>CM076458.1:14744715-15219715 GCA_038419695.1 Scomberomorus guttatus
GCTGCTGTGACTTGCTTCAGATCATTTTTATGAGGCTACTAGACAGCACAGTGAATGAGAAGCACATCATGGCAACAAACAACGTAAAAAACAAAACAGAGCCAGATTTGAAGCCACAATGCCGTATTTACATGCCGTACATTCTGAATGACTCCAAACTCCTCCCCGGAGGGGTTGTTTCCACCGTTACAGCGACAATGTCACACTCCAAAAAAACGCTGTGCACTATGACTGCCGCTGTTCACATTAAGTAGAAGGGGAGCGCACAGCTGAGGCTTACATGCAGCGCTGATTGAGCTGGTTCCCCGGGACATAGAGGTTGTCTCTGTGAAAGGAAACTGCACAGCACATCAAACCGTAACTATTAGGCCTCACATCCCTCAGAAATGATCCACTTCACCTCGGGTAAGGTGGGGAGAGACAGAGAGAGAGAAAGATGGAGTAAAGGTGTGCAGAGGAGCAGACTGCATTTTACAGCTGGTCGTTTGAAGTGATAAGCATGAAGTCAAAATCCCATCGCTCCCAGTCGGCCTGCACTCCAACTTTCACTTTTTCTTAATTTCCATCTCCCACTGCTGCCATCTGAAAAATAGTCTGCTATTTCCTGTCCTCTACTTGCTATTCCTCTCTACATTTCAGCTTCATTTTCCGCCAAACCTCCATTTACTCAAACCACCTTCCAATCACTGCTCCAATCTCACTCCATTCTGTCAATATTTGTCCGGTCAGCTCTCCGTCTTTAAATAAATATCGCTAAAAAGCTGTGTTTCCACATGAAATGGGATGGAAATCAGCTCTCCAAGAGGGAGCAGATGGTGATACTTTCCTGATGACATCTTTTGGCTTTTACAGCAATTCTCCACTGCTTGTTCCATCCCTCCCTCTTGCATCACACTCGAGGCCCTACAGGTTCAACTGCCTTTTTGTAAAGTTTAGAGCCTCATGAGCTGTTCATAAGCTGCTCAGTTAAAAGTGTTAACACAGTGAAGTCGCTGGCAACGGCCTATACACACACAAGAATGACTCCGACTGGATGGTGCTCTGCAGCAAAACAAAAATTTATTATTCCCATTTCGCTGTAAATCACTTAGTGGTGATCACATATTCATTGCACTTGGATATGAATGCTTGTGTAGCACATTTCAAAGACATGAGAAAACTTAGGAATTCTTGGAGAGAAAAACATCAACCAGCTAAAAACAAAGATATGAAATGTCCTCAGGAAAGAAGAGTAATAACGCTTTTTATAGAAACATCTTTTGCATTCTCATTCATACTAAAGTGCCCGTTTTTCTGCAGCTAGAGTTTCAGCTGTTTGTTCAGCAGAGTAATCCAGCTCCGTGGGAGATCAGCAGCAGTCTATAAGTTTTGTATTTAGTCAGAGTGCTTCCAGTGGTCAATAAAGGAGGAACGCATCAGATCCTCTTCCATCAGCCACTCATACACTATTGTCCTCACTCAATTCTGTCTCATCACAGATCTTTGTCTATAATTTTGTTTTGCAGTTTCAGCTTTCAATCATGTGGCTGGCTTTCTGTGTGTATGTGTGCAAATTGGATGACACACACACACACACACGCACACACACATTTACACGCTGTGAGCACGCTCAACAGGTTTGCAGCCAATCCAAGAGAAAAACCTTTTTCCCTTGTCCAGATCTGCACACTTGCTGTGTGCATCTGCGTTGAATCACATAAACATACAACTTAAAATAAGTAAATTCTTTTCAAAAAGTCCCAGACTCAATTCTCAAGTGTATACTTGACAGGCGGCACTTTGCGTCATGGTCGACTGCATATGTGCTTTGAAGACATTGCTCAACATGCATCGCTTTAATAGATTCATATTGTGCCGGCGACCTCGGAGCGAAGAGACCAGTATGTTCTCTCACGTCAACAAACACTTTTTTTTCCCCCCCAAGACGCTGAGCAACTGCAACCCATGCCTCAACTTGTTTGGTAGTCAACACTGAAACAAACAATGGGAACATATGCCAGTGTGTACAAAGCATTCCCGAAACATTAGTGCTAATATAAGCAGTGTGTGTGCTTGTGTGTGTGCGCCAAAACAGCAATTATAGTCAATTTGAGTTCTTTAACTTTAAACTGGATAATGGCAGTCCAGAGGTGGGGTTTGTACCTTGAAAACTTATGAGAGGAGACCTTGTGGTGCGAATTGAAAAGGTACAAAAACACAACACTGGTTAAGGGAGCCGCTCAACAAAGTCCTTGGGAGATGGTTTCCGTGGCGATGACACATTCTCTCTGTCTGCTTGTCCCCATGCTCATCCTGTCTCAGTGGTCTGAGGTTTTCATGTTTCACATATAGCACCATTGTAATGTATTAGCAAGCCCAAGGGAGGCTACAGCCCTGAAAGACATATGGAAAAAAAAAGAAAAAAAAAGTGTGTGTTCGTGCATACAAGCATTCAAAAGACACAGCCGGATTGCTGTCACCCCTGGCAGGGTGACCCAAGGCAACGGATAATGGAGAAGATATCAGCCTCCTTGGGCCTGTGTGGAAGGTGCTGTGGGTTCAAATAAACACATCAATCAAAATGATGGAGGACTGACAGCAAGTATCCACAGCTACAGATCTTACAAATAGGTTTCACCTTGATTTCACAGAGAAGACACTTTTCTGATTCAGGTTGCTCTTGCAAAGGCTTGCGATCTGCATCACGGGACACTGGTTTAGATGGCGGATGGTATCGGTCCTCAGAGAGCCCACTACCTGAATACTCATTGAAGCAGCAAAGTGAGAAACCACGGCGCTCCCGGCACATACTGCATTTGACAGCCCTGACACAAGCAAAGCTGAGGCATGTCTTTGGCGAACAGCAGACTGGTTCTCCACATTCAGCCCCGCCAATAGTGCTCTTATTCAGAGACTTTGCTCGGTTTCTACGGCAACAACATGCTCTTCTCTCGCTCTCGCTTCCTTCATGCTGTTTACAAAAGAACCATAATTGTGCTCTCTCTCACCTTGTCTTTTTATTCTCTCACCTTACTCCTCTCTCCGTGCTTGTTCAATGCGCTTTTCCTGCACTTAATTTCTCCTCTCGGCAGACAGAGGTGAATGTCAGTGCCGGGCCGCTCTGCCTCTGTGCTCTGCGGTGGTCAGTGAATGCCTCATCAGGAGACCAGGTGCTCAGGCGTTCATGCAGCTGTACCATCCACAGGCTGAGGAGGGCTAAAATGAGCACTGTGCACACAATTTCATGGGTTCAAGAGTGGCTTATGACCTGCATTGCATGTCATCCTGTCCCTTGCTTCCTGTTATCTTTATTGGTGACTCTCTTTTCTTTAACTGGTCAAGTGCTGCATTACTGGAAAAATAGCACATTCACTTCCCGGGATCAAGATGCCATATTTGTCTCAAACTATTATTTGTAATAGCCACACGTACATAAAAACTGAAAGAACTGACCTGCGGATATACAGTATACTTTATAATATATATTTTTGTCAACACATTTCCTGTGAGCCTGCTGAAGATGAATTGTAAGGTTTTATGATGCTACAAGCTGGGCTTCAAGCTGCTAGACATTTCCAAGCCACAAATATCTGGTATTCTACTCTGCCTATGGGAGCTCTTTATGAATGTTGTCTCTTTTAAAAGATAACAAGAACATATTCTCCCCACAGTAAAGCACAATTGGGGGAAAAAAGTAGCAGATTTGTCCACTGATTAAGTGCTCTTGATGTACAGTAGCCCCTCATCTTTGATTACGATAAACACAGCGGATGGATTTCTACTGATCTGTCCGTCATTTGATTCATAGGCGCATAATTGAAAGAGATATGATGTGGGATGAAAGCTAATTGGGCTTCTACGACAACATTATACAACAGATGATGATCAGACCAGCGCAAGTAGGCAACATACAGTATATTCCCGAGGACCATCATTTGAAGGCAAAAAACATTATGTATTGTTGACATATACAGTACATGCAGGCAGTTAGAGCGAAGGATGTCCCCAATCCTGACCCAGATCACTTAATATTATCTGCCCATACAATGTTCTCCTTTGATAAATATATATATATAATTTCCTCACACAGCTGCACTGTGCACACAAACCAATTCAGCTTCCTGAAGATATTCTTCAAACATTAAATTGAATAGATATTAAATTGAATAGTTCTGTATTATTAGAAGAACGTTGTGCTTTTCAGCTTTTATAGCTTGTGTCATAGCTGCCAGTAATATAAAAATACTGACCAAAAGCACAAAACATCCAAAATTAGGCAAAATATAGTATATTACTTTCAGTATGTTTTCCTTCCTACAACAGTGTGTTTGCATTAGTGACCTGTGAAAACTTTGTTTCTTTCTCAGGTACCTTATCATACTGGTTTTGTTGAAAGTAGCTCTTAAACACCACCTATCTAAACACTGGATGTGCAAATACTAGAAGTGGCTGTTGGACTGCTTTCATTTTCCATTTTAAAATAGTTCCACGCCGCACAGAAGTTAGCTGCATCTTGTTGCTTACAAAAGCTGTGATTAATGTCCACTGATGATACCAACGTGGCAAACTACAAAGACACGCTGCAATGTGATAATCAAATTGGGGGATTGGAACTAGATTGGGCTAAATATAGCGGATATCTTTAATCAAAATATGTCTAGATCAAGACATGTCAATTATAGTCTCCGTTCTCTGGCTCTCCTGTCTCCAGTATAAACAACCAGGGTAAATCTATCCTGAGAAGTCCTCAAAGCTGTTTACTCCACTGTGCCATTTAAGGCCCTCGGCACGGCGGTGAAAGGTCGAGGTCAAGTCACTCACATGAGACAGAAAAACTGAAGCAGAGGCAGCTTTGTCAGTGCATATAAAGATGGTTTCTTATAGTTATTATGAAGGTTTGGTCATCAGTCATCATCAGTGAATTGCTGAGGTCTGGGAACATGGTGACATTGTAAAAAAGGATCCAGAAAGCAAGAAACACAAACAGTCAGATGATGATAGGAGGTTTTAAACAAACTCACAGGTTATCCATATTAGGTAGAGAAAAACAATGGTGAAATGGTAAAAGTATTACTCAACTGTTGGCTGTAATCATCCATCATCGTCCATTAAGCAAGTTCCTGACTCAACTTGGGCCTGCCGTAATTGCCATAGTTGTGTGTTGAAATACATTTTACATTTGGGGACATTTAAGGTGCACTCACTTTCAGTTTTACCTCCAAGGGGTACATTGTTTTTCGATAATCTGGTCAAACAGTTTGGATAGTTTGTGTGTCTGATCATCTGGGCATCATCATCATCATCATCATCCAATAATTTCTTGTCCTGTTGTCTTTAGCGTTACCAAAAAACTATAAATATTAGTTGTAATAAACCAGAATTATCCATTCAGTAGTTATTCCTCATATACAGGTAAGTTGTCTTGGCTTAAAATGCAGCTTTTATCATTTTTTTTTTTTAAACTTCATAAATACTTGTTGACTGATCCTGACTGATCCGGTACACTATCAACCTTGGCAGCAGAATTACAGTACAAGCTGCATTTCATACAGACGAGTGGGGAAAAAAAGAGTCAACAACTGAGTGAAAATCCGCAGCTGTGGGGCAACTACCTCACCAGACAGCCAGACAGCAACAAGGAGGAGTTCACAGTGTGGTCACAGTAGTGAATCCATACGCAGAGAGATTAACTACGCTAATCTTCCACCGGATAACACCGTGAGAGGACGACGGAGGAAGATGAAAAAGAGGTGGTGGTGGTGGTGGGAGGAGGATGGGGAAAGATTAAGACATTTAGGGAGGCTGGGATGTAAAAAAAGAAAATAAAATGCAGCCTCATGGAAGAGACTCTGGAGTGTGTTTGTGAACGGAGGCATTAAGCTTACAGGGGTTCATGAGATAAACTTCCCCTTCAAATGACCGACAACTGGGAATCTCATTACCATATCTTACTGGAAATGTATTAGGAGAAGCAAGCGTCTGACTGCCCAGTATCTTTTATTCATGCATAAGAGAGACTTATTGTGCTCCCCACACACAGACACACACACACACACACACACACACCAGCCACCACAATGGAGTATGACAGAGCAGTGAGTCTTATCAGACTTTCATTATATACAACTTGGGTGTACAGCTCCATATGAATAGCATACATCAGGAAGCCATTGTGTCTCAGACGCCGCAAAAATAGGCGACAGGCTGAGGCAGTGAGGGAAACATCTGCAGTGTCTCCTCAAGGAAGATGAATTTGGATGATGTGGGAGAGCTCGCCACCATTGATCTGGCTGGCAGGGGCCGAACGTTCGGGGCCACGTGAGTCACAGGAGTCAAGTCAGCGTGTCGCAGGCAATTAACCGGCGTCCTCAGACGCCCCGTGAAGACACCTTCCAGTGAACAGAAGAGCGAGAGAAAGCTCCAGGATGGAGACTGACGCAGCAGCATATCAAAGAGGAGAGGGGACCAGCAGATTCAGCCTTTCATATGGTGATTTCATCCTGTAAATAACTTCATCAGGGGTTTTTTTTTTTGTTCATCTCCGTCTGTCTGTCTGTCTACATCTCTGGTTATCTGCTGGTTCTTCATTTGTGTCTCTGAACACTATAACTGCAGTCGCTCCTATAACAGAGATATTCAAACTGAGACGTGTGCCTTGGTAACTGTGCAAAAATTAAATTGGTTCTCTTAAATTAAATCTGCAGAATTGGTGGCTTTCACAGCTCAGGTCTTTTTTTGAGTTCAGGTACACTTTCCGTTCCTGCAGCGTGTGACAGGCTGAACAAATTTCTATAGGTTAGTAGGTTAATAGCTATAGATCTGTCGGATTACAGCCCACGTAATATGCAAATCGTGAGATTATCGTTTGTGTTTTTCCAAAGAGAACAGCTTAACGTATGGTAATATTTACTTGCTGAATCTATTTATTTTTTAAACAGTAAAGTGTTCATTTGGAGCTGTGAAAGTGTGTCTATATGTGTGTGTGTGTGGGTGGAGATGGTGGTTGGCAACGGGGCAGGGGTTAATTGGAAGATATCGTCTCCTCTGAATATCTATCCCTGCCCGCGTGTTTCGGCTCTTGGTTTCAGAGGAGCAGTTATTAGCAAAGAACGCGCCCCTCTCACACTGGATAAAAGCCAACTATCATACAACATTATGCCATGTCTACTAGCACATAGAGCAGCTAAGGGGACTGTAATTATTTCCCTGCATGTCTCTCAAAGTCTATTTTCTGCTACCACAGGTCAACTGTAAATTGCATATATACAACTTAATACTGCAATCAATATTGAGCTACCAAAAGAAGCTAAAATAACCAGTGGAGGCATCACAGGGCTAATGAAATGAAATCTTTAACAAGGTGAAGAAGCTAAGTTCTTCGTCACAGCAGTCAAGGCCCTCAAAGGCCCGGCTGTCATGTCGGCTCTTCCACATTTAATTATGTTTTTTAGCTCTTCAACCTCAAGTGGCTCAGCCGAGCCGGGCCCTCGGGGAGATTCGCGCAAGTCCTGCACAGACGGGCGGACTAACAACACCAGCTGCTGGTGTGTGTGTGTGTGTGTGTGTGTGTGTGTGTGCGTGTATACCTGCAGGAGTGCTGCTCTGCTTGCATGTGTGTTTTCAGAGAGGGAGAGAGATATAGTGGGATGGAGAGAGACAACAGGAAGAAGAATAACAGCAGCAGCTGTGCATCCTGCCAGATAGTGCTGAATCGATGAGTTGGTTAATCAGAAAATTAATTAACATGAATTTTTAATAATCAATTAACCCTGCAAGTCAAGTCTTTTATCGAGCAAAAATACCAAACATTCCAGCTTCTCAGAAGTAAATATGTGTAGATTTTCTTAATTTCATATCATTTTCAATTAAATACATTGAAGTGCTATTTTGTGTCTTAACAGTCAGTTAAATAGATCACTGATTAAATATATTTGTTACAACCCTGCTGCCAGTGCACAGCAGCAACACAGAAACACTTTTAGGTGTCAACTTTCCAAGTCCTCACAGCCAATAATGATTTTGTATTTAACTGTCTAATCAGCAGTTAAAAACAAGTGCTTGCGGAGTTTCGGAACTGTTTTTTTTTTCTGAAGTCCACAAGGCTGGAGGAGAGGCGGAGTGGCATATGTAAAGTGGGTTAGTTTGCTGACACATAACATTCATACCTTTTGGAAAAACTGCTGCCAGAGAATCCCATTACGCCCGTGTTATCTTCTCTCTCCAGCTTCTGCTTTACAGACAGGCCGGGGCAGCCGTTTGGCAACAGACCATCTACCCCAGGATGAGCGTATGGGTGTGTGCATGTGTTTGTGCGTGAGAGAGAGAGAGAGAGAGAGGGGAAATATATGCACACATGTCTACCTTTGTGTAACCTGAATCTCAACTGGATTAACACATTTGTGCCGTACAGGTGTACATACGGTATGTGTGTGTCAGAGGGAGATAATTTTGCGCGCGTACATGTACTCCCCAGAGAAAACACAAACGTGTCCGCTGACTCCGGTCAATTATTTGTTCTTGCGCCACTATGAAGTTTCCAAAATAAACCGATCACATCCTCCTTTTATCTGAATATGCTTCCACACCTTGAGTTTACTCTATATATACCCGAGTCACACAACATGTAAACACTTCTTTTCTTGATAATTCAGCATTTTATGCCTAGTTTACCCAGCCCCAAGGCTTTCTGGGTAATTATCATGGCATTTCCGTTTGCAAGCCCCTGGGCACCGCAATCTGGAGGGGACCGATTTGGACAGTTAAGATCCAAATGTTTGGCCAATGTTTCCCTGCCTCAGGGCTGAGAAACATATTTTCAAATATTTTTAAACACTTTTGTAGAATTTACTGGGTATAAACAGGCTAACCTGAACCCTCTCTGCTATAATACTCCAGTGGGGGAAAGTTTCAAATTGGAAATTTGAGGAACAAAAACAAGTTATGTAGATACATATATACTAGAGGTGCTGCGTTAAACCAACAAAGACAGATACATTAAACACCCTGTCTAGCCCGGAGGCTGTGTTCAAAGTTTTTGCTCTGTCGGTCAGTGTTTGATCTTGGTCTCCAAAAGCCCAGCAACGCTCCTGCAGTGCTCAGGAGCTCAGCGTCTGCTATTATCAAACCGCCAAACATCAGAGGAGAGACGGGGAGTTTTCTCTGTCCTTGACTCTGACACACGCTCATTGAAGGACAAAGCTTCCAGCACTCTCTGTGCTTTCATAAAAGACATATACACAACATCAAAAAGGGCGAGTATCAAGTATCAGAGTGTTCGGTGTATGTGTGCAGTCACAGATATGTACTGCTAAATATAATACTAGGATGGGTGAGGCAGACCCTGTATATATTGGTGTGAATACATGTGTGACTGATGATGAAAATGAAAGCTACAGCTGCATCTAGTCGAGCTTCGCTATATTTCTCAGTTTGCATGCTGATTATGCAAATTACTATATACTTACAGTAAAAACACCTGCAAGTGACATTCCAGATGGGGTTAAAAATACATGATAATCAACAAACAAACACTGACAGCTTCGTATGCATTTACCAGAAACACTGCGAGACAGAAAAAATCTCAATCGGCAAAGTAAGGTTGGTTTCCTCTGACAGAACTTACTTTATTGTCAACTCATGCATAACCCATTCGCTGCAGACCTTATCAAAAAACCCCAGCCTCAAATAAATCTGACCGTATTATTTGCCAAGTCTGGGAACATCTTTTTGTTTGTTGAAATAAAACCTTTGCTCTCCAAGTCTTTTGACACTCCATTTTTTAAAATATTTTTTTTTAAACCTCTATTTATCTACTCATCAGTTCTCAAGTGGAAGACCACAGTGTCCAGACAAAAGTTCTCACAAGCACATATCCCATGAGGATTTCAAAGGAGACAAATGGACTTGAGTGGAGTTGCAGGCCAGAGGGGCCAGCAACAGTTAAAGATGTGTTGCTCTCTGAAGGAGCAGCTGACTAACTCTGAATTCTAAGTAGAGGAAAGTTCTGCTTTTTTTCTTGAGGTGCTAAAAGACCAGTTGTGTTGTCTAAGAGGGCCAGATGGGCCTGTGCTCTGAGACTAAACTCTGGAGACACACACACACACACGCACACACACTTCCAGGACCCTCAATCAGCAATCTGAGTAAATCAGCAAATCAGAGTAAACACTCGCTGTTTTCCCTCTCTTCTTTTCCTATACTCTCTGCTGATGTTTCCACAGGGAGGACAAGAATCGCTGCCGTTTAGCCACTTATTCCTCAGAGGGAAAAAGGAGGCTCAGTCAGCAGGAGAGACAGAGGGAGAATGATACTGAGCGGAAAGACACAGGGTTGGATCTTAAACTGCTAGCAAACATGACAGCGGGGAGACAAAATGCCCCCTTCGGAGTTATCAAGCTTACAGTTTCATTTTTACGCCCCGAAAAGGTAACCTTGCTACGACTGCGCTCAAAGTTTAAACCCCTCAATCCTGTTAAACCATGCATTATACAAAAATATATTCAAGCTAAACAACCTCACACCTTTATATAAAACTTTAGAAATAGCAGGAAATGAAAGCTGTTTTACAATTAAAGGCCACATCAATTTCACTTCTGTAGTGATGAGGCATGTTTCTGAGCTTCACTGAGAACTCAGTTCAGGCTTTTGAACTGGCAAATGAATTATCAGTGAGGTGCGTGTGTGTGTGTGTTTGTGAAGTAAAAACAAATATGTCAGTGCCAGTTTACAGCTTGTGTGTACCATCACTTGTACGACACGGGAGGCTGCAGCACGGCGCCATATGTAGCATGCGAGAGGCCTCTTAAGAACACCTGTGCTGCTGCACTTGTCGCCCGGGCTCTATTGTGATCTGATGAGGCCCAGGAGAAAGGGCAGGCCACAGACATATTGTCTTAGCACCTCGCATTGTTCCAGAGCTCAAAAAAGCAACTGAGAGCACTTCACAGTGGTGTTTGATGGTGCTAAAGACCCAGAGAGGGGGAGAGAAAGTCAATTAAGAGATTGAGTTTTGTCATGATGGTACTTTGATGGACTTTCTTCAGTATTTTTGACAAGTGAGATGTGACAACAACCTCAATCATCAAACAATCCTGATAATTCGTGATGACGCCTGCATGTGAAAGGTTTATTTGATTTCTTAGAGCAATCTTTGAATTCAGAGAAAAGTCAGAATTCGGAGAATAAAGTCAAAATCCTCAAATCAGAAATCTGTGACAGGCTCAGATGAACTTTTCAGATGTGGCACTAATCCTCTTCTGTATAAGCGGGAGCCTGGTAGATTTGTTGAGGCCTTTATTATGACAGCTCCAGATTACAGATATTTTTTTTCTTTTTAGTCAAAAAAAAAAAAAAACTTTCACAAGCAGCAGAGATGGTGAATAAAAATGCTCTGAGTTGAAGATTTTACGGATAAGTGTCGAAGTAGCCAAAAGATCCACAAAACACCATGAATAAATCCTGCATGTGGTACCTTGAAGAGTCAACCACTAAACTGCAAAATCATATGCCCTCCAGGCGGAAAAGCAGACCAGACTTGGACCAGACTCATTAGATGTGAAACCTCGGCTCAACCCACGGGCGGCACACAAATAATTTGCTTGTGAGAGAAACGCTAAATGCAGAATTTATGTCGCTGTGTTGGGATTGACACCTCTGGCATTAAAAAATTAACTTTCTGATTGTTCTCTGATGAATGACTCCAGGACACCTCGGGTAACTCTATCCTCACGCCACCCTCCATCACTTTTTACAATAGACTTGTGTCATTTAGAGCTGCTTTTGTCTACATCCCAGCGACATTGCCGCCAGTCTTTTTGCATTCGGTATATTTCTTTTTATGTAACAAAGTGTTATATATATATATATTTCATGCTGTCAAACCTAATTTAAAAACAATGACAATAAATTTAAAAAAAAAGGGAACAGACATGATAATCAAGCTTTCAAGGCATCTGGCAAAAATGTCTCCCTGTGGGCGTGTGAGTGACAGCGAGCAAAGCATAAGTCAGTGTGGTGATGTTGTGAAAACACTCAAATCAGGCACTTGAAAAAAAAATAATAAAATGAAAACAGTGACAAAAACATATTGAGGCTTTGCTTACTACGATAACGTTGGGGGTGCTTATGAAAATTATACAATGGAGGGAATTATTTTTTCATCAGGTAAAAAAAATAAACGGTAGCTAATTACTTTATCTGAATAGAGAAACATGAATAGTGTCTTTTCATTATTCCTACCAACCTATATGCACACTTAAAAAGTAAATAATGATGTTCTGTAAGAGGGTACACACAACTTTTCGATATTACTGATTTACCTCTATGCAAATGTTAAGTATTCCTCTGCGACTGCACAGAGGAATTCTACATAAGGATAAATAACACACTTTATGGGATAAAACCAGCCCGTAATCCTCAGCTGTGTCCCTGGCCTGAAGAGTGCGTGGCCTGATTTAGCCTTTAACTCTTCACATACCTGCTTGTCCTTGTCCTTCGCTTTCCCGCTGCCCGACACCCGCGATGAGGTGACATCACGGGGGATGACAGAGATTTGGTGCAGTGGCATGTTCATCCCAGCAGAGCCAACCAGGGACACTCACACACACACTTCCTGCTCCGATGCCAGAGCAATGGGCATGATGGTCTGAACTGCGACACCTCGCCCTGCGGAGAAACAAACAAAAAAAAAAAACACATTGAAATAAACTTTAAAAAAACATGTAATTGCAGCTGGAGGGCTGAAATGAGAGTCCACAATAAGAAATGAGAAATGAAAGTCCTGAAGTGACACAGCTGCGTTTTGAAAGTATGTTTATCTTGACCGTTGATCACTTGACTGACCTCTTTTGCAACTAAGGTTCTTCATTTTTTTTTTTTTTCCGCTTCAGAACCCAAACTGATTAAATTCAGACTTGGTCAGGACGGCCTTCTGGGACACAGATTCAAGTGGTTTTTAATAAACTATGTTAAAACCCGACGACACAGTCCAATGAGCTTTTCTTGATGCTGACCTACAGTGTAAGAAACTTTGGTTTACTCTCTCAAACCACCAAAGGCACAGTCGTCTCTTGTGATTTTCCACAGGAGTTTGTCTCAGAATAGCGCGAGCGCAGAGTGTAATAAATGATCACAGAGGTGATCCCCGAAGCGTGTAATAAATCACTACAGAGGTGATCACATGTGTGCAGGAATTCACTTTCTCTTTTTTTCGCCAAAGACCTGGAAATTCAGGAGCACGATTTCCACAAAAGAGAGAGCAGTGGTGCGTGTGGTTCCTGTCGTTCTTAGATAGACTCAGACAGACAGAGTCATGGAGGCAGCAGCAGTACGGGGCTGTCCTGGGGAGTTACACAAGAGGTTTTACAAATGGGTCGTTTTAACTTCAGTTAATGCAGCCATCTGTACTGCCACTGACAGCAATTAAGCTTTAGCTCCTTCTCGCCATGGCTGTGTGTGTGTGTGTGTGTGTGTGTGTGTGTGTGTGTGTGTGTGTGTGTGTGTGTGTGTGTGTGTGTGTGTGTGTGTGTGTGTGTGTGTGTGTGTGTGTGTGTGCGCGCGCAGGCCCGTCTGCCAAGCAAACCCTCAAGCTCGGCAGTATGAAAATGACAGGATTAAGAAACCAAAAAGCAAGCAGACAGATGGGAGGTCAGTGAAATGGCAGTAATCAGAAACCAGCGTTGATGGCGGGTGGGGGTTGGTGGTGGTGTAGCGTTTGGACTGAGAATGCCACACGGGTTCACTTAGGAGAGGCACTTTAGAAACAGACCAGCACAGCCAGAGCTGCCACTTCAGTTCATCACTACACTGTCTCCGATAAGTATTTATGAAGACGGAAAGGCGATTATGAGCTCGTACGAGCTCACAAACAAACCGTCAGCGGTCGTATCAGCTTCTCGTGCAACAGCTGGCAGTCTCGGGTCGGTGCCAAAAGATGGTGGAGAGGCGGAGGAGGGGGCATTTGTTAGTGAAGACCAAACAAAAAGCTTCTCAGCACCTATTCATGCATTAGTCCAACAAACCGTAAACAAGTACAGACCAGGGAGGAAGAATCAGGGACACAGTCGAGGGCGAACGCGAAGCAACAACCTCACTACAGGAAAGACAAATTTAAAACAAATAGCGTAATCATTGTTTGTTTAGAACATTAGTCATTGTTTGCCTTTTGTTCGCTCACACCACGGTGACACATTTTAACCATTTTGTACTCTTACTCTTTATCCTGGCAGACGATAAAAGTCTGAATGTGACTTCACACAAAGTGAAACTACTTGCTGAAGCCTTTTATATATCCAGTAATATGCTGTGGTAACACTCTAAACTGATGATTTATAATGTAGGTGTTAAAAGGAACAAAAATGATACACACGGGCAGTGTAAATCATTACGGCCGCAACTAATGACTCATTTTTTAAAATCATCAATAACATAAAAAATGTTTAATGAAAGCTCGTCTCATTTGGAAAGATGAACTGTAAAGACTCTCGTGGTTGTTTTTCAAAGTTTGGAGCAGAATTCAGGGATGTGTATGAATGGGACATATACAGACAGGTTTAGATAATTATATTTATTTGTCAGGGACCATGTACAAAAAACATTAATCTCACATAAAGGTGAAGAGATGTATTGTACCAGATTTAGCTGGAGGCAAATTTGCATCTGCATCTTGCTTCCTTCCTAATTTAATCCCTTTAGAAATCTTATCTGTATCATCAGCTATTACAGTACGTGAATTTACTTTGAATTTGTGAGTTACAGCTGTAGAATACAGGTCACTTTGATGGGCAGAGAGCATCCAGAGTCATATTGTGTGTGTGTGTGTGTGTGTGTGTGTGTGTATGTGTGTGGCTAATGACTTACAGGAAATCAACGTGGTCAGTGGGACAAAATTAGCCTCCAGTGGGCATCATCACATGGTAGCATCATTAAAGCTCCTGCTGCGTCTCGCTCACAAATGTCTGTATTAATTACAAAGCCAGTCATCTTGTGTCATTTCCCGAGCTATGACGTGATGCAAGTAAGACGGATGAACTAAATAAATCAAGATGCTCTGTGTCATGGATTCGTGAACTACATTTGTAGAGCCGACATGTTTTTTTGAAACGAAACAACAGTAGCCATCGCTGCGGCCACGACACGCACTGCTGTTGCACCAGCGAGCTCGTTACTATAAATCCAAAGAATAACAACTGCAGTAAAATCCACTCTTAATTGGCGTTGTGTTTCAAGCTGAAGGTCTTTGGTGGACGGAGAGGTTGCACTAATGGGGCAGGAGATATGCAGGATAGACAGCCGAGATTACTTTCTCTCCATGTAGATGTAAACATTCAAATCAGCACTATACCGTGAATATTTTTAGGATTAATAAAGCTAAACTCAATCTGTCAATCAAGCTGTCAGAAGGTCCCTTGGATGTGAGATCTGACCATTTCCAGAGAGTGTGTGTGTGTGTGTGTGTGTGTCTCTGTCCTCTGGGCTGTCTGCCAGTCAAAGAGTTCACTGCAACAATACTAAAAGCTACAAATCCAGCAGCACTCCAACCAATCAGAGGTCTCCTGTGGTTCCAATTTGACAGTGACCTGTTGCCATGGCAGCAGCAGCAGCTCTGGGGGTCAGTTTAAGCTGTTAAAGGGACGATAGCGTTGGATAAATGGCTGCACTTCTGACGGTTTATGTGACGCTGTCAAACTAAGAGAGAGGATCCTTTCCAAGTAAGCACCTGGGCTGGTCGATGACTCAATATTATTTATTCACTTTCAGTGAAATAGTTTGTGATGACATTTGTTCTACAAAAGTCTGTCTCAACTAATGATTTTAAGCAAACTAATTAAAACCAAAAAGTGGAACAGTTCACTGCACTGAACATTACAAAGATTTTTTTAACACCGGTGCGCGACAATCTTTTGGTATCTATTGGTTTTTCCTTTTCCCTTCGTTCATTCAGCTGGACATTGTGTTCATGTTAATTGATTTCTTGTTGGGAGGAGAGGGGCTTATTTAGTTTTGCTTTGCCCTAAGTGACATATTGTATCTGTCCCGCTGATGTCCTTTTTTTAATTGACAGGGAAGCTACAGTGCTGGTTGTATCTGAGCAGTTAACATTTTTCACACTGATCAAAGAAATATGACAGTTTTAGAGTTGAACTTTCTGTAAGTTGACTTGTACAGCTGTGTCTATCTCATTCACACATTTTTCTGTTGCCATTTTCCCACTAATTTAGCTAGTTAGCTAGGTAATGTAATGTAGGAAGATGACCGTGTGGATTTTTCCAACCTGAAAGCTGCTCTAATAAATGTTTTTATATTAACAATGAATTAATTGGCTGCATTTGGTGTGAAACAGGTTGCTTACAGTAATGAACCCACAGATAATTATCACCTGACTCTGCAGTTCTCAGCTTTATGGATTGTTTTGGCTCATAAATGTATGTTTAAAGCGGCTGTACTTAGGGGAAATTAAAGGTGAAAACTGGATTTTAAAGGGTTACTTTCATTTTGCATACATTAAATCGTATCATGATGTACTATTGATGTTGGAAAAAACATTCTTATAACATCTTGTTATTGAATTTTAAGGCCCCTTTCACACCCCTCAACAATTTACATTACAATGCTTCTGCCAGAGGAGAGTCCTGAACACAGGGGGTCCACAGACAGACAAGGCCACCAAGAATATTGCTATAGCTCCTATTATTCCACTCAAGACCATTTATTCTAAAAAAAAAAAAAAAAAAAAAAAAAAAGACAATCCTGTCCGTCTCTCCAGCTCTTCTCCTCTATTCCTCCGCCAGGTAAATCACAGTCCTGTCTCCTCTACGTTCTGCTCAGCTGAGCTCTGCTGTTATTCAGTTTGCCAAGAGACCCTTCTGCGTCCCTGCTGTCAGATCAGACCTGAGATATGGCTGACAGCCCGTTCTCCGGTTCTGATGTGCAATCAGGCAGAAAAACTCAGCTGTGTATCAATCAATCCTAACATTACTGTACTACAGCTATAGTCTATATTTTAAAGGAGGTTCCCCTGGGGATAGGCTATAGGTTATACAGGGTCTAAAAAAGGTTGGTTTCAAAAGATTTTACACCTGCATTTTGGATTTCAAGTTAATTTTATGAATTTTGTACCCTCATTACTAGCACTTTGTATGCATTCATGGACGTCTCCCGTAAACAGGGAAAAAGTGGTTTTTTGTGCCACTTCTGTGATTTTATGCTGATATTACAGCAGTAATTTGGAAACTGGCTTTAATTTCATCATGGCACAGATGCTAGTTGTGTTGGCAGCAATGATTAGACTTAATGCCCTGCCAGAAATCACACACTCTCCAGTCTGAACATAGATTAACAGAGCATCAGTAAAACCTGATGGACTTCTGTGATAAAGCGTGCTGTAGTTTGCTTCCTATGTCTCTCTCTCTCTCTCACACACTCACACACACACGCACACAAAATCTGGCACTGCAGTTCCTCATAAGTTTGGATAAATTGTTACACAAATTTAACTGTCAAATTTACACTGTTGGATAATCTAACAATCACTGACACTGTATGATTTTATAAGCACGCACACACACAAACACACACACACACAAGCTTGTGCTGCACCGACCAGCAAGACTGGTGATTACACTTTTTCATAGCGTACTGAGAATAAATTATCATAATGTTTTTTAGCTCATTGTCATTTCAAATGTAGCTGCATCGTTTATCATCAGCAGCGCGGCGTGGATGTCACTGCGGCTTCTTCTTCTGCCTCCTAAATGTCTCTGTGTCTATTTATCCCAAATGCAGGATTAATCAAAAGAATCTATGATATTTAAGTTCACTGCAGTCATAATGCCTCTGTAAGCTGTCCCATTTGATTATATGCTAATGAGTCCCAGTTACCATGTGATTAATTGTGTAGTTGTGGAAGTGAGCTCTGAATAGAAATCTGGGATGAACAGTCTCATTAGTCCTTACACACACACATACCAAATATTTACCAACATTTCCCCAAATGAATTTCACTTTTTACACTATTTTTCTCAGCTGCCAAGCAGGTATGAAGGACGAGCAAGGGCAGAGACAAAAGTGACAAACACGCATGCATATATTCAAACACTGCTGTATTTGCAACATGAAACTTCCTTTCCCATAACCCTCAGTGGATTAAATTAAGAAAAGAGGATCTGTTAATTTACAGTAAATGCTTCATTTTGACTAGAATAGACACAGTGACGCTGCCCTGGATACACACAAGTGGGCCATTCAAAGTTCAGTTAAATACTTAATTTTAGCCTGATGCTTTCAATGAATCCTTGTTGAATATCCAGCTCAGTGTAGTGACTGAAATGCCAAACACATCAAGAAATCATTGAACCGCCCTCAACCTTCCCCTCGCCATCGATTTCCCAACAGGCCCAGAGAAGAGCTGTTTCATTCAAGTCGAAATGACATGAAATGACTCTCACCTTGTTGCCAAATTCAGCATGTTAAAAAAAGAAATACTATAATATATCTTTTTTTTTAGCTAGCGTCAGGTTCTATGGATGGCGATGTCAATCTGTCGGTCGTCTACCAATTTGGTCCAGACTGAATTATCTCGACAACCGTTGGATGGATCACCATGAAATTTGCTACAGACATTCAACATCCCCAGAGGATAAATCACACAGACTTTGGTGATCCTCTGACTTCTTCTGTAGTGCCACCAGCAGGTCAAAGTTTTCACTTTTTCGGTGAAATATCTCTAACTTCTAGTTGGTGGATTGGCACAAACCTTAGAGCAGACATTCATGGTTCCCAGAGGATGAATGCTAAAGACTTCTGCTAAAGATCCTCTGACATTTGTGATTCAGAGTGAAATAAAGTATTTCAACAACTTTTAGTTAGCATGGCTGTAGACTCTAAATCTTCTTACATCTAGAATGACATGAGAGCTATCATTCTTGTAAAAAAAAAAATTCACCAAACCAAGCCTCATCATTAAAGGTGATAGGTGTTTGAGTACACCAAAGTTGGATCTAAGTGATGAGAAATTTATTCTAAAAGGGTTCAGACTCATTAAACATAAATCATTTTGAAGACTCTTTAATGGTCTTTCCCCCTCAGGTTCGACAGGGATTTCCTGGACTCTTGTCATCACTGTGAGGATGCCGGGCAACAAAGTCAGTCTCCAGGAAGTCACGGCCCATCCAAAAAATAGTTTCAGCTCGTAATTTCCCCTTACAATCACACCTCATGATATTTTTCAGATATACATGAGCTAATCGGCTGCTCGGTGTAGCTTCATATTTACTGTACAGACATGAGATTGGTATCAATCTTCCCATCTAACTCTCGACAAGAAAGCCAGGGGGCGTATTTTCCCCCAAAAACTGAAATATTCCTTTAACATCTGGTTTCAAGACCCCAATGAAATGCCATTTACTTGTGACTTGCATCTTGTAGTGCACATATTGTGAAACCTCATTACTGTGCCAATAAAATATATGATTTAAACTTATAATAGGACAAAATTAAACTATACTATGACTATGGTTGGCCTTAGATAACATGTTGTATTTGGTTTCAGGCTGGCAAAAAAGCCTTTTCTCAGCTCCAAGGCTAATAAATCTCATCTCTCTTCACTCTTTTGTATTAACAAAGAGCAATACACATTAACAAAGAGCATACACCATTCAGGTAAAAAAAAGGCCTTGTATTCGTGCTGGCAATGACAGTTTGACTGGTTAAAATGACAAACGTTGCCAGCAGCAGCTTATGTCAGATGTACTCTGCAGCAAATTAACGTTAATTCCCTACGTACCTTATTCAAAAGCCAAACTAAAACTTTGATTATTGTTGTGAATATTAAGCTTCCCTCTCACCCAAAAACAGCTGATTATAGATCTTGAGGTTTTGCTAAATATAACTTAAGGGATTTGAAAGGATTCAGATTCAGAAAACTGCTAAGTCCAACCATTTCAGACACATCGTGTATTCAAAACACATTACTGACAGAAGATTGTAGTAGTATGGACACAGTAAGGCCAAACAACCTGCACATTAAAGATGAAAAGCAAGGGCTCTTTTTATCTTTCTGTGAATGCTCCGCACAAAAATAAAATCTTCCCTTTCTGTCCAGAGAAATATTTTCCTCACCTTTATCTCTATAGAGCTCACCCTCCCTTCCCTTTTATCGTTCTTTGACAGCCTCACAAGCTGCAATGACAAGGCAGAAAAAAAATCTAAATACCGGTAAATAAAAGGGGGAAATAACATCATATCAATGCATGGCTGCCTCAAGGAGAACTTGATAGAGTTTTGACAGGATGCTGTTGAATTCTATGTGTGTGTGTGATGGGAAGACAAGAGAAAGAAAGTAAACAGAGGATGGATATAGTACAAGCAGGATGAGGACTGATTTTGCTGGAGGAGCAGAATGAAATATCTGGAGAGCAAAGGCAGGGAGGAAAGTGCAAACACATCAGAAAATCCAGAATGTGGAGACAGGAACTGAAATTGTTAGACAGGGCAGTCACGTACATTGTAGATACACTCCACAAAACACACACTGTGAGTATGCAGCTTTTGTAATCTCTCTGTTACAGTAGATACTTTAAAAAAAGGGAAGCAGAACAGAGCAGAGGAAGCCAAAAGTTCTTCGCTTTATCGCATGCATACACATTCAAATATTAACCTTATACAAAACTCCTTTTCAAAAGGATTTTATTTTCTGCCCGTGTCCAAAATCAAAGTCGTATCTAATCCCGAATTAGCCTGCAGTTGGAAGATATTTATGCAATCATGAGGCACTGTCAAACTTGGGAGCCTGTTTGCATAAGTGCACACCGGCAGGTACAGATGCAAACATGAACCGAACAGTGCAGAGTCGCATTTACATTTTGGGAATTTCAGCCAAAGCTGATTGAGATACGGTGAGCGAGCAGGTGCAGTCGCTGCATGTTGATGAACGCTGGCTGTTGGGGAATCACGCCTGTAAACTTTTTGTTTTCCATCGCTGATTAACAAAATATCACAAAGCTTCCTTGCAACGACACACACACACACACACACCAAAGTAAAACCAAGCTTCCATTTCACATATTCACACATATTCGCAGGTCCAGACCGTCCTGAGCTGCTTCTTCTGCTGTGCGCTTCGGGTCACGGTGGCCGTTGGTGATGAAGTTGTGGGGGAAAATTTGTGAGGAAACCTGCTGTTCATTTTAATGAGGCACTGCTAAAACCGAAAGATGCAGCAGCAGGTGACGTGTGACACCACTGGATTCACACTATGTTGTGGGTTTTCAATGTGTGAAAATATCAACATGAATTTTCAACATCTCTCTTCCAGCACACTAGTACTGTTTGAAATATGACTCATGATTTTCAGAAGCACAAGCCAATCAAATATAGGGCTGCAAGACCAAGTTGATCAAATGACCCTTTTTTGTCCAATCAGTGGTCCAAAAACCTGAAAATATTCAATTTACTATAATTAAAAGACAAGGAAAAGCAACAAATTTTCCCATCTCAGAAGCTGGAATACTTGAAAAATGACTTAAATGGTTACTTGATTATCCAAACAGTTACCTGATTAATTTTCTGTCAGTTGACTGATTAATCAACTAATCGTTGCATCTCTAAAATTATCATTTTATAATTGGCAGAGTTCTGAGAGTCTCAACCATTTTCAGCATTTGTGTTTTACAGTATGTTGTTTCTCCGCCACACAGATCAACAAGGCAAAATGTTTTGGTCTTGCTTTGAAATGGGATTGGTTCAACGCTGATGCAACAATGACTCCAAGATACTGAGACAACCTCGGTATATTCGTTTTTATCACCAACAAAGACGACGTGAAGTCAGTTTACCTCATTAATATAAAAGGCATCTTTCTCCTTTTCCTTTTCAAAATGACCTACTGCACTGTTACAAGATGTCTCACCACAAATGAACTGCTGAAAGATAATTCACTTATGGACTAGTCTTTAAATTTAATAATTAAATCAATCAAATAACTGTTTTATGTAAAGTTCTGATGCGGTGACACAAGCAGTACACGGTCATGCCCCTAATCCTGTGTTATCTGTGTGGCCACCACAACAATGTAATCATGAAAACTTAACAACTTAAGAATTTTGATTGTCTCGCAATAAGATTTGGGACTTTCTTAACTCACAAATACTTTTTCCACATTGCCTGTGCAGCTGAACTGTTCATCTGCAGTTAACATTTTATTGTTTCCAAAATGTGATTCCTACATGGACAGGCAATACAACTTGCAATAAGTTAAGGGAACACTTCATTAACGCCCACACATGCGCACATTTAGTATTGCAATAAGACTTAAGAAGGCACTTACCCTGATGAATATTGGGATGGCGAGATGGAATAAACATGGAGCACAGCATCTACTGTAGGTACCCTTCCTCACTAACCTCAAAGCACAAATTGTTTTTCAAAAAAAAAAAAAAAAACACAAAAACCCGGGATAAAGCGACAAAGACTGGAAGTGATCTCAAGATTTATTATACCAAACTCTCCTTGTGGATAGCAGATTACCAGTTGACTTGGAAACTTTCTGAGACCAGTCAAGCAGCTTACTTTATAATTACTCCATCAAAAAAAAAAAAAAAAGGCCCCACATTTCCTTGTGTGCGCCGTAACATGAGATGATCAAATTCATTCCATGAATCAAGAGAGGCTTACGCTTGAACAACTTCGTCACACATTTAGCTGAAGAGTGTCAAGGAATTTACCCACTGCCTTCCTGTAAGTATTACTGTTGAGCTCACTTCCAACAAAAAAAATTGCACAACACTGAGTGATCAGCTGGGTCAGTCAAACAGGATACAGCCTGTGTTTTCTCCAGGAAACTATAGCTGTTAGTGTATTTAAGGCTGATAGCAGTCTGACAAGGGGTCAGAACAGCCCGCAAAGCTACTGACAACATGTACACAACGTTACATAGCTGTGCAGTGTCCCTCTGTGTATTATCAATACTAACGTTCACACTAGCATTGCGGAAAAGGAGGCCAGTTCAGTGTAAGAATGAGGAAATGAAAAAAAAAAAAAAAAAACTAACTCACTACCAGAAAAGAAACTGAAAGCATTTCGATTGTAACCACTGTCCAGATCACCAGTAAACACATCCCTGTTACTGGCAAGCGTGTGCTTCTCAAGACAATGACCACTCCATCCCTTGAGGCTAGTGTTTATCTTCCTTCTACTTTGCAGAATAACCTAACTCTGTGTGGAGGAGTTATGGACCAGCAGGCAGTAACAGCCCACCACAGCGCTCCATGAACCAGCAGAAGTGAAATGTGTGTGTGCGTGTGTGTGTACAGTGTGTAGCTCAGGAAACCACACACTGAGAGACAGCTTGAGAGGCTGCTGGTCTGGATGGTGACTGACTTGCCAGTAACAGAAAAAGCATCTAAATAACTGTGTTGGGGAGGCCTCCAGCAGTCACTTACACAGCAGTTAACAAGCAAATATACTCCAAGACATAACAGACATCTGCAGGTACTAAATCAAATCCAGGAAAACCTAATATTGCAACTAGAGGAAAGATAATCAATCTTCATCTTAAAAGGCCAGGTCACCACAAAAAAAACCTATAAAGCTACATATTTTCTCATGTATCCCTTATGGTATCTATACAGTTTTAGGGACTATTTCTTTGTTAGAAAGTAGTTTCAGGGGCAAGTTTCTGGTGGCCTAGTGAACAGTCATCATGTAATCTCAACGTTCTTGGTTCGAGTTCAGCTGGAGATCTTAGTTGCGTGTCATCTCCCCGCTCTCTCTCCTCTTATTTCCTGTTCTCCATCTAATAAAACCATAAAATGCCCCCAACATACTTTTTAAAAAGTCATCAGTGTTCACAGTGAGATCTGAGTAACTGGAACATGGTTTCTGGGAATACAAGCTGCTTCTGAGTGTTCTTCAATGCTTTGAGCACCATGCTACGCTACAAAAGAAAAAACATTCATTTCCATTTGGGGCTGCAACTAACAAGTTATTTTCATTACAAAATAGTCTGCGGACCATTTTCTCAATTAACAGATAAATCATTTTGTCTATGAAATGTCAGAAAACAGTGAGAAAAAGCCATTAGAATTTACCAGAGGCCAGGGTGGCATATTGAAATGGCTTGTTTTATATGCAAACAACAGTCCAAAACCCAAAGATATTCAGTTCATAGATGACAAAGAAAATGATCAAATCCTGGTTTCAGTGAGAAGCTGAAACCAGAGAATGTTCTGTATTTCTGCTTGAAAAAAATCACTGTAACAATAAAGTGGTGATCAAAATAGTCGCCGATTAATTTTTAACTAATCGATTAATTGGCTGACTGCTTCAGCTCTACTTCCACTGTTTTTGGGTGGCGACAGAAACATCTGGAAACCTCTGCGAATAAATAAAACCAGAAGTTTCTGCACGGCTACGAGGTGCAGGGGAAAAGGAAAACACATACGCTTTTAGTGTTTCTAGACACAGACATGGATGTTTGGGGTGATGAGACATGATGCAGATACGGAGCGTGGGCTGTTATTCATTTTGCCACTTTGACATGTCAAGAGAGGTCTTGATTTAGACCCACATCCTCCTCGCAGCAGCCATATCCAAGGTAACGGAACAAATGAAGTCGTCCGGTTGGTTTGACAACAGGACCTGGCATCCTCCACTGGCACAGGCACCCTCATCTCTTTGTGGCTCCATAATAAGCTACCTATGACATAACTAAACACACCTTTGTGTCACTCAGTGTGCACCAGTCTGACACACGTGATGCTGCACATACAATTACAAAGATACAAACAGCCCCTCAGGCGGTTTGAGGAACAATTTGTTCAACTCAGAATGTCTTAGAGCCTTGAGGGTGGTGGTTACAGAGCCATTTGTCTGTGTAAAGTCCTAATGATGTCATAATCAGCAGTAAATGTCATGTCAGTCTCATTACCCAAAACCTGAAAGGGCAGCTATCTTAATCCCTCCCTTGAACAGCTTACGTTATGCTAAAACTTGTCAAGAAGAGGCTATTAGCCAATCTTACCTATCATTGCAGCTGTTCACCTGGATGTTACCGCGGATCTCCATGTGATCGCACCAGTTTGCATTTGCCCAATTAGGCAGCTTGAAAAACTCATTTAAAGCCACATCTACAAAGCTCATTTGCACAATAGCAAGATGAATTAATTATTTAAATCATTATTAATAACCACAGCGCACTCAGGATTGAATTAAAATGATCAAAGAATCGAGGGATATTCTAAAGCATGGTAGGGATTTAGGGCTGGAATTATTTTTTGCCGATGTACTTGATGAGATTTAAGGTCATGAAGGCGCTTACGTAAAAATCACAAGCAGCAAGCCCCCTCTGGCAACGAAAAACACCAGCAAGAGCCAGAAACAAATCAATGGTTAAACAACGGAAACAAATAGTAACATAAACTAATTACATATTCATGATGAGATGACAGTAGGGACTCATCCTGGCTGGTTTACTGAAGGCCACATTATAAGCAGTTGATTATATCTCTACTGTTTACAAACACTCACGAATGGTGGATTGATAATGTTCCAAAAGACAAAGCCCCCCCCCCCCCCCCAAAAAAAGGTTCCACAAGTTGCACGGCACTTCCCAGACATGGCATGACAATCAGCGTTTAAAATACGACGACACAACTCTTTTCTTTGTCTGCCCGGCCACAGTGGCTGCCGCTCGTGCCAATTACCCAGTTTTTCCTCCAGTCAGTCCAAACAAAACACTGCTGCTGATGCCGTGTGTTTAGAAGAAAATATAGAAACTTTCATGAGAAGACTAAGACGAATCGCTACTGCATAATGTAAGTGAGATCAGACGGTGGCAAAAAAAAAAGAAATGTATTCAGAAAGAAAAAGGTCACGGACGATGACTTTAGCATACCATACTTTTTCTTACAAATGCCATTAATTTCCATATATTTTATTACAGCATGGAAATCAACCTGCACAGGCTTGACATTTTCCCCTCACAGTTAACATTCTGGTTGAACTAACTAAAGTAAAAACAAACTTAACTGTTGCACATGAAGAGAGAAAATCAGACATCCACAACTTCCAACTGCTCCAAGTGCTACTTACCCTGAAAACAAACGATAAGTAAAATGGACACTAATCAAAAGAAAAATGTTGATTCCTGCTAAAAAAAAAAAAAAAAAAAGTTCCGACAGTTAATGTGCGCCAGAAGACAAACACTTTGAAATCAATGTGAGCATCAATAAAGTTGAAGCTTTAACAAAAATGAACTTTGGGAAGCATGTTCACTATGATGGATTACCTGTCAAGCAAGTTTCTGCAAGATGATTTTTTTTTACTCCAGCAAAAGTAATGAAAATGGAGGGCTGACTGGCTTTCAGAAATCTAATCAAATATGATATGCCGTAGAAAATAGTTGCTAATGATGTAAAGCAGCACGCAGTGTAGAGCGATGGTTTAAAAAAAGGCTTGAAAACTGAAGTAGAGTGAGCGGTGCTCTTATAAATCAAAGTTCAGGAACAAACAGTTTGGTTCAACATGCTCCATTAGCATTAAAATCTCCATTAGCAGAACCTGAGCTAATAAAAGTGTTTTTTTTAAACGTTTATTATATTGAAGGGCTACATCAAATATCATTTGATGCAAACAGCCTGCATAAATGTCAGTGACTATTTACAGTACATCCAAATATACTGTAGTCACATTGCAGCTGGATAGACTGTCGGCAGACACATACAAAGACATCCATATACATGAAATACACAGAGACTCTGTTCTTAATGCAGAACCTAAAGCCAATTTTCATCCCTATTTCCAGACTGTCACATCATTCTGATCAGTTGCTCCTTTTTCCAAGATGCCGCTGTCAGCACTGCTGATCCAAAAGTAATGTATCAAGTCTGGAGTCAGTCCGCCAAACAGATACGACACACAAGAGACAAAACCAATCCAGCTACTTAGTTTAACAGCAGCATGTGAGCTTAAAACAGTGAAGTATAACTTGCGGATTGCTGATACAGGCTCAAATCCATAAATCAGAGTTAAACAGAACTCGTTGCATTTGCTGAAGTGAGAGTTGTGTCTGGCTATGCTGTGGCAACATACTGTACTGTAATATAGCACTGCTGAGACGTTTCTTCTCCCTCTTGCCCTCTTCTTGGTCCGCTGCCACCAGAAGCTAGAAATCTAAGGGAGACCGTGAGAGCTCTAATGATATCATCAACTACAGACTGCTACCTGCAGCAGTGCCATCCTACAGTCCGTTCAGCTGAGCCAGCAACTCTGCACGGCTGATGTATAGCAGCTGTCGAGCACTCCCCCTCCTGCATGCCGTACATTATAATTTCATTGCACCTGCGCAACACGCACATATGCGACCGCATGCACACGTTGTAAAGTCTGAGTGAGGCGGGCTACTTAAGATCTGTAAGAAGTATCACTATAGACACTCCTGTTGCCTCACTACCTATGTTTTTTAACTACTGCCATTATCATTACTCCAGTGAGGTTTATTTCACAGGGGTGTATGACATCATCACCCCTGTGAATTAAACCAGGAAGTCATTAGATTGGATCAATACTCTATTCCCTACGGATGAAGACAGGCCGGCCACAGTGGGACACAGTAACAGGGCAGCCAGGATTGAGTTAGCGCACTGGAGCCAAAGAGAAACGACACAGCATGATACCTTTATTATGTTATTACATTACAGCCCAGCCAGGCGCTGATACAACAAGACTAGCAGGGGATGTATTCATACGATTATAGTCCAGGATCAGATAACCAAAGCAGTATGGGACAGCGGCGCTGGTACGTTTGCAGCTGCCATATGGTGGTAATATTGTTAATATACTTTTAATTAACTCAGGCGAAGATCAATTAAAAAAAAAAAAGGTAAATTTGCTAAACTGGAAGTCAGGAAAATAGAGGTAACGTCTGATACTATCATGGCTTCCTTACAGTAATAGGAGTGCAGAAAAACCCACATCCTGACCAATGACACGCACATACTCCTGTAAAAAGGGAAGAGGATACATATGAACACTGATTTTTCTGGGCTGGGTCCATTTCCTGTGTTCATAGAATGCAATCAATATTTTTTTTACAGATTAACCACCAGAGTGAGGAAACAGGGGTAAGCAGCTGATGCAGAAATGCAGTCTGAGTCAGAGAAGTGTGTCTGCAGGTGCCATTTTGAAAAGAGGTTGACATTAAAAAAAAAAAGGAAGGACTAAAGAAAACAGCTGTTGATTGGTGGTGGTGAAAATTACTATCTGTTATCTACTAAGTGTTCTGGTAAACAGTGTCACATGCTCCAGCGACACTGTGTACAGGAAATGCAGCAAAAAAAAGGAAGTGTGTGTATCTCTAATGAGTGAAGCACAACAGACTTACTTTGTCTTGTTGATGAGGCTAATTAGCGGTGTAAACTTTTTCAAACAACAATCAATCAGGATTTTTTAGATCAATCCCCCCCCCCACCCCCAAATCCATTCATCATTTAAAAAAAAACAATGATTATGGGATAGAGCGGATCAACAGAAAAAGGCGTTCTTCAAGGACAAAATGTCAAACATTAACCGATTCTAGCTTCTTCAATGTGAATATTTTCAGCGTTTATTTGTCTTGTTCTGACAGTAAATTTAATATCTTTGGGTTATGGGCTGCTGGTCAGACGTCACCTTGGGCTCTGACATTTTATAGATCAGTCAGCAATTGTTTCGCAGCTCCTTGCCTTTTTTCATCTTACTGTATGAGTTTAGTAAGAACAGCTGTTGTACAGTTGTATCAAACTCATTTGCCAAAACAAAGAAGTGGATAAACCAGAAAACCCTTTCAAAATGTTTTTTGGTGTTATTAAATTGAATTTGATTGAAACGGCTACAGAATAGGACAATAGGGGCTGTCAAAGCCATCCTCTGTTCCGTGTAGTCTAATTCTGTGGGAGGCGCATTTCGCCGTCGCAACCAATTGTGTCAAACAATGACGGCAGTTAATTGGCAGAAAGCTACTAACGGAGCCTTCAGATACTTTTGATTGCATTCTTTCCGCCCTCCAATTACTTTCCTCAGAATATATCTCTGAAGACAGAAAGTATGAGTTAATTTGCAAGAGCACAATGGCACAGTCCATTAAGACTGCAGGCTCCTTCGTGCTCAGTTTTAGCAGCTTAACAGACACAGTCTCAGTCGCCCCTCTTCCTTCTGTTTGGAATCACAATTATGGCTTTACTTCTCATTTTTCCCAGTAGTCGGTTCTGCAAGGGCGACTGATGACTGAGTCTGAGTCTGTTGACAGCTCAGGAAGAGATGAGATTTCTCGTAAAGGCAGAATGCTTGTTGATACCAGCAAAATCCCTCGTTGCCAGAGGGCACGCAGTAAACACGGTCATCCAGGATGAGTGGAGAGTAGAAGGGAAGTAGAAGCACTGTCTTAACCATATGAGGTGGCCGTATGAAAGGATTTTATGCTGCAAGTAACAAGTTGGTGCAAGAGCAGTCAATGTTATGAGTCAAACTTTCAGAGAAAACAGAGGTACCAGGGTAAAGTTTCTCTTCTTCCTATCTTAATATGGTTTCTTACTTATTACTGTCTGCTATGAACAAAAGAATCCAACCCTCAACATCTGATATCATTGCTGTAATTCATCTAATATAAAATATCTGAGCACTCAACATGAAAACTTTGACAAGTTGAAAGCAGATCACGAATTTAAAAAAAAAAAATTAAAAAAAAAGACTTCTCTTTTTTTGCCCTTGACTTTCTCAGACTGCCACTGTAAATTAAAAGCATTCCCAATTACTTTGTCTTCAAAGCCAAGATATTTCTTTTGCTCCGCTCAAGTACGAAACCAAGATTAGAGCTCCAACTGCTCGCCTGCAAAAAAGGCCACCGTCGCACAACTGTCTCAAAAACTTGAACGGAGTTTGTGTGGAAAAGAAGCCGATTCTATATGCGGTAATCCCATGTGAGGAGGCAGGATTAGTTACACGGCAGCACAACAGAGAGAATAAGCATTGTTTTATCTGCAAGTTTATGCATGCACACTCCACAGATACCAAACGGGACAATGAGGCTTCTTATGGCAACAAGTCCTCAGTATTTCACAACACTGGCATAGACGTAACCAAAGGCTACAGTGATGTAACACACACAGACAGATGCAGCTGGTTCTTCCTCAACTGAACACCACGCTGAAGCCTGAATTATGCTAAAGATGACATTATAAAAAGCTGTCTTTGACATGAAGCAGAGACCTTTGGCATGAACATGACAAATTTTTTTTTGCCTTCCCAGTGAAAACAAAACCACAGCCGGCAACCATACAGTGGAAGTGACAACCAAAAGCTTTAGAGTGTACGGCAGGGCTTTGCTACACCTTTAAAAAGGATTTACAAAACTGCAATACACACACAGTGACTACGGGTATCACGGCACACAGCAGGGAAGAAGTGTAAGAAGGAACAAACCTAGGAAAGCTGATCTCGCAGCCAATGAGAAGACAGAGTGTAATGTGAGAGCCTGTGTAACAATCAAGTCTGACTACTGGGTGTGATGACAGAATGGGTACAACCCTGACTATTGATTAGGCAAAGCTACACTTTACAGCTTCGTGTTAAGTGTGGAAGTGCTGTGCTGTTGAGCTAAAAACGAAACTGGAATTGCTGTTAACATTGTTCTGAGGCAGCTGTAGCTTCCACTGAGGAAGCAGTGCGGCTATGTGGGGCGCACCTCCTGGCTTTATTATGGCTCATAATAAGAGACAGTGCGCGTCAGACCTAAAGTCTCCTGTACATATGAAAATGAAAATTCAGAGAGACAAAACAAGCTGTGCAGATCACATCTGTAGCCCGTAATGCAAATTTGACCATCAGCAACACCCCTATTGATCCACTATGAGGGGACAGACCCGCTGCTGCCGCACTGTGACCTCAGATTTTTTTTTCCCTATTAAACACAAGAGAGCAGCATCCGAGGACAGCAAAAAAAAAAACAAAAAAAAAAACAGCCTGATGTTTAATCGTGTCAGAATGCAATAAATTACATTTTCATGACCTGCTGTCCCATCTTATTCCAGCACAAACTGAGGGTCACAAGGCTACAGGGGAACTAACAAAGGCTTGCTCGGACACAGTCAACACTACGTGTCACAAACATGTGCAAAATGGACAAACCTCATCAATGAATTCATTAAAAAACAGCAGACAATTCGGCAGACACAAGCGCGCTGCTGAATTTTGCTGCAGCTCGCATTAAACTGAATTTCCATACCTTTTAATCACAACAGGCTGCCGGGACCGACTGTCGGCTACACAGTGGGCAATAAAAAAAACAAATTCTCACACAATCGCATCCCAGCACGGTCCAGACGCACGTCCGTCTGCCCGACCGACCGTCAGCTGCCTCCGGTTGGATTTAATAAAGCGAGAGGCGCAACGGAGACAGAGGAACCTCAGTGTGGACGGACGCATAGCTGCATTGGACCAAATGTCGCTCCATATTCCTACTGACACACAAAAGAAAACACTCACCGCTGTGTTTGGCACCGAATGACGACGTTTTTGTTTATTTCATAGCCCCCGCTGAGCAGCTGTGTGTAGTGGTGCGTCACTGACTTCCGCGTTAAGATGGAGCAGGGGGGGCAAAAAAAAAAAAAAAATAACGCAAGAGAAATAATGAATTTAAAGGACAGGCGGCGCACGCGGGCGCACGAGGGCTGCGCACTATTAAAGAGATGAGGATGAGGAGGATGAAGGAGGTGATGAGGGGGGTGATGATGGTAGGAGAAGCGATGGGAGGATATTGCATTAGGATGATGATGGTGGTAGATAAAATTTAAAGTCCCCCTCCACTCAAAAATGTGTGTTTTTCTTCTTGTCGCTACAGTTAAAAGTTTGAGCTTCAGAATGAGCAGAATGATGTATGTGCAGAGTTTGACACTAAGAAGACTGTTTTCATCTGTTGAAAGTAGAAAGTTTCTCTGTGCTCAATTGGAAATCAGGTTTAAGGGGCGGGTCTATAAACAGGATTTGTGACATCACAACTAGTTTTAAAGCCAGTCCTGGTCCAATATTCAACTTACACAAGTGTGATGTGGAAACTTGAAGCCTCCAGTGCACAAACACTGAGAACTGGACTTTACAGTGAAGTAGGAGACACCTTGTGTCCAGCAGGAAAACTTCTGAAATTAAATATATTTGCAAATTTATAGATTCTGGGATTTTTAATGAGGGAGAAGGAGGAGGATTTTAAAATGCCATCTTTTTTTGTAGAAAAACCACATTATACACTAATTATTATTCAAAGTTGAGTATTTTATATAAATCTTGAAACATGTCTGGAGGGGATCCAATTACTAATGTGAAAGGTGACTAACAGTTAGCTCTATGAAGCGTTTTAACATCCTTAAACTGGTTTTCCGGCTGCAAATTTACTGTTTTGTTCTTGTGTCAACGCTCTTATAAACCCTGTTTCCAATTTCAGCAAAAAATGCAGGTTTAAATATGAAGCTACAACCAGCAGACGGTTGTGTTAGTTTAGCACATCAAAGGCAATCAGCTAGTGTGTCTCTGTCCAATGCTAACAAAATCCACCCGAGCAGTAACTTCCTGGAGTCTCTGCTTGTTGCCTGGTAACTGCTCAGCGCCAAGAAAAGGTCCAGTCAAGTAGAAACCCCATAAAACGGCAAATTGACATTTTTTACGATTAAAGACCCAGACATGTTTTAAAATATGTATAAAATATTCTACTTTGAATAATGATTTGTGTCTGGTATGGTTTATCCACAAAAAAGTTCAATTAAAATTCTTAAAATGCCATCTCTAAAATTTTCAGTGAGCACAGAGAAACTTTCAGCAGATAAATGTGAAAACAGTCTTCTAGTGTCAAACTCTGCACATATGAAAACTACTCAAACATACTCAAACTTTCAACTGTAGAAACAAGAAGAAAAACACATTTTTGAGTGGAGGGGGACTTTAAGTTCTTGTACAGATTAATAAACAAACAAGATATAGTATGTTAACTAGTGAGAGGTGCTGGCAGGCAGATTTTTTTAAATCTTTGGACTGAACCAGGCTCGCAGTTTCCCCCTGGTTTCCGGTCTTTGCTAAGCTAAGCTAAGCTAACCAGCTGCTGGCTTCAGCATTATATTTAAATGGTTGCGTTTATACAGCAGCTTTTATTCAAAGCGCTTTACAATGTTTCTGCTGCTTTTATTTCACACACTCACACAAGGTCAGGAGTAATTTGGGGTTCAGTATCTTGCTCGGGGACCCGTGGACAGGTGGAGTTGGGGATCGAACCACCGACCTTCTGATTAGTAGACAACCCGCTCTACTGCCTGAGCCACACTATTTAAGACATAATGGACAGACATGAAAGCCTACAGTGGACACAAGAGTGGAATCAATCTTTTCATATACTGTAACTCTCCCAGCCAGAACGTGAATGTTAAACATCTTAAAATGTCAAACTATTCCTTTAAAGACGATGATAAAAAGATAAACATGATAAACATAATTTCTCGTTCTTCTTTAAAGACATTTCTTATTATAACATTAGATTCAAAGGATATTACATAATACATTTCTTCCAGAAAATAGCTCCAATCTGTTAGTTTGTGTTAATATATTCTGGTATGGTCATTATTTCCGATTATGAATAGCCTGCAGTGTACTGAATGACTATCCTAACTCAAGTGAATCACACTACTGTAATTCCACACCAAGAGAGCGCCTCACTCCCAGCAGTATGTTGGGAGAGGCTCACTTATTAAACGAGGGAATGTATCCTCTGTTGACTCAAAGCCTCGGCTCTATCTCTATGAAACCTGTCATTGTGTTCAATGGGCTTATTACTGATGCACAGTCCGCCACTCCGTCCTTTGGGTGGGACAACGGAGCCTCTGTGCTCTGTCTGGACAAAGTGGGCACCTCAGAAGTGAGTCTGCCAAATTGTCATGCATGTGGTCTTTGCGTCAGAGAGATACAGGCTGTCTTGCTGCATGGCATGGAGGGATTAGGCTGGGAGGCAGGCAAGTGAAACACAGCTGTCATGCTTATACTAAAAAATCCTTTTCACCACATTTACAGGACTTTAGAAATCCAAATCTTTTTTTTTTCTTCCTATACACAGTTTGACTGCTAAACCCTACCCTCCCAACCAGGCCAACAAGTATCTTGAATTTTTCCTGAACAGATTAGGAAAGGGTGTGTGTTTAGTTTTGATGTTCCAGATCATCACGTAAAATTGTTCGCGGATGGGTTCATAGGAAAGAGGAAGTGCAGAGAGGAAGACAGAACTGGTGGATGAAAGCCAAAGAGGGGGGTGAGATGTTAAGAGACTGCCCTATGTTTTTCAGTGTTTCCTAGCGTGTGTCCTTCCCACTTTCTTACCTGCCGCAGTGAACCCGTCAGACTGGTAGTGCTTGATCGTTGCGTGTTTTGATCACTCCATCCCTGTGCACATATGAATTAGCAGAGTTGGCGCTCCTATTTCATACAGGTACTGATATGTTTTCAGAACAACACTTAAGGTTGGGCTGTAATTCACTGTTATTGTTTTGATTCTAGAAAAACTGCTGACACTCAATGAATACTGTTAATACTTGACAACGAAGGATTCTGTTGCATTTACTGTAAATCAGAAGATAACCCCACCCTCTGTACTTCAACTACTCTAATCAATAACTATTAAATGGATAATCAGTAACTTGCAATGTATTGTATTTTCAAAGGACCCTTTTTCAGACTTCTACACATTTTGAATATGTTCATTGCCACCCTCACTGAGCTGGAGTTCTTCTTCCATTAACCATGTTTAGAAAAAAAACACAAAAACTTTGTTTTTTGGTCTGTACAAAATATAGACTCTCAGCACTTGGCAGAGTTGCAAGAGGCGAGCTGAACAATCCTGAAACAGAAAACAGACATTTCGTTGCTGTGTTTGTGTGACACTGCGCAGGAACAGTGGAAGATTGTTCCACTGCAGAAAAAAACTGAAGGAAACTAATTCAAATACTCAGACAAAAACTGTATATATCCCAAAAGGTACACTATGTAACGACAAAGAAAAGAATCCACTCTTGAAAGTGATTTAGTATTGCACTGTCATGAGGTTGGGAGACTCACAAGACACAGATTTAAAACTGAAGGATCAAAGCCAATGCAGCAAAAGCTGAGACACTGACTTTTTGCTCTAAAAAAAAACACTGGATCCTACACTACCCATAATGCCCCCTCTCAAACTGGTAAATACCTACATCTTTCAAGCTTTGTTGAAAATTTGCTGAGATACCTGGTTGATGTCACTTGAGCAACAGTGACCAATAAATGAACCCCGGGTTCACCAGCCAGAATCACATACATTTAACAACATCTGATACTATTAGTAGGAGTAGTGATAAGTTATCAATCAGGTTAGAGGATGTTTACTTATGGCAACAAAAAAAGTAATCTAATTATCTAAAATAATCCCTGATAATCTTGTGGGCAGAAATAAAAATAAAATTTCTCTATTTGAATGAATCAAGAAAATTGAGTAGAAAAGCAGCTGGGAATTTAAGAAGATGGTAAAAAGGAAAAGAACTATGTCCATGAAAGTGTGAAAGTGAGGCTGTACTTAGGCACAGTGGTGCTAATATGCTAATGTTTGGCAGTTATAATGTTCACCATCTTAGTTTAGCAAGTTAGCATCCTAGCATTTGGTACCACTAACCACAAAGTACAGCTGAGGCTGATGGGAATTGAATTAGTTTTGCAGTGATTTGTTCATAAATCGAAGTATTGACCAAACTGAAGCGAAGGACGGGGTTGTGTGTGTGTGTGTGTGTGTGTGTGTGTGTGGTGGCCAATGGAGAGGACGGACTTTAGTCTGACTATTCAATTGACTTCGACGTGTAAAACCGTCTGCGAGAGTGCCTCTTTATAAGTACAATATGCCATAATGGTAACTTTGCAGGGCAATTTTAAACATTTTAGAAGGTTTCAATTATTGCATTCACCACTTTCAGGCTACACGACAAATTCTGTCAAAAAAAAACCCCTTTAAATTGACAGAAAATGACAGAAACTTTGTGTAATAAAATGCTCCCCGCTACTGCACCGAGGAGTTTGAAATCAAATCAGCATGACATCTTCCCCTTATGTTTATCTGGAGATACCCTGCCTCTAAACTCTGTGAGGCCCCTCTCCATGTTGAGATGCATTTATCTGCCAAGAGACTAAGCAGTGCTTCAGCACTATATGCTGCACAGCCCAATTATCTTGCATCAAAGCCAGACAACATGAAGGGGGAAAGTGAGGATAAAAACCGGGAGATGTGACTCAGGTCAGGGTCTGCTTGTTGCACAAGAACAGCATCCAAAGTGAAAACAAAGTAAGTAATAAGCAACAAACCCCCATTTCTCAATTGAATCTTTCTACTCAGTGACTCAACAGCGAAGAAAAACATATTTATATTTTTGCTGACACAGTGTTCTTGTATTCATCATTATCAGCATCTCACTCTCTCGGATTTAATGACAAGAGCTTTTTGTTTCTCCTAAGTGATATCCCACATTTAACAAAAACCTCCCAGCGCAAATTAACAGTTCACACTTGGTCGCTTGTGTTCGTAGTCAAGAGTTTTTTTTAAATTTTTTTTTTTTTTTTAAAAATCAAGGTCGTTAACCTTTCTAGGAACTTGTAAAGTGTATTCTACTGAGTAATAAATTGATAGAGATCACAAGTTTATCATGAGATGGTGACACAGCGCTAATGAAGGATGACAACGCAGCATGCCAAACAAGATATCACCTTCAACTATATTTGTGCAACTTCGACTAGTATTAGGAGAACTGCTTCCAGCTTGTTGTTGCTAAGGAACTAGCAGAGTGTCTGAGTCAGGTAGACAGGACACTAAATGTGAAAATGAATGAGTCAGTGATACCAAACAGAATTTGCCATTCACTTCACAGAAATGTGAGGAGAGCTATTATGGGCGAGCAGCGCCAAAGGTCAAACATTCAATGTTGTAATAATGAGGAACAGGAACAGCAAACTTTGAGAACACTGCGAAGAAGCGACAGGTAATTATAGCAGGACTCTCCGTAAGAGGGTTAACTCGGGCGCGTTTCACTTGAACTCAAAAATAATCTGTCCTTTGGAAGGGTTAAAGGAAGTGTTCACAATTTTCCAAGTATGTCTTAAAAACAATAGTCAGATGCCCAAATTAACATTGAAACTGTTTTTTCTTGCCATAATCGTTCCTCCACCGCAGCTCAACAGGGGAAACACAAAGAGGGAATTTGATGCTAAATAGACTGTAAATGTGTCAGATATCCACTTGATATGACTAACTCAGCCTCGTATAAGCTTCACATAAACTTTTAAATGCACTTTTGCACAAAATGACTGTGTGGACACACTGTGGATATGGACACCTGACTTGTGAACCTTCATCCTTCTAGTGTTGGATCACACACACAAGTCAGTGACAAGTATGTACGGAAAGAAACTTTATTAGATCAAACCCCTGTAGATACTATAACAGCATTTTAAGTTTTTGCAACAGCTGAGCAATAAAAAAAGACTTACAAAAGATTTTTTATGGCAACCACCTTACTGTAGACACATCATAAATACCATAACCCCCCCCCCCCCACCCACCCTCCCTCCTCCCAAATCCTAATACAGTTTACTCAATAGGCATACGGATTACAACTGACATTCACACCTACACAAATTGCATACTTGCTATTCAAAACCAACCTTGAATTTAAATAAGTAGTATTTCATTAATAAATATTAAGTATTTCATCAATAAGCGGGTGTACTGTTCTCTTTTAAGAAAGATTTCATTAGTGATGTCAGTCTGTATGTGCCTGCGTTAAGAAAGACGATTAGAGGTGTAGAATATAAAAATCTTGACAACATCATAAACACATCATCATAAGACAAACACGGAAATTTTAAAAGATCCTTCCCCCCACAATAAGGAAAAGTCAAATGTATAAATATGATAGTTCTAAAGTGCATCTGTCAAAGACTTGTCGAATGAAAAGTCATCAGCGGTCCTATTTAAAAAAAAAACAAAAAAAAAAACAACTAAAAATAGATATGTCTGAACGTGCAGCAGATATATTTTGCAAAAACTACCTACATACATGCACAGGGCTTTTTTTGTTTTGTTTCGTGTTTACGTGATGGGAAAAAGAACAAGGAAACATAAAAAAGGATGAACATCTTCACATTGTCAAGAGGTGATAATTAGTTCTGTGCCATTTCAGTCTACTCGTTTACACTTGGCTTTACAGAATATTTTATTTAAATTTTAAGCAAACTTGGCTGATAAAAAAAAGAAAAAAAAAAGAAGCACACAGTGGTGAATAAGTTCCTCCTTTCTGCTAGAAATGACTTTGCAGATTCTTTTCCCTTCAGTCACTTTAACCTCTCGGTCTGTAATTCGTCCCTTATGCGAGGTGTGGCTTGTAGGGTCTAGATCTTAGGCAGTTTGGGGGCACTGATAAGAGGGTTGGTCTCTTGCAGAAATCGTCTTCCGGCACTCTTGTAGTCGTAAGTGCAGTCATGCGTCTCTGCGTAGCGGTGGGTGGCACAGAAGTTGTGACCACACCTGAAAGATTTAAACAGACAGGTTTTGGTATGTATGTAAAAATCAGTTCCTCCATTTGTAAACATCATCCGCTCAATTGTTTGCAAGTCACAATACTCCTTCCCCCGCTTCCTCCTCCTTGATAGCAAAGTGTTTTTCAGGCTAAACACCTCCTCGATGCATTTTAATCTTTCTATTCAAATCAGTCCATTAGTAAGACGGGCAACACACTATTATGTATTTAATCTGCGCGCATTGTAATATTGAGTAAACATTACATGACAACTTAGGTTTGATTAAACTGTAAACCTCTTCTGAACACAGCGGGGAGCTCTACTCTTTTATGGCTCTACCATTTCGAGTGTTCGGTGCCGATATCGTCGAGAGAAACTTTGATAAAGCTAATAACTTGTGGCAGAACGAGCTGTGAACAGATAAATGTTTTCACTGGAAAGATGGCGGGAAAAGGACCGCTTCTACTAAAAGGGTGCTTCAAGGACAAGACTCACAAATAGGGAGGGATTTGATTTAGAGTCAGGCAGTGTGTGTGTGTGTGTGTGTGTGTGTGAGCGCAGGTGGAAATACTGAGGCACTCATACCTGCACTCGTAGCTGGTGGCCAGGCCAGTCTTCTTGCCACAAAGGAAGCAGTGCTTTGAGCTTTTCTTCTTGATGCCTGTGGGAGCCTTGACTGGAGGTAGGTGGTATGCTGGAGTGCCTGAGAGTAGAGGACATGTTTTTTTTTTATTATTATAAAATTTACTTTGCAGGAGCCAGTGTGGAATATCTGATCGTGGCAGTGAGGTTTGCATCAGTGGGATGAATCTACATCATTTAGCTTCCTTTAAATGATATAAGTGCAATATGCTTGAAACTCTCCCAGAAATTCACGTCTTTCTGAATGTCCACATTCATGTCTTTATATTTATATATTTAGGGTTTCTTTGTTAGCCATGACAGTTAATTTCAAGCTTGGTTTAAAATGAGTTTTTCCATTTCAAAATGACAATAAACCATAATGTTATATATAATTACAACCAGTATTCATTGTTAATAATTGTTAATTAAATGAAACTAAACATACACGGCGGTAAATTTGTGACAAATGACACTGTCATTCTCTCAATGGTGCGAATAGTTGACAATGTTTCCATTTGAAAAGGGTTTCAGGAAACAGCTTTTCCATATTAACGCCTGTTGTAATTGTACAAAAAAAAAAAAAAAAAAAAAAAAAGTCATAAAAGGCTGTTCACTTCCTAAGTCAGGAAACACCAGTTTATGTCGGCTTGTGCCCGTAATAATCGCGTGTGTGTGTGGAAGCACGCAGCACGGCCAGGTTTGCGAGCTGTGGGGATAGAGGAACAGATAACTCTGCCAAGCAGCTGGGCGTGGGATTGGATTTTTATTTGTTTTGTACACTTTAATCTGCCACAGAACAGACATACATGGGGTTCAAAGATATTCAGACCAATGCACATTTTCCACTTCTACTCTGTTGTTAGTAGACCTAAGTTGAATTTAATAACATTTAATTCTGGGCTGTCCCAAGTTTTCTCTGCTCCCAATTGTAATCCGACTTGTTTAACACAAAGAATCTGATACGTACATTTTCTGTTTAAGTATAGCTTTACAGCAGCCATAACGACTTTTGAGTTTTGATCTCCACCAATAAATTCTAAGCCTGTGAGAAAAACACTGATACTGATTACCAAACAATCCAGTAATAAAGGAAAATGGATTCACTACTTGGTGTACTGATCCATGTGTATTCATCCATATTCTCTGAGCGGTGTAAGCATATCAGTGGCTGTCATAAATAAGTGAGTGTGTTGGTGTGGGGGCCTGGCGCCTTCTGTTGCTTGTGCTGCTTCTGCAGTTGTAGCAATAATGAATATTTAAAACCCTTGTGGTGCTTTGTGGTTGTGCTCATACAACATGCACTGAAGGCTTTGTCATAACAACATCCTCTCTGTATGTGACGGCACATTTCAATGTTTGCACTCTCCAATGATGGCTGGAAAGTCCACAATGCAAATGTGAACAACTCAAATGTCCATTCCAACCAATTCAATGCAACAATTTGTTTATTTGCAAGTATTTTAAGAATACATAAAAAATGTTTGTGCTACCCTTACCTATTCTCCCGAAGGAAGTCATGACTCCCCCACCTGATGCAAGACTACTGGTGGCCTGAAAAAAACAACAACAACATGAAATATTTTTTAAGAAATCAATAAAACTACTGTAGCCATGAGATCAATCATGAGAAAATTTAGATTTTTAAAAGAAATGTTGTGCTGAAAAAGATCTAATGGTAGTTACTATTACTGGTGAAGTAAGAAAAAGTATGCACAGTGTCTTGAATATGAACTACATATTACAAGAGTGAAGTAAACACTCTATACGCTCAACTAAATTATAACACAGGTGTTAAAGTTAGTTTATACAGGCAGGACAAACCATCACTTCAAAGAGACTCAAAGCTATTGAGAGATAGCTCCAACATGGGCTGAAAGAACTTATTTACAGGGCGCTGACTTTTGCTTATGTGTGAAGTGTATGTTGCAAATACGATACATGTTGATATATTAAATTCACTGGATATCAGTGGTTAAAGCCTGATGAAGTCTGATTACTGCATTTTAATAAAACATTTCTTTTTTTGTTAAAAATAAATAAATAAGAAATCAGCATATTGTGTGCTTTGTTCTAGCGCTGGGAGACACTATAATCGCCTCATCTCGTGACTTGTGATATCCTGATTGACAATTTTCAACTCTAAATGAATCTTGGTTTGAATCTTGGTGAAATTTGTCACAGTTTCATATCTCAAATACTTGAGAACGCAGTGTATGCAGCTTTTGACTAATTCATTTTCTGTGACAATTATAGAAATAATAGAATATAGCATTTGACCGACTAAATCACGAAAGCAAAAAAAACAAATTGAGCATCAAAAACATCTCCACACATCCAATCTTAGGGGCAAACATCGATGCCTATCTGTGCTCACCATGTAAGAGGCTGCTGTTCGGTGCAACGGTGACATTTGTCTGATGATGTCATCCTGAAGGAGCCTGTTAGTTGAGATGGATGGCAGCCTGGAGCCAAGGCTGCCCTGTCCTGAGGCAGTGGCAGGAGGCAATGCCAGTGCAAGTCCCAGACTCTCTCCAAGACTGTCCCTGCTGCTGCCATCTGGAGCCCTTGTGGAGAGAGAGGCCAAGAGCTCAGAGTTGTTCAGCGACCCCAGTGGCTCCTTACAAGCTTGGTTGGCCATCTTAGTGATGCCTCTTGCTTCTCTCTTGGAGGTAACCTCTGGCCTCTTGCCAGGCGATTCCACTTTGACACCACGAAGGCGTGGCGCGTGAGTTGACGATATCGTGGAGGGTTGAGAGGATGTGCTGCCTGGCCTAACTTGTGCTGAGGAATGTGCTTGAAGGTCGGGCTGTAAACAGGAGACAGTGGAGTCAAAAGGCTGAGGCAGCGGTCTGGTAGAAGTGGATGGGGAGGTGGAGGTGGGTAATGGAGAGGGGGGGTTGATATGAAAGGATGTGCCAAGCTGTGTCCCATCTGCTCTGCTGGTGATGGTATCACTTGTCCCAAGTGTCCAGGTACTGAGTGGGGTAGGAGAGAGTGGCAGCTGGTGCTGAGCCCCAACCTCGAAGGACCGATGACCTCCGTCTGGCTGGTTGGACACATCCAGAGTGAGAGGGTCTGGCAGTTCCCCAAATGGAGCTCCAGGTTGTGTTGGTGCCACCAGTCCAGCAGCTTCCTCTAACAAACTCAGCCTGACTGCCTCCCCTACAGGCTCAGCTGGGTCAAATGTGGCTTCAGGTGGTCCTCTGGTGCACAGCGGAGGGAGCTGAGGGTACACACAGTCCCTCATCAACCTGGTGCTGCCAATGTCCAGCCGGGATACTTTGGGAGGGGGTCGGATCTTTGCAAACGGTGGGCATGTCTCCCATGGCTCCTCCTCCTGAAGCATATAACAAGAAGGCGAGGAGAAAGAGGGAGGGGGTCGTCTGGGGATGGAGAAGTGGGCGGAGGTTGCAGCAGCAGAGGGCAGGGAGGAGTCTATGGGTTCTTGGTCTGCAATTGGAGGTAGTTGTGCGTTTGCCCGAGGCTGGTTAATCTGGGGGAGCGAGCGAAAGAGGCGATGATGGTGACGTGTGCTGGAAGGTCCTAGGGAGCCACCGCAGGGATGGAGGCTGATGGGGGGCCGTGGTTTTACCTTAGTCGACTTCTTCGGCTGAGGGACAGAGACAGTCAGATTATACCACAGAGCCCTCTCAAATATGCTGTGCATTTTCAATATCTTCCCCAACCTGTGAAATTATTTTTTTGATTTATGAAATTGTAGTGGTTATCTCTAACCTGACGCGCCAGATGGTTTGTTACACAGAACCATCTGAGAAGTCGTCCATGGAAACTGTTTGGAAAAGGGCAGGCACTTTCAAAAAATACTTGGCAGGTGACTGGATGAACCATCTATCACCTTCTTATCTTGCGAGGCAGCTGGATTCATGACGCCGATTGGTCTGAACCACCGGTGGTACCAACGCAAGCGCATAACTTGAAGCCTGACAAGATGGATTCTCGCGTGATCTCGTGATGTCGCGGTCTTGCGAATCCAGCTGCCTCACAAGGTACGGTTATCTCATCGGTCGATTTAAACAGCTTGTATAAATCTATTATGAGCATAAATTATAGAGTCGGCACAGTTTAATGAAATGAAACGCCTGGCTCTATCTGCTTACAAACACATGCAAATTAGTGTTTGGTGCAGTGCGTCTGCATTACGCAAAATGGTTGCGGGCTACCATATTTAGTCTATGATTATGATAAGTAGGATTCAATGTGATGGCAATATTAGACAGAATTTGGTTTGCATTTTTTTATTTATAACTTTTAGAAGATCACTGCAATCATGCTACAATGCTAAAGTGCAAGGAGGCCAAAAACATCCAAATTTGAGAAAGAAAGGTTCTGCACACATAGATCTAATGCAGGTATTAGATCCAAGGAGTTCATCCTACTGAAGTTTCAAAGACCAAAATGTTGGCTTTTTGTTTAAATACCTCTATTGGACCTACAAGTGCACAGCCTTTCATTCATGATTCAAGATGAATAAACTGAAGAATATCTTTCACATGCAGGGTGGAATGCAAGTTTTTATTTCAGGGACATTTTCATTAAACAACTATAAATTCAAAAAAAAAAAATTTAATATAGTGTGGAAGCCACATTTGCAATAAAATTTTAATGGGTTTCTGTGATCCCACGAGCTTCCTACCTTCTTGTTGAGGTTCATGTCCTCCATCTTGGCTTTGAGCAGCTTCATTTTGTTCATGGTGATGGAGTTCTCAAGGCTCTGCTGTGCAGCTGCAGAACTGTCTCCATCTTCCTCCTCCTCTGCGTACATGTTGTACACCGAGCCACCACTGGAAAACATGAGACGCAGGAACACCCTATTAGTGATTTAACAAAAGCTGCGTTTAATGGACGTGCACTCAGCTGCGGCAGCCCATGACTACAACTGAACTCTACACTGCCTGTATAACCGAATAATCATACTTGATCATCATTTGCCTCTTTTTTTGTCTTTGCAGCGTTCTCCTTAACACTCAGAATGCAACAAGCTCCTCATCAGTCCAATTGGTTAAAATCTAAATCTAACTTCACGGCAATTTGCTGACCTCAGAGATTCGGACAGAAGAGTCAGGGTGCAGTCTCCCCTGTCGACCACACGGAAGAAGTTAAGCTGGTCGCCCTCACGATAGACCACAAATGTGACCTGCTTGTTGGCCAGGCTTTTCTCCCAACCCTCCTCCTTTGTGCTCTCCATCAGGTCAGCCACCTCTTTGATAGGATCCTCCATAGTTACTGATAAAAGAAGAGAGGAGGTTCATTGGTTAAAACAGGAAAACTACAAATGTCCAGCTTTCATGTGAATATACTGTTTTTTTTTTTTGTCTTTTTCCTTACCTCTCCTGGTGTTAATTGGGCCTCCCCTCATAGCTAAGACCAGTTTCAAAGTGCAGCCCTCTGCAATGCTGCAAACACAAACAGGCGGATTATCAATAAAGCAGAATAAGCATAACAAATAATTAGTGTTACCCATTCCCTTGTGTAAAAAAAATTCTAATGGCAGAGAAGCAAATAACAGCCAATATATTCACATTTAGGGTAAAATGTTTTACTTCTGAGGCAGAGGGGAGAGGCTCTGATCTAAAGTAAACAGCACTGCAAGGGTCAGGATGATTTCCAGATGAACTTAAATGCGCGGCTGGGAATTCCATTGGAACATTTGTTTATGAGCAGATGTTTCATTGCCTACTCAGACCCTTCTGCTTTGAAAACTTCAAAAGCATGCTGCAGTGTGATAGGCGAGCCCAGCAAGATCTCACCAGAGGCTGTTCATGTGGAAAATTAAGTGACAAGCATTCACAACAATACCACCATCTGCAGCCAGCAGAGCACTGGAGGGTGAGGTCTGCATCTCATAAACTGACAACAGTGGAGGGGCGAGCTCTCTAAATATGGCCAGTATGTCACTTGTCTTGCAGCTCTAGCTCATTTACAGCATGTTGAATTACATTACAGCTAAGTCACCATCACAGCAAGAAGGCTTTTTAAAGTGCATATGCAGATGATTCTAAATATACACAGAGTGCTTTCAAGCATATTTCCTGTAATTGCTCTAAAAAGGTTTGTTGTCTGGGTGATTGTGCCTCAGTGTCAGTGCTCTGAAGGACAGAGGGGGTCAGGAGGAATAGATTTACCCATAGTCATGTAGACAATGTTCATCATCCAGCTCCAGATTGTTCCAGATAAGGTGTTGCTGGGCAACAGGGATACCTTAACAGACAGTGAGGGAGAGGGTAGGAGAGAAAACAACCCAAGTTGACAAGGACCTGTTCAAATTTCATAGGCTAAATTCACTAATCTGACAGACAGAAACATCCACATAACTAATGATGATTCATGTCTGCCCCCTACAGAAAGAACTATGTAATTGCTGCAAAATGGGGAAAAAATAAAAATAAAAATAATCACACAACAGATGCATTCTCAGCTAAAATAGGACCAATTAAAAAAAAACTTGTTGATGTGCTACAGCGATACCTCACCATCAAGTCAGCTTATCTTACAGCCAACACACACTAGGTTGGTTGGCCTACTATACGTCTATATTATATCCAGTATTATTGCAAATAAGACCAAAATAATAAAACTCCAGTAGAGGGATGACAGCCTGATCAAATACAAAGCCCCTCTAGAGCTACTCCTTGGAATGAGATGGAGTGTATGCATAGTCAGGCGGCTCTCTGTGCCCTCAATGAGTGAACTCGCTGACCTGGTGCTGGAGGTGAGCCAGTGTTTGAGAGCGAGCAGTGGTCCCTTCATTGCAGAGCGGTGTGCTCCATCACAAACACATAGGCTTGGCTAACACAAATCCTCACACACAGAGCACAGAGAGGCCTTTCTGACTAAAATGGGAAACAGCAGCAAAGAATGTAGATACAAAAGGTCATCTTGATCCACAACAAAGAAACCCTAGAGCACAGCCAAGGTCAAAAATGTTTTCAAAAAACAAGTTTGAATAAATGAGAACTAACATATAATTTAGCCAAGTTAATGCCAACACAACCCATGTAACCTAATCGTAAACTAGAGCTGGAGCTGTAAAACAGATGTTCAGTTTATTCGTAGTGCCTCCGCTGCCTCACTCGGTTGACAAGCCAAGGGTGACTTCAAAGATATGCTTTTGTGGTAATGAAATTGTAAGGCAGTTGCGTTTTGCAATGTCAGAAAACAGTCTGATCTTTATCAACAATTTTGCCACCTGTAGTGTCGAATCTAAAATGCTCCCACGCTTTACTTCTAAGATGGTTTTGTGGTGTGATTATACGTTCAGCACAGCTCCCTGGTTTCCTCCATGCTGCATTAATGAGAACAACAACGGCCTAATTTACTAAAGGGAGGACATGCACTAAGTCAGAGTGACGGTATATTTTAAGAACGCCCACTGTTGGAGCACGAGACATGGCCTGTAGTGCTTCTGCACTGAATTTTGAATTAGGATAAATTATTGCAGATGTTGAATTTTACCAATAAAAATTTTCACCAACGAACACTAGTTCAAATTTCTAAAAAAAAACTGACAGCCATACTCAACACTGTCCAAAGTCTATAGTGAGCTTTTTCTCTGCTCTTTTTGCATTATTTTCTCTCCAAATTACATTAAACCTGGTAAGTAGCTTTAATCTGAGTCAACAACACAAACAACATAAGAACTTTAAGATTAAGATCTAGTTGTGCAAAACTCACTCCACAGGATATTCACCCCCAGAACCAGAAAAGTTGTATTAATGGGGATATTTGGAGCTTTTATAACAGAACAGCACACCTCATGAGAATGATTAGATCGTACAAAATGGACCAACAAATACTATGACAGGCTGTACATTTTTCCAGAGGAGGCAATCCTATAACCCTCGTCTTTCTCAGCCTGCAGCTCAAACAGTGCAACATCCTGACACTTAAAATATGGACAACTACAAACAACTACACATTAGTGAGCTTTTTACCTTCCAGCCTCTGGATCTTTGCCTTGACTGAAATGACGGCCTCAAAGGGCAACACGCGCAGCTCAAAACAGGTCCCTGTCAGGGTCTCTATGAAGAGCTCCATAGTGTCATAGAGAGGAAGCTTATAGCGAAAAGCTCCCACGCTGTCGTCATTGAAGAAGGGTGGCTCCTTCCTGTCGGTCATCTCGGTAGGATGGGAGAGAAGGACTTTCAGGGAAATAGCCAAATTGGAGGGTTGACCCAAGATGAGGGAGAGGGGGACAGGTACTGCTCACTGGCCTCGCGACCGTCACACATCATGCAGCACGACCACAGCTGTGAGCACAAACAAACACCACGTGATCATCATAACTTTTTAAAGATGTTACATCAGTTTAACGACTCCCAGCCCCTGCGATCCAATGACTTCAATATACTGAATGTGCTTCCCACACTGATCATGTATTTGTGAGTGATAGTCTGAGCTCTGAAATCAGACACTTGTACATTGAGCTTATCTTGCATTCACAATTAACCTCTGATAGTGATAGTCATTTTCCATTGCACGTGAATATTTTTGACACTCTTTTCAATCAATTCATGCATTCAACTGCATTTTTGTGCAGATGTTTGAAAGTAAGATATAAACACAAAGATCTTTTCGGGTGGGTTAAAATCTATTTGGGCGGGCAACAAATTATATACAAAGTAAACACTACATGACTCTTGGGGATAATCATATGATTAATTGAATAAAATTTGAGTTAGGCAAATGATGAGGTACTTTGGTAAATAACACCAACAGGATGGACCGGTGGTAACAGACAAAGTTACAAAAAAACTGTGCCCAAGACTGAAGCTTTGACTTTTAGTACGCTTTAAATCATGGAAAATGTGTTTGAGAGTGACTGCTCATCTCAGTGGAAGCAGACATGTGTAACCCCTTCATAAAACATTCAGTGCAGCATTTAAGGCCCTGGCCAAAATTCAAGAAGATCAGGTGTGTTACATAATCCCATCCAGTGGTGTGAGGTGTCCGTTGGCTGACCACAGCCTTTGACAGGTCATCTCTAGTGTGTCTGCACTCCACAAAAACTTACAAGAGACGCTATGTGAGAGGGCAGGTTCATCCAGTCATGCTTTTATTTACACTAAAAATGAAGATGAGCTTAATTCAACATTTGGAATAATGTTTGTCCTATAACCCAGGACATTTGGTGTCACTCAAAAGCCCTGGAACCATTCTACATTTTTTTTCTGGTTTGGGACTGATTTTTCAACTCTGCCTTAAAACAACAATCAGGTTCCCCCTATAAACACTGAAAGAGGTTTTCCTCACTGTAATCATTCCTCCTGTTCATACCGGCTATTAAAAGATCCCCTTCAAATGCGCTTTCAGTATAAGTGATGGGGGCCAAAATCCACAGTGTGTCCACACAGTCATTTTGTGCAAAAATGTATTTAAAAGTTTAGCTGAAGCTTATATGAGGCTTCAGCAGTCTGAGTTAGTCATATCAAGTGGATATCTGCCACATTTACAGTCTTTTTAGCATCAAATTCCCTCTTTGTGTTTCCTCGGACAGTGTTTCCCTGTTGACACTAAAAAGACTTTAAAAGATTTCTACTTGATTTGACTCATTTGGACAGCTGAAGCTTCATATAAACTTTTAAATACATTTTTGCACAGTGGGAGGCTTGTGGATTTTGGCCCCCATCACTTACATTGTAAGTGCATTATGAAGGGATCTTCTAGTGGCCAGTATGAAGAAGAGGAATGATTATGGTGAAAAAAAACTTGTTTCAATGTTCATTTGGACATCTGACTATTGTTTTAAGACAGACTTGGAGAAATTGTGAACCTGTCCTTTAATATATGGCATTATCTTGTCTATATGGGTTTTGAAATACAGTCCGTGGCACTTAAAATGACCCTTCAAATAGAGATCTTCGACTGTACTGGGGCCTGACAGGAGCTCAAGTAACCACTTGAGCTCAGAAAAGAAAAACACAAACACAAAACACTGAGGACGAGCTGTCTCGCTTATTGTTAAGTCTGTAATGTTAGTATACGAGGCCTGGGGTGTATTACTGAAGGGTTGTCATAACAGGCCATTCTCTAAAGAAAACGAGTAGGCTGTCAAGTTACAGGCGAAGCTATGTGCAGATTGCCTTTAAGCTAGTTACGTTTATATAAAGTTAAAACGGTAGTCGGCCGCTCCACCACAACAGAAGCCACAGGCCAGGTCGGCAAGAAGAGATGAACTAAACGAAGATGAATGGAGTTGCCAGTCGTCTCAATACAATTTCAGCGGCTAACGTTAGCAGAGAAAGGTCACACATACACTCTTTAAATTGCCCAGTTTTAACAAAGCCGTTTAAAACCTAGTTTAACATTAGTATTTTATTGTTGAGACCTGCTTACCAATATCTTCTTCAATAACACGGCAGTGAAGCCCGTCTAGCCGACTCTGCTAACCTAAGCTTTCGTTGCCATGTTAGCCAACAACTCAAACAATGGCTACCGTTCTTGGTGGTTGGCTAGCAGGCTGCTAGGCTACATCCATCCGCGGGGTCCAGTCCTGTCCGGTGTAGCTGTCGAGGGTAGCGCTAACCAAGCCGCATTTCATCACGTCGAACCCTAGAAACTACACACAGGACAGACTCTCGACCTTTGACGGTCGCCGTGGTCCTCTCGTCGGCGACATGATACCTGTCAAAGGCGGCTGAAACAACACCTTTGTGACTTCACATGATTGACAGGAAAACGAACCAATTGGCGTCACCAAGTCTTAATTTTTTTTCCCCCAACCCGCATTCTCCAAAGACCCGCCCTACTCTGCCTCTGATTGGCTAGTACTTGTTGCCTTCAATGGTTAGATTGGTTAGGTTTGGGCATAAGGAGTGAGATGATTGGGTTAGGGTAATAATATCAGGGTCAGAGCCAATCAGAGGCTGCGTAGGGGTGGGTCCTCGCAGAATGCGGGTGGGGGGATAACGCGGGCGAGACAACAAATGGTCTATTGTGAAAACCTCAGGTCAGAGGCTGTCTCTTTCACACGCTCCCGAGATGGGATCCAACAAATTGTCAGGAAATTATATCGCAAACCATTATGTTAAAAATCCATAAAGTATGTGGTTGTATCATTGGTACAAACGGCATAGTTTCTAACACGTTCACATTAAGTGAAAAAATGGCCCACAAATATGGTAATAAAATTGCATATCTAGAGCTGCAACAATTACTCGACTAATCGATTAGTTGCCAACTATTGTGATAATCGATTAATCGTTTCGAGTCGAGAAAAAAAATCCAAACTTTTTGATTCCAGTTTCTTTACTCTTCTAGATAGAAAACTATTTTTTTCTGACATTTTATAGACCAAACAACTAATGGATTAATCGATGATGAAAATAATTGTTAGTTGCAGCCTTATGCATATCCCATGTTGAATGTACAACAGGATTTACATCCCATGACCAAAGAACTTGGAGTTTATGGTGCTTTTAGCACCACGTCACCATGTCAAGGCGACAAAGCAACCAGGGGAGTTCTGCATTCTCTTCAGATGCTAAGAAGGGAGTAGTTTTAATTCCTCCTTTTTTAGTTTAATAATATTGATTTTAGAAAAAACACTAAACCTTAATCATCCAAAAATCAAACTAAAATGTTAACAGATCCGTTCTTTGGCTTCCTGCTCATATCAGACAACGATCAATATTTCCGTCTAGACACAAGAACACAGGAAAAGAAGTACATTGGAAATAAACACACACATTTCAGATAGCATAAAATATGTTTCCTTTTAGTTATTAAAAATGAATTTCATTTTCATCACAGCCAAAGTTAAGAAATGGATGAATTTCTTATTAATAAAAACATTGTCAAAATGCCTAAGACAGTAAGTAAACATATTGATTTCTCATAACCATGATATGGCACAAACCCAAAGACATGAAATCTCAACATGGCAAAACCAAATGATAAACATCGTCAAAACAAACAAAACAATTTACTGCTAATTTCTGCAGGCTTTGAGGCTAAGCATATGGTATGCTTATAAAGTGCTATTATGTATAATAACGATTAACAGTATTTAGGTGTTACATAATATGATCTGATGCCGAGATGATTTTCGGGAATGCTTTTGGAAGATGACTGGAATCGTTATCTGGAAAAAATAAGCCACAGTATTTATATGAATTTATATGAATAAATACTCTATCAACAGTGTATCCGATCTCCAATCTTTCAGCGATCCAAATGACAAAAGAATTAATCCACATTTGTACAAATCTGGCTACTCAAAAACAACAGTTCAGTTCCCACCGAGAGCATTAAGTGGGTCGTCAAATATGTCGCCTGAATCCGCTGTTGCACTGGTCTCCTGGGATGGTGGCGTTTTCTTTGATTTTGGGGGAGCCTTTGTCACTGGTTTTACTGTGCTTGGTGAGAAGATGTCATCTTTAAAGAACAGAGAAGTGACACAATATTTGATTAAATATGACAATTTCAGAAAAGGGGTAGACCACAGGACAGACGTTATCAAAAGTGCTCATGCGTTTTACTGTTCCTTACCCATGTCATCATCGAATATTGACTTGGTCTCTCCCTTTGTCTTGGACTTCTGTTTTGGTTTTAAAGTGTCCGTCAGGTCAGCAAAAATGTCTATGTTGTCATCAAACAAGCTGGCATCAATGGGCTTTTCTTTGTTCTTCTTCTGAACTTTAGGCACAGTGGCTACTTCATCCTGGGAAGATTCAGCCAAAAAGGGAAGAAATGACACATATGGCACAGATAAAACATGACGGTATTATCATCAATGTGAAATAAAGTTACCTTGAAGATGTCCTGCTTTGAAAAACTACTCTTGATGTCTTTACTACTCGTGGATGTGGGGGTCGAGTTGTTGCTCACGCCAAAGATGTCCTCATCGTCATCGTCTTCCAAAAAGGACGAGGCCTTGGCTTTCTTTGTGGTTGACCTTGGCTTGACCTTTTGGAAAAGGTCATCGCTGTTGTCATCAAAAATGGATGGTAGTGTGCTTTTATCTTTGTCTTTCTTTAATGTCGCCCCGCTACTGGCTTGATGTTGTGCAGTCTTCGTAGTTTGTTTGGCGGAGGGAGTGTTAGTGACTGAGGTGGCCCCAAACAGACCATCAGAGCCAAAAAGGTCATCTTCGTCAGAAGATGGCAGCACCTTGGTACTGCTGCTGTCCTTACTAGAGTCTTTCTTTCCAGCGTTTGTGGATACCGGCAGTGTCAGTACAGAGGGTCTGGTGGAGATTTCAGTGAGTGACGGTTGAGAAGGCGACGAGGCGGGGGAGGCGGTGGTTGCAGTCGAGTTCGATGGCGTCGGACTGGCATGCCTCTGGCTAGACTTGTCTGGTGGAGGTAAGACTAAACCAGAAAGACCGGGGTTGGATGCAGGGACATCTACAACCGGAGTCTGTTCTTCATTCTCAATAGATCTTTGGGCTGATTGCTGCCTTGCCGCTCTGGATTGGGGTCTTCGTTGTACGGCACCTTTAGCACGACTCTGCATGACAAAAAAAAAAAACATTCACTCACAATAAAGTGCCAGAAATCCAATCAACGAAAAAGCAGCTAAAAGGATAACAGACATAATACTCCAGAAATTAAACCCACCTTGTGTGCGCTCTGCAATAGTGAGATCTGGACTGGGCTGTCGAAGCTCACTCCAGTTTCGCCGTCTGCCTGGGCTCCTAGAGGAGTTGTGGCGGGGCTGGGGCTCAGGCTGGAGCTGGACACCCCAGAAGAGGAACTGGGAGCCATGCCAGGCAGGACACTTATGGCCCCTGGCATACTGGGGGCAGCGCCAGGGAGCAATGCAGCAGGGTTGATCATCAGATTGGCCTGAATATGAAAAAGGAGAGATGCACCATAAAAAACACTGAGCACTGACCAAAGACTATTTAAACATACTACATTTAGTACATTTCTATACATTTACAGCTATAGACACTATTCATGAAGCTTCTCAGTGTTCCAAGCAGCAGATCACTCAGAGGAAAATGAGAAACCAGGACTGTGGATGGAAATGAGGCAAGAGAAAAATGCATGTCTTGTGAAACATAAAGAGTGAGCGAATTCTTCCAAAAGCAAAATCAAAACAGACAATTGTCTTCATTTTGACAGTCATGCTGCTGTATCATAGCCAAGCTTTTAAGCTAGAATATAAAAAAGGCCAGACAGAAGAAACCTTAAAAGAGAAAACATGTAAGTGGGAACAGGAAAGTCTTTCCAGTAGGAAAAAGAATGAAATATCACGAATGAAGACTTTTGATTTAATAAAAGCAAAAAAACCCAAAATTACTTGAAGTTTTCCAATCCTTGATGAGGGATCTTTAGGTTTTACAGGGCTTGGTGCAGGCTTCTGTGTGGTCAGATTACAGCAGATTCAATATTTAATTCAATAAATCATCTAGTCACATTACTGTATTACTAACAGGCAGTTAATGACTGCAGCTCAAACAAGCAAAAATTATTCCTGAATCAAAACCAAAAGGTCGCACAGGTATGTGTGTTCATGGCTCAAAGAAACAAGCAGTTCATGGTATTATTGGAGCTGCAGTATATGTAGTTGTAGACTGTATGTACAGTAGACTCACCTGAATCTCTGATACAGATTCTGGACTTGCTAGTGGTGCTCTGTCATTAGGTATACTGGGCTTCTCCGCGACTTTCTGTGAATGTAAATCAACACAAGAGAGAGAGATCAAACATCTCCCACTGTTAAAAAAAAAAGTGAGACTGATTTCAATTATTATTCACACGCAGCTGAATATACAGTGCTTGGGAAGCAGGAATCCAGCCGAATTCTGATCATTAACAAAATAATTGATTTGCTACCGGAGGAAGCGTTTTGGGTTTGGTGGAGCTGAAGAGGTCATCCTCATCGTCATCTGCAAACAGACTTGGTGCTGCTGGCTTCACTGAGCTGAGCTTGGAGCTCTAGAAAGTAAAGAGTCATGTATCATTACCATCGTGTACTGCATTTAGACACAGTACGCTGTTACTGAGAGAGAAATACACAAACAGATAATAATTTCTTTTACACTGACCGTAGCTTTCCCTGAGGTGGCAAAGAGGTCAACGTCTGGGTCGTTGTCCTTCTGCTGTGTCTGACTGAACAACAACTCCTCATCCTGGAACACACCTGTGCTCTTGGCCTGTGGCCGCTCCTCTGCGGGCTGTAAACACAACACAGAAATGCATATTCTAATATCCTGACTGCAGGAGAAACAGTGCAACAAGAAAACTAAAAATCATACAAACCTTCAGCGTGTTTCTGGCTGCGGGTTTACTGGGCGTGAATATCGGATCGTTCCAATCCGATTCGTCTTCCTCCTCGTCATCAAACAGACTCACAGTGTTCGTTTTGACTTTCTCCTCCTTCTTCTCCTCCTTCTTAACATTTGGTGGCGGGCTGTCCTTAGAGAGGAAGCTGTCGTCATCCTCACCGTCATCTAACGGGCTCTTTGTCTGCTTGCTGGAAAGAACGTCGATGCCTCCAAAAAGACTGACTGCTCCAGCAGGCTTCTTTTTACTCTCGCCGCTCTCTGGCGATGGCGGGAGCGTCTCGGCGGTCTTTACTGCTGCTTTCTCCTGCTCTGAAGGCTTTTCCTCTGCTGCTCTCCTAGAAACTGCAACCTCTTCTGATTTCTCCAAGAGAGAGGGGGGCTGAGAATCCACAGCAGGTGTCTGAAGAAAAAAGGCATTCAAAGAATTTGATCTCAGTGAGTAAACGGTGCCATAAATTACAGAATCTCATTATAAATATCACAGTTGTGTGACAAACTCACAGGTCCTGCTTCCAATTTCTTTTCTCTCTACTTGAGAGTGGCCCTCTAGGGGCAGAGAAACCCTTCTTAACCCTTGAGCTTAATAAACCTTTTTAAAAGGCCACTGAAGGGAAGCTTAAAACAAGATTGTTTTTCCTTGGCAAAAGCTTTTTACCCAATAGTGACATCTATTTTTAAACACACTTTAGCACACTCACTTTAGCAGCTGGGGCTGCAGTGTTTGTGCTGACAGCAGGTTTGATGCCGAAGAGGGACCCTTTATCTTCATCATCCTCGTCTTCATCTTCAAACAAAAGAGCGACTCTCTGAGGCTTGTTCTGACTATATGAAGAGCGACAGAACGGCAGCGTTAGAGAAGAATCTTTGGCAACACTTTTAAAGTGTTTTAAAGTTTGAGTAAAGTCATTTCTAATGCATTGACAGGAAAAAATGCTTAATACTTTTAATACCTTGACTGTTTTGTTGGAGCAAACAGGTCATCATCGTCATCATCAAAGAGGCTGCTTTTTTGAGGAGTTTTGGCACTGGGGAGACTAGAAGGGGCGCTGGCGCTGGGCTTCATCCCCCCTGTCTTGGTCTCCTGCTTCGCTGCACTACTCTTGGAACTTATCCACTGGTCCTGTCGTTCACACAGTCACAAAAATAATGCATCATATTGTACTTTCATTAAATACTGATAAGCGGCGGTAAAACATTTGTTCTTCTCTTCACATACCTCGTCATCGCTGAAGAGGGAGCTGGACAGAGCCTTACTGGGCTGCGGGGTGGACGCTTTAGCTTGATTAGGTTTTGGTTTCGATTTAGCTGCAGATGCAAACAGATCCTGCAAGATGATGGACAAGATTACTGAAATGTACTCACTGCAAAATAACCTAAATCAGTTTTGGTCATGCACGTGAAAAGATCTTGTTTTTTTTCACCTCTTCTTCCTCATCATCAAATAATGCCAGAGAGGCCTTGCCCATTTTGCCCTGGCTTGTAGGTTCAGGCTTAGACTGGCTCTTAGGGATGGTTGGGAATACCTGTAGAAGGCAAATACATATATAGTGTAATTAAAATATATACAGTAGCAGTCACTTCACTTATTCAAGAGAAAGTGTGTCCAGACTTTTGACTGTATTATCGCATTATTACTTTATTTCCAGTGAACCTCAAGATCCTTACTTGTGTGTCTTCATCATCAGAGAAGAGGCCTCTGGTCTGCAGTTTCTGAGTCTGTTTGACAGCAGCTTTCCCCACATCTGGAGCAGGCCCATTCTAAAACGCACAAAATGAAGATGAAAAACGAATATGAATAGAATGATGTTTTAGTCCTGAAAAAAATACTGGTAAAGCTTAAGAGAACTGAACTAAATGCCAGTCAGTGCCAGTAAATGCCAGCAGCAAATTTGGCCTTTTCTTAGGCTGCACCCTGAGCTAACATTCATTTAATGACTGTGACTCCAGTTCTGTTCATTTAATGGAATCCTTGCCAGATAAATGCCGTCGGGAGTCATGATAAGAACAGGCATGACCTCAAAACAAGAAATAATAGGAGGCAGTGAAAAACTTTTGACAATTTAGGCAAGACAGCCTGTAAACACTGTGACTATTGAAGCCCAATGGAGCCCTTTTTGGTCGAAAATATGCCATTTTGCTTGTGAAAACACACCAAATTTGATTTTGTCAGGAGTGTATTGTTAGACAATGATCTATTCAGACCTCCTCAGATTTCTCTGACTCCTCGCTGGTAGATGGTTGACGTTTTTTCAGGCCCTCAGTGAGTAAGCTTTTAGTCCCAGGACCAAACATGGAGATGGCCCCAGCTGGCATCTAAGCAATGAATGAATGAATGAATGAATGAATGAATGATCATTAGCATAGAAACTCTTATACACGTGACCACAAAGCACAACACAGCCATAACAACATAAATGTGATTCACACAACTACTAATGTGATGAAAGCTTATTCAAACTATTCTTGAGAGGAAGCGTTTGTCAAGCCGTTTGTGTTCGACCACAGTCAGACACTTGTAGGTTGATCTTCACCTTTTTCTCAGGTGGTTTGGTCTGCTCTTCTACTACCTCCTTCTTGCTCTGAGCTGGAGTTGGTGTACTGTACTTTTCACTGAATATGTCACCATCGTCATCGTCTTCATCGAAAAGGTCAATAGCCTTCTTGGGTTTGGGTTTCTCCTGTCCAGCTGCAAAAAAAAAAAAACAAAAACAAAAAAAAGTGGTTTGAGGGCGAGCATCCCCATCTGAATTTGAACTGAAGCACAGAAGCACCCGTTCTCACACACTTACCAGAATCCGACTTTTTCTGGCTTTTACCACTGAAGAAGTCATCATCATCATCCTCATCATCAAACAGCCCACCTCCTCCTGGGACCTGTTTAGAGGTGGCAGGGGTTTTGGTAGCCGGAGCTCCGTTTTCTTTGCTCTCCACTGAATCGGAGTCGTTCCCTGAACTGAACAGGCTGTTATCTGTTGGGAGAACGAGATTTGGTTTGATTGAGGTTGATGTTGCACAAGAGGAAGTGATACAAGATGGCACACAAGTAAACGGCTACTACCTGGGAATATTGAAACAGCACCAGGTGGAATTTTCTTTCCAGGTTTGCCAGATTCTTGGAAGGAAAAGAAAAGAAACAAAAACGACCCATACAAATTAAAATACTACTGGAGGCAAATTAGGAGCTAATGAATGATCATTGTTGTGTAGGGTACAAGTGTCTGGTGTAGTCTGTGGGAGATATCTGAAAAAACAAGTCCATTGCTTTAATATGTACCTACCTGAACCTATCCAATTTATATAATTTTGCACATATTTGTCTAAAAGAGTGTCTTACCTGCAGTTTGAGCTGTGCTTTTCACACTTTCATTTACAGACTTCTTCTCTTCAGACACAGGAGGTTTTGGTGCCTCAGAGAAAAGATCACCCTGAAAAGGCAAAACGTAACACAGCACAAATCAAATTCTGGCTGCAAGCCACAATTTCTGCAATGTGGAACTGGACTGACTCAGAGGGAAAATCATTTAGTTTAATATACCTCGTCGTCGTCGTCAAACAGGCCTTTCCCTCCACTGAAGAGGCCACTTTTCCCTCCAAACGGGGAGAAGTCGTCATCATCCATCGGTGGTGGTTTAAACATGTCATCGCTGTCATCTTCAGCTGCTGCTACAATAAACATAACCAGAATTGAGCAACATTGTGGAAATAATGGGTCTACTATGGAAAACACGAATGCAAAATTAAAACAAAAACCAAAAAAAAATTGCAATGACGATGAATGAAAGTCCTACCCTCTGGTTTTGCAGGCTTTGGTTCTTTTCTGCCTTTACTTTTCTTCTTAGATGTCAGTGCTTTCAAGACATGACATGGCAGAAAGAAAATATCCATAAGCATGCACATGCAGTGATGGCACTCACTGTTGAAATGCTTTCATTGTAAAAGTCAAGTATAGACTTTGATGCTGACTTTTATTAAAAGTAAATATGAGGCGTGGCAGGGACAAAAGATTTTACGAAAACTCAAAGTGAGATGATTGACAGCCACTTGGCTGATAATGAAAGTGACTTACATGCTCGATCTCCCTCTGGTTTGTTAACCGGTTCACCTTTGATTCGGGCTGCGAGCTCGTCAGCAAAGGACGACGGGCCTGTGTTCTGAATGTGACATGAAAACAACCAGAGAGGACATACATCATACACACAGTTTTCCCCCCCGAGGTAGCCAAGCAACAGATCTGAACGATTTAAGACTCAAATTACAAATAAGCCAATGAAAAAAGGTATCTGGAAACTACTCTGGTTATCTATTCCTGTCCTACAGGCGTACCTTTGTGTCGTCATCATCCTTGTCTGAATCTCCAAATATGTCAGAATCCTCATCCTCCTCTTCTTCATCATCCTCATAACTCAACATGGATGACTTCTAGGAGAGTGTGGGAGAAGGATCCAAAATTATAAAGTTATTCAGTTTAAATGTAATCTTTGGTGTGTTTGGCAGGCAGCTTACCTTCTTGATATTATGATGCCCTTCATCGTCCTCCTGGTTAAAGTCGTCATCTGAATGCTGTTAAATCAATAAATACAATGAGGTTTTAAATTTTCCTTTGCAACATGCAAAATCAAATAGCTGGAAAAATACAAAAAAAAAAAAAAGGTCTTACAACTGCTTCTTGGCCATCTTCGCTCTCGATCACACTGTCTCTGTCACTGTCGACTGACATTTCTGCAAAAAGAATTTAAAAACTGTAATGTAAGAGAGCTAATGAGGCCTGTATGGTGCCTTAAGACACTGCCATGAGTATATTACCATCACTAGAGAGGTCACCAAGTCCAACATCATCTTGTTCCATGAAGGCCTGGGAACCAATCAGATATGGAAGGGGCCTGTCCACATAAAGATCCTAAAAGACAAAGAGAGGCACAAAGGTTAACACACACTATTCCTGATGAAAGATGGTGTATGTCATAGACTTGCATTTCTAAAACAATTGCTTTATTAGTAATAAAGTGAATAGATAAAAATGATGACGCAAATACACAGAAGTGTATCTCAATGACTGTCTCAAGATTAAGAACACACCTTAGGCTCCAGGATTGCCTCCACTCTGTCTGTGACCTCCTCGTCCTCTGAGTCAGAGTTTCCGGCTTTGATGTCCAGTTGCTCAAAGGCCGACTCCAGCACTCTCAAACCGTAATTAACTGCTTCCTGCATCTTAGGGATCAGCTCTGCCTCTTTCTGCTCGCGAGTCTTCTCCTTAAGAGAAAACATTGACGACCGCCACACAGGCAGCACAAGATGAGAAAGTGATGTGTGTCGAGTACTGTGGCCGCACAATCCTTGACTTAATAATACCAAAAAGCATTTTTCAGTATTATACTGGTTGGTCAGTGTTGTTGGGAGGCAACATTTACCTGCTCAGGCTGCTTCTCCAAAGCATCAGCCTTGGGAACAGTCTCTTCTACCTCTTCATCATACACTCTCTGTGACAGGACACAAAGTAAAACAACATTTTTACTTCCAAAGTACACAAACAAGTAGAGTGACTTGTCACAGTCATAGTAAACAAGTAAAGCAAGAAAGTAAACCACATAAAAGAAATGAAATAAATATACATGAAATGATATACATTACATTTTCTATAAACTGTGTGTTGGAAAGCATGAGGAAGTCATTAAAGACGGAGTGCAAGCAGCTGTCTGTGGCTTTGGTGTCACGGATCAGACTGTCCAACTGCTTTTCAATCTCATGTGTCTTTGACAGCATCTTCTGGGAGAAGTCTTGGAGGAACAGGAAGAGCTGTGGCGTAAAAAAAAAAAAAAAAAAAAACCCACAATGGTTATGAAGACAGCTACAGTAGCAGGGTCGCTTTCATTATAAAGCAGAACACGTTTCACAATCCCCTTCAACTACTCAGATTTCTAAAGCATTTCTGCCGCCTTTCTCACACTATTTAAGTAAAAGGTGATGATGAGTTACTGTTTTCGTTTCTGACTTACCCCTGAGTCAGCTGCTAAAGACCAGCTGGCGCTGCTCTGCCGCATCTCTTCAAGACTCCAGGGTCTCTCCCAAATCTGAGCCTCTTTCCCCAAGTGTTCACTCCTGCTTGGGCCATTTGCCATTCCATCCGGCAACCCGCTCATCTGCAATCAGATCGCTTGTTGTCACTAATGCAATTTAATAATTCAGACAGGCTTTTAAACATCTGTCATTAATAAATTATGAAGGGAAAATAATTCAACCTAAAAAAAAGAATTATAATTTCAACTTCTGTAATAATGTAGCCCATATATCTGTTTTAATTAGTATTTGATGATGTCACCTAAGGACAAATCCTGGAGCTGCTTCACATATACAGTACCAGTCAAAAGTTTGGACACACTTTCTCATTCAAGGGAATGCAGCAACTCTCTGGACATTGTGACTGTACCTAAGGAGATATTACTGGGATATAGTTGAAATATCTGTTGGGTGCTCTACATTTATCTCCTCCAAAAACTAAAAAAAAAAAAAAACACCACTGCAAACAGCAAACAAAACATTGAATCACTACATTGAGAACATCCTAACACAACCTGCATCTAAAATGTAACACAACAAGCAGTTAGAAACCTAGAAGGTAAGATCAGTGGCAGCAGGACAGTGGTAATCCTCAAGGCCAAATTAATCATACTTGATGCCTCCCACCAACTGAACAGCCAGAATGAACTGCTGCCCTCTGGCCAAAGGTTTAAAGCGCCCCTCTGTAAAAACAAACCCAAGCTCTGTGATCATTTATCAAAACCTCAGGGCATGTGTAATGAGTTCATGTTATATCGGGGTTGTTGTCATTGTGAATTTCATTGACTGTAACTAAGATCACAAAGGATGCAAAGAAAAACACACTACTCCTCCTCCTAAAAACTAATGTAATGTGGGTATAAAATCTCAAAACCTCTGAGCCCACAGAGGCAGAATCAGAGTCTAGAGACCAGGTCAAAAATGATAAATTCAACGTGTTAAAGCTCTAAATTCATGCTCATAGGGAGACTGTGTGTGTGTGTGTAGATATTGACTTTGCATTCCGGAGTAATTGAAACAAGGTACCACATAATAAATTCCATTTTAACTTGTGTATCTTGACTTAAACTAGTAAGGTGTCACTGCTAAATTCGCGTTACAATAAGCTAGTTTGGGCTATAGCAATAACGTTATACCTTTGCGGAAGACAACTCGTTGTGTCCACATAAAGTTGCCTAAATGTTATTTCCTCCTACAAGCTTTCACATTCAGACAGACTTGCTGCTGGAGGAGAAAGCGGGGACTGTTTGGCTAGCAGCTAGCTCAACTTAGCTAGCCAACAGCAACGTCAGCTACAGCAGTTCCAAGCGACACTGAACTCACATATATCCACCCAAATTTAAGCGCCCTCATGCTTACCTTGAACACCTCCGGTCAATTGCAGTCCGCGGCGGCCAAGTGTAGTCAGAAACGACGTAAAAAAATAAGATCGATTATGCTAAATTTGGCCTTTCCCTCATTGGTCTTCTGACAGGTCAGCCATGTTCTGTCTGCAGACAGTCACCTGACTACCGTTGCCGTAGCAACCCCGGGGAAAGTGGGGCGGAGCGGAACAAATCAATGCAAAAAAGGAAAGGCGACGCTTTTACGCTCACGCCAAACTGCTGCCGCCGTTATAAACAGTCGAGTTAATCTCAGTTTTTGTCGGTGATTACCTGTAACTATCACACATACCCATCTAGGTAATTTAAGATCCATTTTTTATCTATTTAAAACCAATTGAGTTCTTACTACTATTCACGCGTACAGCAACAGAAGCCTACTGTTTATATCTTACTTACCCCTTCGCTTCACTCCCTCATTCTTGTGACATTTCATTTTGTCCAGAAATTTTTCAAACTTTAAGAGTTTTTGTTTGTTTTTTAGTTGTTGGTTCTCACTAGCTGTTGGCTCTATCAGCCACATTTTCATCATAGAAGCTTATTTTTATCATTCTGACACGTCTGCCCTCAATTATTTACTTTATTTCACAGTGAGCACAATAACTACAGAGATTGAACACTTCTCCTCACTTAAAAAGTTTAAGCATTGTGTGACAAATTCCCTGTGGGACAATAAAGTCTTCAATGCAGAAGACAAGAATCTGATATGAACCCAAATGTCATTTTGAGGCTCTTCAGTAGAAATATATTATGTTTCAAAGTCTGAAATGTCCTCTAGCTGTGTGTCACATCACATCAATACACCATTGAATCCAGTAAGTCTGGACCACAGGGGGTGACCGAGATAGACACCGTGTGAAAGAGTTTATCTTTAGTAATTAAATGCAAATTACCAGTGCAGCTAGGCTGATGACTCTGCTTAGTTACTCTGAAGAATGAACTCAGCTCAAAGCACATGATGGTTATAAGGAGTACAATTAGTCAGTAGTGATTTTATTCAAATTATTTATGGTTTGTGCCTAAATGGTTACTTAAGAATTACCCCCAATTTCACTATTCTCCTTTTCAATTCTATTTCTAATAGGCAGTAGTTCCTTGCGACGAAATAGTAAATTTAGCGCAAGTCAGAATCTTAAAAACTATATGGTCCAAAAATAATTGGGAATAATTGGGCTCACAAGCTCACAAAGATATACAGTACACATGCTGTATGTCTAGAGCAAAATCCAGTTTGGTAGTGAATGGTTCAAATTTCATGTAAATGACAAACATCAGATGTGTCTATCTATGTTTACCCAAAGTATTACTCATAATTTTAAACCAATCATAACAAATTCTGTAGTAATTTTTGGACTTGTATTTGTCTTAAGTGATTTGCAAAGTTGTGAATACTTTCATGAATATAACAGTTGTGTTATTGCATATTAGCTAGATTATGAATATGTTAATATTGGTAGGACTACTGTAGACTACATTTTGCCTGAGATGTCTTATAAAAGGCAATGAAGAATTTTGGTAACATGTAAACAACATTTATTTTCTGTATTTGGCAACATAAAAAAGTATTTTTAATCATTAAAAAAATATTTTCCCAAAAGGGAAATTTAACAAAATGCACCCAATGAAATTATAACAATAAATCAACAAACAGTCTTGATCAAGACTTATAACTAGATAATATGCATCTGGAAATATTTCTATAAAGTTCATTAAATAGGCCTTTTTCCAGAGAGGATGTTTTTAACATGTCATAGAAGGAAATGTACAGATGTAAATAATAAAATTAACGCTGCTATTTCTAAACTGATAACTTCTTCCAAACATATTGCAGTGTTTCCCCTATAACTGTACAGGCCAGGCCAACGAGAACAGCTGCCATAACGCCAAATTTCCATTCATTTGGAAATCAACAGCGTTTGGGAGTCTCTCTGTGCAGCGCTGTCCCGAAACATGAGTCAACCCGTGTCGTTGCCTTGGAAACTCTTGGTAGCGTAGCTGCTTTAAGGAATACGGGACTGCGTAATGTGTGTGCGTAGCGAGCAGCAGAAATCTAACAGTGTAAACGAGCGGAGCAGAGGAAAAGGTTAGCAGGGTCATTCCGTGTCAAATCAGACACAATCCAGGAAAGTGGTTGCAGCACAGTCTCATGACTGAAACCATTAAAAAGTTTGTACTGCACACATATTGATTTTCTATAAGGCCCTAGAGTGATATTGAGGGTATTATGGACCCATTTTTTTGCACCCATAAGATATCAATCATTATTTGTGCCAATATTTGAGGTCTCTACCCCTAATGGACATGAAGATATTATGAATAAAACAAGGCGTGGTAGCATTTTTCGGTCATTTTCATAGGACCAAAATAGTATGTGGGGTAGCTAGTAGGTACATGAAAATGTACATGGAAATAGCTTAATGTATGGTCATTTAGTGTACAGAGTGCCAATGTCCTTCCCTTATTATTTATACTTATGTGTCCCAGCCTGAAATATTGATTGGAGTAAAGAAATACATGTTTTCCGTAGGTTCATTTTACTGTATGTCAATAACTAATTAATAAACATCCAAATTTTTATGTAGAAACACATTTAGATACTCCCACTGGAGCTTGAGAGGGCCATTTAGGATAGCACTTATTCCTCCTTATACCAGAGGTTTTATCCAAATATTCTGTCTCCTTACCACACAATTCCCACTCAAATACCCTCTATTCCAAATAACATACTGAAAACATCTTTATCCTTTATTTCTTCCTATTCCTAATCTGCCTATTTTTGTATGAAGGAAAAACAGAAGGACATTGGCACTTTGTAGCCTTAATAACCATACATCAAAATATGCTACCATGCCTTGTTTTATTCATAATAACTTTATGTCCATTAGTGGTAGTGACCTCAAATATTGGCACAAAATTAAAAAAAGATTGTATTTGCAGAAAAAATGATTGATATTATATTGGTGCAAAAATGTGGGTTTGTAGTAATTCTACCACAGTAGAATTTTGCACTTTTTTCCAAATCGAGGGCCTTATAAAAATAAAATGGCATGCAGTACAGGCTTTTAATGGCTTTGGCACACAGAGCACATGTTTGTCTTCCATCCTACAAAGTCTGGTGAGGCTAGGAACAATACTTCATCAAGATATTAATACCCAAACATGGCTTCCCAGATAAGGCGTTTTTTGAGGCTATACAAATGAAATAATATCAAGGGCTGAAAAAATATGAACCAATCATGATATAGACATGATATTTGAACAAAATCTGAGACAGTGCTGCAACAACCTTATCTGATTTGACACTGAATGACCCAGCAGCAAGTTGTCAATCTGGCAGTAAATGTACAATACAGGCTACAGTGTGTCAGTTAATAAATGCTGCAGCAAGACAAAGAAAAGTCACATCTGTTGTTTTCCCCAACTGCTGGAAAAGTGAAGGGGGTTAGCTCCAAAGTTAGCAACAATGGGTTAGCCTAACCTGAGACGACGCTAAACAGATAACGGAGAAATGTGTGGCTGCTGAATGACAGACATTCAGGGTTATAGGGCTGGTCCGTGGCCCGGTCCAGCCAAAAATATTTCTTGTTTTCTTGTAGAGGTGGATTTGCAGAATAATATAACTACACATATACATACAGTCAGCTTTGGAAACGCTGACAACAATAAATTATGAACCGTTTCTGAGAAATTACAAAATTTTATGAACACAACTAGAAAATTTCCCCCAAAAAACACATTAAATCAGTATTTTCTTTCTTTCTAAATTTGTTATATTCATAAATATACAACTAAAATTTGTCTTTATTCATTGTGGAAAACAAAACTCAAAAGTGCAAATTGAGCTTAAGATTAAGGCAGTGGCTATTAATGCCCTGAAAACAAATAAAAAGTCTCAATGACACAAAATCACATGCTGCCATCTGTTATAAGAAGTTTTTCCTTCTCAACCGGATTTTCAGTCTCCCCCTCAGTACGTTCTATGTTATCAGCATCTATTTGCTCATCCATTGCTTGAGACTCCACCTCTGTCATCTCTTGGTTCAACACCTCAGGTGGTGGCTCTATTGCTTTGTCTGTTACACTTGTGTCATTTATTGCATCATCTCCCTCCATTTCTTCTAGCCTTTCATCCTGAGTCATGTCATCCCCTGTCTTGTTTGTGTCATCTACTATATCGTCTCCTTCCTTCTCCTTCTCCTCCTTCTCCTCCTCAGCAACCATTGCAACCTCATTCTCTTCAACTCCACTGGTTTCCTGCTCTTCATCATCCTCCATCGCAGGATTTTCCTCCATCACAGTACCCTCTCCATCACTGCTGTCGATCTCCTGCTCTTCTTGGCTGCTGGTCAATACGTCCACAGGCGGAGGCTCCCAATAATCATACAGCTTACCCTACAGGAGGAAAGTACAGCATTGCAAATGAGAATCATAGAATCTCTGTTTTATATTGGAACAGAGTCTGTTTTAACTGACTACTGCTATGATTTTTTAAAAAGCAAAGTTGAAAAAAAAACTGTGGATAAAGTATTCATATAAGAGTGTGTGACTACTGTACATGGAGAGGCCTGGTCCTCTGAAGGAGCATCTGCCACTTGGTGTAGATCCTGGCCACCAGATCTTTTACCTGGAGGGAGGGGAGGTAGTTAGAGGTCATACCACACTGCATCTAGAGTCGGGCTGCAACTAACAATTATTTTCATTACTGATTAATCTGCCGACTATTTTCTTGATTAATCTTGTGAATGAAATGTGTTTTTGTCCGACCAACAGTCCAGAATCTAAAGATATTCAGACAGTCATGGTTGTTGAAGAGTAACAACACATCCTCGCCTTTAAGAAGCTGGAACCAGATGATGTTTGTTATTTTTGTTTGAAAAATGATTGATTATAAATAGTTGCCGTTTAATGTTCTGTCAATCGACCAATAGTTGCAGCTCTAATCTAGACAGTGAACCCGATGAAGTGACTGGCACCCGTTGCTGCATCTTGAAGTCAACAATGATGAGTCAGTGTCATCAGTGTTGATACAGATTCTGAAAACTTTTGGATACTCACATCTGTGGCCCAGTTTCTGAGAGGTATTTGAGTAAGATAAACTGGTAATCAAAATATGCTACAGTGCAGAGCTAAAATGTCACACACCGCAGTGAGCTCTGTACAAGAACATCTGACTTTTGACAGAGCTGAAACGATTAGTTGATTAATTGCTTAGTTGATCAACAGAAAATTAATCAGCAATTATGATAACTGATTGTTTTAGTCATTATTTGAGAAAAAAAATGCCATAAATCCACTGGCTCCAGCTTCTCAAATGTGAACATTTGCTGGTTTTCCTGTCTGATAGTAAACTGAATACCTGACGTGCAACTACTGCCTGTATCAGTAAGATCCTCCCTACTTGCAGAGGGAATTCCCCGATATTCCCGACTGTATAATGTGAAAGCAGAATAAATCAAATACATAGTTGTATTGTTTTATCATTTATTCAACCTTGCCCAATTTTGTTCTTATTCAACCTATACTGTGCTCTGCAGAGAGGCCTTTTGCTATTCTCTGAGAGGGGGCCTTGTCTTGTGTCCAAAAAAGGGTAGTGAGCTGGGCTTCACTTCAGCAAAACATGTTAAGAGCCATATTTGGTTTGAGGCTTCCTGTTGTTACATATAAAACTCCATATATGTGACATGCATGAGGTGAGCGTGTGATCAGGTCATGTGACATCTTATGGCCCTATGCCAATTGGTTGAAAGTGTTTAAGGGCATTGGCCAATCAGAGATCATTTCATTGTTCCTTCAGAAACTATAATAGATTAGCTTTGTTCTTTTTTCGTTGAGACAAACTGCCAACCTTTGTTTTTTTGTGGTGGACAGTGTAACTTTTACCAATTAATAACAAACCCATTTGCTTTGAGTTAAAAAGGCAGCTTTTAGGGAGCAGAGACAAAATTAATTGACAAATGAAACTTATGCTGTAGTACAAAGTACTTGAATATAATAACTGACTCCAAATGTATTAGTTATGACCTCAAGTCTGCATGGCATAGCATGAATCTAATAATACATCTACACAATGAGTGCAATAGTTACTCTGCATGGCGTTACTTCTGAAGAGCAGCTGATGAATGACTCAAATAGCTTTTACTTGAGATTTAACAATGATTTTTGTAATAAAATTGATTAATGTCATTGAACTTTTTAAGCATACTGCTGCCACTGACACCAATATTGTGTTTTTTAAACTGAACGACCTCAGACCACCAGTTGGTGATGACAAGCTTTGAGAAACTGGTTAAACAAGATGCTAAGGCAGGTGGAAGGCATAGTTCCAATACAGCTTGCAGGTAGAGGTTTTTGACTTTTAGTCTTTGCTGTCTGTAGTCATCAGTGTATTCGTGTGATTCATGTGTTTAATGCCTGGCTACAAAATACCTCAAGTTCTACTTGAAATCATGCTCACCTTGCTCCGGTAAAGACACTTCTCACTCTCTCTGATGTCACACTTAATATGCATTTCCAGCTCAGAGCTCAAAAACAGCAGCTGCTCCTGAGAACCACACAAAAAAAAAAACATTAACACATCAAGCAAAGAGATATCATCATCCTTTGATGTTTAAATCCCACATGATAAAATAGCTGAGTAATACCCAGTGACTGAATTTAAGCCATACCTTCTGTCGAGCTGGGAAGAACTGAAAATTGGAAGCTTCATTTGCCAAGGTCAGAAGGCTGTAGCAGAGGTAGTAAGCCTGAAACACACAATAAATGGAAAGAAACCTGCATCAGAAAATTCAGAAAGTAACATTTATTTCCTCACAATAATCAGCTCAAATTTTCTTTTACTTACATGTTGAAGTTCAAGGTATTAACTATATGCTCACCTGCTGGTCTAGGATGGCCATGTCCTCGTCTTTCTGACTCCTGCTGGAGGAGTTCAACATGCCTCGGAGAAGGGTGGAGGGTTGCATGCGGTGCAGGTACGGCCTCAGTTCAAAGAGCTAAGCACCGCACAGAACAAGAAGGGGAGAACTATAGATTATTTAAACTGAAAAAACCCACAATCCCCACATTACAAATGTACATATTTCAACTGCTGGGATCTAAAGGAAACTGACTAGTTGTCGGTTATACCTGAAACTCTTTTTCTGTAGGTCTGTACGTACAAGTTCCGTCTAACAGTTTAGAGATCATGGACAGACTGAGATGTCGTCGCAGTTGCCTAAACAAACAAAAATTAATGCTTGTAAAAATGTATTATTTAAAAATAAATGCAATGAAATGAAACATCCAATAACAATCACTCGTTGGGAGAAAAAAAATTGAGACCAGATAAAAAAAAAAAAAAAAAAGGAAAATAAGAACACTTACTTTCCACATGTGTTGTCAGGCAGCAGTTGAACTAGCAGGCACATGTTGTGGTGGTCATCTGTCAGATCAGTCAGAGCCAGACAGATTCTGGGTAGCTAAAGACATTTTAAATAACTTAGTGACTAAATTCACAAGCAGTAACAGGACTATACTACTTATGTTTTAAAGGTGAAATACAGCCACTAAAATGCAAACTCCTGCTCTAACGGGATAATCTAATCTGTAATTCTCATTATTTCTCAGCACTTTTTGAAAATCAAGAACTGACCATGGTGTCCCAGTCTCTGATGTTGTTCACAATTTTATACTGTAGAGAGTGAAGTTCAACACTGGACTGGAGGATGAGCCGAGTGTCCAGGCCCATCCTGCCCACCACAGTTAGCAGCAACAGCAGCTCTTTGTCGCTGTACGCCCGTGGACACAGGCCCATACAGTAATCCAGGTACTGCATACAAGAACACAGGAGAGACAACCAAGCAGTGAATTATTTGAAAGAATATAAAATTTTGCTTTCTCTGCTTCTTTGTCAAGGACATGAGAGAAAACGGACATTTCGTAAACTGTCTCACCTTCAAGATGTTGTTACAGTTGTGTTCAGGGAACATGCCCTGTCCCATGTTGCTGGAGGGACTTTCACTTTTGATATAGACATCCTCCCTACACAAACACAGAAATCCAACTGCATGAAATTAAAAATGCATCAAAAAAAAAAAAAACAACAACTCTGAGCTCACATCTAAAGCTTTTAAATAAGAATCGAGGAAAATCATGAGTAATCCTATGAACAGGTATGGCACTTACAGCAGATCTCCTTCTGTGAATGGAGGCTGCAGGTTTTCAAAGGGGAAGAGAGTAACAAATGCAACTCCCATATTCATCAGGACCAACGTCACATCGGCCAAACCGGGCACCCACACGTTAAACTGCTGGCTTCCATTTTTCACTGAGTAAGCATACACACAGCAAAAAAACATCTAATCTTTAATATGTCTTCACAGCTTGAAGCAAGGAAATAACAAAAGTTTGTGGTGCAAAAAAAACAAAACAAAAGGAAGACACTGACCTATCTGATAAGCAGCAGTGCAGGCGATGTCACAGAGAACCTGTAGTATCTTTTCGGTTACCATCCTCTCAGTATGGACTGACATCATCTGACAAGATAGAAAAAGATTTACTGCTACAGCGCAAACATGTGGACTCAAACTAACATGCTGCAGCTGTGTGTGGAGCCTACCTTAAATAGGAAACGGGTAACCTGAGTTGGACAGGGTGAGCGACAGTCGTACGCTTCTTGGAACAATCCGATATTCAAATGCAACCTCAGTTGAGCAGGGCTGGACCTGATAGAGGACAGGAGAACATACGAGGAGAGGGAAAAATAAGGGGAATTAATTATTTAGCAGGACAAACCAGCTTTGCTAATGACCAGTAGTGGCTGCAAGGTTCAATACATCCTACAGTACAAAGTGCTGGATGGAACTAAGTTACCTTTCTAGTGGTGAAGCTAAATATGTAGTTTGTCCTGAAGGAGGCCATAGTTTCTGTAAAAATCTAAAGGATCCATCCCCTTGGGAGCATAAATGTGCTCAGCGAATTTTATTATATTTTATTATGAGATATCTTGTGTGCAAAGTTGACATACCGGCCTTAAGGTTGAGCAAAAAGGAAAAAAAAAAACTTGACCATTATATTTTGATATCATAATTATGTATATTAAGCTAACATTGGCCCTGAATGAAAGGTCTGAGGGGTCATCAAAATATTTATGAATCATTCCCTGAGGACAATGGTTATCCATGTCAAATTTCATGGCAAACAAGTTAAGTTGTTGAGATATGTTGCTCTGAACCTTCACGTGTATATACAGTATACACAGAAACACAGCTCACCAAAGAAGTGTTTTCTGTGCTGTGCCCTGTGGATTGGCCATGCATCGCCTGAGCTGCAGCGTATCCTGGTTGAAGATCCGGCCAAACTTCTCCAGGTTGAACACTACTTCTCCTGGAGGCACCTCCCTGATTGCACTGGACATCAGCGAGTAGCGCTGCAGGAATTCCCTGAGAAACAAATTACAACAAAAACATAAAATGCAGATTACAGTTAAAGGCCCGCTCTAGTGTATTTTAGCATTTTTATGATATTTCATATTTTTCCTGAGTCATTTTCTGACTGTTGATTAGTCACACTGTACGCCAAATATTTTTTATCAAATAACTTAATTTTGCCCTCAAAGTTAAAAAAACTTAAGCTGTTGTTAAATGGAATGATGATGTATGACTATAGTAGAACGCTGCAGTCATATATCATCCTCATAAAATCCCTCACATAGACTACTGATACAGTATCAGGCGCCTGTGTTTCAAACTAAATACTTGCTGCAGACGTGCTGCAACAACAGATTAATGCTTAAAATATAAATAATTTATTTCAATTATGTTTTTCAAACATTCTTCAACCAAAATCAGCACAGAAAAAAATAACATTTAATGTGGTTAAAGCAAGAAAATCAGTCTGCATTGATCTATAAATGAATGTGGGTGATTCTTACAGTATCTGTTGTCCACAGCTGCTTTATACTGTATGAAAAGCTTCTCCTTCAGTAAATCTATTAGACTGGTCAGTTATAACTCGATATTCTGCTTTTTTATGAAGGAGATGTGGGTTAGCAGGGCTCATCAGCCTCTTTTGCAACTTTCTTTTTAGCAAAAGTAGCATCTCATGTTTTATTCTTAAAACACATTGTGGTGCAAACACTGTTGTGTAACATTAATTACTAAACTATGTGACCGTGTACAAGGTGAGATACATTAGAATTATTGCTGAAATAGGGTCGGTCCGATATAATCATATAAGCGGCTTTACCAAATCAATTTCTATATTTTTTAATTCTATTGTTATTATAGTAACTAACTGAAGAAAAAGCCTACTGTATCTGTATGTGGCTGCAGATTTGTGGTGATGTGACATGACACTCTGAACCATCCAGACATTTCCTGAAGAAAAGTTTTGTGTTTGTTGAGCTGTCGGTATCACATTTAACTGTGATTAATTTGGCACAGCTGTTTCAGAGCTATGAGAGCAGTGATGTGACTGGCTGAGACTTTATTTATTAAATCACTACAACCGTTGATCTATATTCACCTTCACTCAGCCCTTTTGCACATTGCACTGCTGCACATACATGAACCAAAATGGCAGGTGCACATGGAGACGTCTACACAGTCACCTAAGACCTACTACGCTGCACTTGGCATTTATTATTCGAATTTCAACTAAGGGTGCAAAATATTAAACTAGGGGTGCAATGCATGCTTTCACACCCTCATAGAACCAGGCCTGGCCACTGAGGAGGAAAATCTATAGACATTTAATATAAAATAAAGAAAGATGCCATTGCTTAGGATAGATGACATGTAACCTAGTCTATATGGCTAATGCTATAGTAAGTTAACAGGTTAGGCTGTAATATCACTACCATTCCAACAAATTGCCAGTGCACTAGAATGGCAATCTGGTTGCCATGGTAATGGATAACGTCCAACTATAGAACCAATCACAAAGTTTGTTTACAATAACTTCTAGGTAGAAAACCTCTGCGTCACGTACATGCAATTTAATGGCGAGATATACTCTCAACTGAAGAGAAAATGGTTAAGTCTTGTTGTGTACGGGGGTGTCGGGTAACGAGAAAGAGTGGAGAAGCGTTCGGGTTTTTTAAGTGTGTGTGAGAGTGTGCGTGTGTAACTCGCCCCACAGTCTCAGAGGTCAATCCACTCGGTAAGGAATCTGTTTTGTTTTCCCCACAACCACAAATCAGTTCAGTTCAATCCAGTTTCACAAACATAAAAGAAAGACAACTCAAAAGTCTGCTCCGGGTTTTACCACTGATCCCCACAAAACAAACCAAAGTACATAAAATAAGCACAGCAGAAACGTCAGATACTTCGAAACACACATATCTTTAAACATTAGTTACAGCTGAAAATGACAACAGAAATAAACAATTTTGCTGATTTCACGTATCTCTGCAATTCAAATCAACCGCCAGTTGTCTACCCGGAAGTGACGGTTGTTATTAGCGCGACGTCACAGTGATTCAGTCTATCAACCACACCCCCATTGTCTGTTTGAGAAAGACCGTTAACTGTTAAACAGGAAGTAACGCTGGCTGGGTGTATCAGTGTGCTTCTGCATGCCTTACTGTTGCTCAGTGGAGATGCCCTCCTCGCAGTTCTCCTCAGCTTCCTCATATTCAGCTATCCTCAACAGGTCCTCTTTACACGCAGTTAAAAGTTGTGTCTCAATCTCTTTAGCTCTGGTGGACAAAAAGCATGTTGAGAAAGTTAATTCCCCTCATGTGCAGCTACTGTAGCTCAAATTAAAAAAGGTAACATTTTCAGAAAATTATACTTCTTATTGGTGTTTATTTCCTTCAGCATCTGATCGAGGTTGTTCTTGTAGATGCCCGACTTTGTGGTGGGTGGCAATGGCAGCTGTAGAAAACACAACAAACCACACATACAAGTTGAGTGTTACTGCTCCCACAGCTCAGTGATTTGACTATCATACAATTCTCACTCCATCACTGTCTTGCGTATAACAGCAAACCAAACTTACAGTTTTTGACTGGCAGATGTCATGTCCAGGTGTACTAGGCTCTGAGAAGACTCCCTTCTCCGGTGTATCTGGAGGTTTGGTAACACGCTCCATCATCTCCTGAAAGGAAAGCAGCTGCTCCTCGTCACTGCTATGGGAGCTCTGAGTCAGATCCACATCTAATGCAAAGCTCAGGCCTAGGTCCAGCTCCACGTCTATAGGATCCTCTTTATACACCTGCTTTCTATTCCCTTCACTTGCCTGCCTCTCCAGCGGTGCAGACTGAAAACAATGGGATGTAGAGGTTTGCTCGGAGGCAGCAGTGTCTGTCTTTAAAGCACATGGTCTCACATTAATGGGGAGGAGTGGTTTGTGTTTCTCATCAGTTTTAACACACTCATCCTTAAGCTGCCTGCCCGAAGAAGTGATGAGACTGTTTTTGAGTTCACTGTCTTTAGAGGAAAAGGACAGTAAGGTTTCAAGTTTTACCCGCTCTAAAGACACAGCTGGCATGGAGATTTGTGAGCCTGATGAAAAGGGGACTGTCGTATCCTCTGCATGTGGGGAACCAGTTCCTGTGGAGTTTTGAGCTTTGCGACACAAGGATCCAGTAACTGGGGCACTGGAGCTGGCCACAGTGCTGGATGAACAATTTTTTTCTGAGGAGGGCGATTTCAGCGGTCCTCCATCCACCTTGGGTTTTGCAGTCTTATTTGCAGGGCAGACAACATAGGTCATGGGATCAGGAGTGAAAAGATCATCTATATCATTAGGCACTACTACAGGTCTTCGTGGGTGGGATGTTTTGTTCCGTTCTACCGTGCGACAGTTCAGGGAAACTGAGTTTGATTTTGAGGCTGGCTTGGGAGTGCTATAATCTGACTTTCTAGTCTCCTTTATCTGCTGAACTTTGCTCAGGGTCCTGACTAGTGAGGCTGAGGTATTATTTTGATTATGACCAGAGTGTTGGCTGCCTAACCGAACATGAGGTGAACTACCGGTGTGCTTCTGGGGGAGCTCAGTGGATAACAAAGTGGTTGATTTACACCTTTTATCGTTTTCCTCACCTCTTTTCCTCAAAATTTCTCCACCTGGCTTTGAAGGTGATCTTACATCTGTTAACTTGACAACATGATTCTGACTGGAATTTATATAGGCCTGCTTTGCCCCCATTGATGGTTGTCCTTTTACACAAGGTTTGGGTGATAGTGATGTGCAGGATGACTGGGTGGGTTTAAACGTAGATGATGGTTCCAAGCATGTTGACTGGCCACATGCCAGATCCGTGCCATCTGTGGTTTTGGGTGACAGTTCCAAGACTGAGGAATTCCTCGATGGCGGCACCAGAGGAGAGCTGAGTGAGTTGCCAGCAGTTGGTTTATGTGTTTGTGCTTTGCCAGAGTTTGCATCCTGAAGACACACTTTCTTGGCACTGTCGTCACAGGCCTCAGACTCCCTGCGCCGCTTCTGAGATGTGCAATTCAAGTCCACGACTGGAGACAGAAAGACATAAAAACATAAATATCTTTTACCAACATTCAGTGTTTACCAATGTCAGAACCTACGATGCTACCATGTAAAAGACCCATGCATTATAATCTGTTACCAAGAGTAACATGTGGCATGTAACCAACAGTTCAAGCTCACATTTTTGTTTTCATGTATTTAGCAACTTGTTAAGAGTACAAGTGCTAGAACAGCCTTCATACAGTACCTAGTCAATTAGTAAGTAATGTGAGCACCGTAGTAGGGAAAACATGATATAAATGATAAAGAGTGAGGGGAGGTTTAGAAAAGATTCAAGCTGATATCCTTACTATAGCTCCATTTTTTATACATTATTCTTGTATTAATCATTTTGGCTAAAATGTCAGTGTTGCTTCTCCGAGAGATGCTCATTATAATCTGATATTGAGAAATGTCAAATACATTTTTTGAGTCGCCAGACCAGCTGACAATCCCAGTGTCATCTTCATCGCTCAAGTAAAGTGACTTCACATTTTCTACAGGTCAATGACATTTTGCAGATTTATGAGTAAGAAATGGAAAATGAAAAAAATGGGCAGAGTTGTTAGAATGTGCATGTAAGCATTACAAAAAAAGAAATAGTGAAAACCAATAAAAACCATAACTACCAAAGCAAATTTGCATATATAGTTAGGCTATGTCCACACTAATACTTTTTCATTTTAAAACAGCATTTTAAAACGTAAGCGATCTCTGTCCACACAAGCATTTTAGTACAGTTTCAGAAATAATCGCCATCCTTGATGACACGCCTGAAAACACATAACATGACCATTCACGTACCTGGGCATGCAAATCGCTCAAATAATAGCCTGCCTCCTGCACATGTAGGCAGTAGCAGCATTACAAGATGCAGAATTTAACTGCACAACAGCTGCTATGTAGCATAGACGACAAGGTCAACAACGCCTGTAATTCGTTATCCTTGTTTAATTAACCACTGGTAGTCAAGGCTGATGTTGTTTGTTTTCTCTGGGTCTCGTGACAGGGGCGTAACAAATCAGGAAGGAGACGTCGTGACTGTTAAGACCCATTAAAGAAGCAAACATGGGTGTCTGCATCATCGTTTTCAAAAGTCTCTGTTTGCGCCTGTCTAGACTAAAACACAATCCCAGAGTTTTCAAACTTAAACTGGGCCAGCAGCATTTTCAAGTCTCCATTTCAGGGGTTGGAAAATTCCAGAGTAGCGTGGAAGCTTGTTGTAAATGTTGTCATGCAAGTTATGTGTTTTAAAACGAAAAACCTATTAGTGTGGATGTAGCCTTAGTAGTGTAGTAGTTAACTTACACAATATTAAGAACAAAACAATATTACCTGGAATAAACTTTTCACTTGAAGGTGTTCTTTTATGATGTTGGTCCTAAAAGAAGAAAGAAAGAGACTCCTTTAGATGCAGGTTTCCTCCTGTGATTTTTCAACGGCAATAACAGCGTAACTATACATTACATACTCTGAAAGACTGAGCTACACCTGAGTCATGAGTCATAATCATTTAAAATAACTAGCTGTTCAATTTTCAAATTGCCATGTTTACGAGAGAAAGTAAATTAAATAAAGTAAGTAAACTGACTTACTCAACAGTAAGCAAATGATTTTGATCTAAAACGTGTTAGCTTGTGGCCAACCAGTTGCAGCCTGTTTACAGGCCTGTTAATCATTGCCAACATTTTCAATAGTTCTGGTGTTGTGTTTATGGACGACTGTTTCCCTTGTTGGAAAAACAACCAGGCCAATCGGAGCTTTGTTGGCAGGATTAGAACAGCGATATCTTCTACCTGTGGCAGAGCCAGAAAAATGGCGACAAGACTGGATGAGATCAACGCAGCTATACAGCACTAAAGACTCTTAAATTGTCATATTTCTCTGGTCGACGTGAAAAACGTTATGTTAACCGTTTCTAGCAACGACTACTGCAACGTCTGCATTGACTGAGGTTGGTAGGATGGATACATCCCTCACTGCTGATAGGTTAGGGACAAAATAACAACATGAAACTGATGTCAGATTTAATAATGAGGTGAAACAAAATAGCAATTCAGTCTCATGTCGGGGCAAAAATCACCTGCATCTTTGTATTAAAAGTCTTACAACTAAAGCTGAGAACAACACACAGTGCTTTCATGACATTTCTCTGCCTCACAACATGTGAGGTGGCCCCAGCTCCACAAACCTGGCTTGAGAAAGGGCTTGCATAGTTATGAAAAGACAAACAGCTCAAAATCTATTACCAAACCCCCAAATGACCTGATTAAACATATAACACACTTTACCTGGTAAGGGGCGACAGGGCTGTGCATCATAGGTAAACTTGAACCACTACTCGTGTCAGAAGACTGGGTACTCATAGAAGGCTGGTAGCCCCTCTGGGGCCATTGGCTGGTACAAGGCCTCCGGGACTCTGAGTCAGCTAGTGACATCGAGCAAACATCTGTAACTTTTCTGGTGGCGATTGACAGGGTCGTAGGAGGCCTGTGCAGCTGGATGGTTTGTATGGGACTCCTTACATCATTGGATTGAGCCTAACATAGTGAGAATTCAGCATCACTTCACTGCTAAGGCACAGATCATAAACAACTTTTTTTTTTTTTTTTTTTTTTTTTTTTTTTTTTTTTAAATCAATGACAAATTCAGGTTTCACTAATGGCCAAAACAAGAAAAAGAAGAAAAGAATACCTTGGTTGAGTCTTGTTGTTGTACTGTTGCATTTTCTCGTCCTGAGTTAGATAAGGTGACCATAGATTCTGTCATTTGATCTCTCCTGATGTGGGAGGGCAGGGAGTGGTTGTTTAAATCCTTCCTTGAATGAGGGGATGCATGGTGAAAGATCCTTGAAGGGGAGAGTTGTGGCCTGTTATAGGAGGCACCAATGTTTGTTTGGCTGACTGGAATAAGTCGTGATGAACAGATTGGCCCTGGGGGTTGAGCAGGATGCTGCAGAGGACTCATTCTGTCCCTTGGGGTAGACAGTGGCCTAATCGCTCGGGTCCCAAAGTTATATGGGCTGCTTGGAACAAAGCTTGATGAATATATTGGTCCCACAGGTTGAGGATGCGGCCGTGGTGGACCCAGTCTGTCTGTCTGGCACAGCTCAGGGCTTTGAAATGGCAACATTCTCATTCTCCTGGGTGGTGGGTGAGAAAGCCGGTTAGGGACCTGAGAGGGCTTCATTGCAGTCTCCTGGAGGAAAGATGTGAAAGGGGGTAGGGAGCTCTGCTGGAATGCGAGGTCTTTCACTAAAACACAGAAGAAACATGACATATGCATTATAGTTTATTTAAATATTTGGTGCCAATGAATGCTCAATTTTGAACAGGGTTGAACATGTCATTTACTTAGTTTGCTATCATAGAGGACTAAAGAAACCAGAAAATAATCACATTTCAGAAGCTGGAACCTGAGAATTTGAGCATTTTTTCTTAAAAAAATTACTCAAAAGTAGAGCTGCAATTATTAATGAATCATCAACTATTTTGATAATCAATTAATCGTTTGGGGTCACTTTTTCAGAAGAAAATTTCCAAATTCTAAGAAATGCTAAAATTATCAGGTCCCAGCTTGTCAAGTGTGAATACTTTCTGGTTTCTTTAGTCCTCTATGATAGTAAAGTGAATATCTTTGTGGACTGTTGGTTGGGATAAAAGTAGATATTTGAGGATGTCATCTTGGGCTTCGGGAAACAGTAACTGACTTCGAATTGAATTAATTGAGAAAATAATCAACAGATTAATTAATAATGAAAATAATCCTTAGTTGCGACCCTTCACAAAATGATTAAATCAATTATCAAAATAGTTGGTGATTAAATTTCTCTTGATCAACTAATTGTTGCAGCTCTAGTAAATATTCAATTCTAATATTTTCCCTGTGCTCGTTCATATAAATGGGGTGGACAAAAAACAAACACCTATCATCACACATGGTACGATTTAACAGCAGCACAATTTACGACCTCAAAAATGGCAAAAAAAAAATGGAGGTAGGATTTATTGCAGAGAATCAGAATCAAAAACAGGCTTATTGCCAAGTATGTTTACACATACAAGGAATTTGCTTTGGTGTGGGGCATAACAGTCAAAAAATAGAAGGTAAAGAGAAAAATATCACTACCATGAAAGACAGGTGATATAACTATATAAATAAAAATTTACAATTAAAATGTGCAATATTGTAAATATGGTAAAAATATATTCTAATTGAGAAGAGCCATGGAAGCAATAAAACATCCAGCTATGTTAAAAAAATGTATTGGCGATCAGACAACGATGGCCCCTCCACCACACAGTAAGTTAAAGTGCAGCATGACAATTCAGATGTAAAACCACCAAATAACCGACATTTCTATTTTCAGGGACATCAACACTTGATTGACTAGCTTTCAGGATACATTTAACCAACACAGAGGGAATTACATTTTAAAAAGAAGAATGGCAATACTTTAAGACACAATAAGATATCCAAACCAAATGCTGTAGGCACTTTAGGAATAGGCTGGAGGCACAAAAATAGTATGAAACCAAGAGGTAAAGACAGACCAGATGCAGAGCACCATTAAAATCGGACTAAACTTGATGAAAATGAAAGATCATGAAAGATGAATGAAAGAGAAAAATACAAATTGTTAGACGTAATACAGACAGCAACACCATGCACTGCACAAGTGCCATTCATAGGCAGAGAAAATAAGACAAAGAAACATTTCAGCTGCGATAGCTGTCCCGTCCTGCTATCAAGAGACTGCAAAATTACATCCCTTTATCAGTGGAATGAGTCAAATACAGTAAATACTTTGAAAAGTGACAGAAGTTGCGCAGCCTTTGCAGTGGTCCCTTTCATGTTAAAAAAAAACTAAAATCTAAAAATGACCACTGAGTGTAAATAAAATTCATTAAAGTATATTGTAAATTAAATTATGAAAATTCAGATGTAAAACCAAATAACCCTAAATTCAGGGTGCAAAATGAACTCTTTTGTATATCGGCCAAATGGCTAGTGAATATTCAAATTTTACCAGCCACTCAATAGATTACCACTGCTCTTTTTGGCTGGTGAGTGAAGTAAATCTATCAGCCACTTGCAGCTATTTTACCAGCATTTGGCTGGTGATTGGTGCTAATTTTGTGCCCTGCCTACATTGCTGTTTTCCCGAGACATCAACACTTGACTGACACATTGACCCACCTTTACTCCTCGGCGAGAAGTATTCTGCAAGTGTTCTGCAAGAAAGCCGGAGAGAAGAAACTGTTCTTAGTTTTGTCGCCAAGACGACAACAATGCAACTTAGAGGTGCAGTTTTCAAGTAACATCAAGAGAAAGAAGCAAGGTGCTGACATCATAGACATATCTCTGGTTGACATACCCAACTAGCCCTACGAGGAGCCAACAGGAGGAAGACACCTGCTAGTCCGTTTCTGCTTGGCTACCAATCGCAGCATGCTACGCAGCAGCAAATGTTTTGAAGCGTCAGACTAACTTGCGGTTATGTTGCTTTCACGTTATATAGTTCAGCAGTATAGCTACCACCTGATGCGTTCATAAAGTAACACAACTATGAATGTTAGCAGCCAAGAAAAAATATCTACAGCTAGCTGTTAACGTTAGCAAGGAAACCGACAATGTCATGAGGTACATGTTTACATAGTTTTAACAACATGGCAGTGTTATTAGCTCATTATACATCGTTATAGGGTCACGTTCAGGACAACCGTACTCAAAGTAGCTAGGCACTCTCAGAGCAAATACAACATAACGGTCAGACTCAGTGTCTGGCTAACTTAAACTAAAATTGAATATTAGCAAGTCGTTGTTTCAGGAAGTCCGCTGTTTAGCTAGCTGCCTAACGCTCTTACAACATAGCAACGGAGCGCAAACAAAAGTCCGTCGCTTTTTCTTACCGAGTGTTTCCTTGGTTTTCTGTTGCTTTTTTCATTTTGAGGATTAGGCAGCCTGTCTATCACCGCAGACAGCGCAAATAACGGGCTCAGAGCCCTACTCATCAGTGTCTGATCTTCTCCCGCCTGTAGCCACACTAACTGACAACCAAGACCAACTGTAACTACACGAAATGCATTATGGAACTTGGAGTCCAAACATACGTCACTTTAAAGGGATATTCTGATTTTTCTAAAGAAATGCGCTGTCTTTACTTTTAATAAAAAATAATACTTTTGTCAAAACTTGACAAACAATGGACTGATCAGCTCTGAGAAATCAGCCGAAATTTGGTCAGTAGGTAAATATGAGTCGAGGCAAGTTAAGAGTTTCACCACAAGCTAGACTTAATGTTAGTAAATCCAAACCCCATAGAGAATAAAATAAAGATAATTAAAACTCATCCAGACAAGACAAGCAGACACACACGCATTAGATTTGCACATAATTGTACATTTATTACATCAGAGCTTTCAGGGTACATTTAATCAACATAGAGGGAATTACATTTTTAAAAGAATGACTTTAAGACACATTAGGGTATTCCAAACCAAATGCTGTATGCATTTTAGGAATAGGCTGGAGGCACATAAATACTATGACACCAAGAGGCAAAGACAGACCAAATGCGGTCAAACAGAGTAACTGTGAAACTGGGGGATTAAAATCTAAATACTGGATTTGACAATTATACAGTGCAATACTGATAGCAATGCAGAGCACCATTAAAATTGGACTAAACTTGATGAAAGACAAAGAGAAAAATACAAATTGTCAGACACAACACAGACAGCAACACCATGCACTGCACCAATGCCATTCATAGGCAGAGAAAATAAGACAAAGAGACGTTTCAGCTGTGATAGCTGTCCCGTCCTGCTCTCAAGAGATTGCAAAATTACATCCCTTTATCAGTGGAATGTATCAAATACAGTAAATGCTTTGAAAAGTGACAGAGGTTGTGCACCCTTTGCAGTGGTCCCTTTCATGTTAAAAAAAATCTAAAGTCATCTAATAAATAATTTTCATTTCATTCTTCTTTCTTTATTTAATCAGGTAAAAGTCTCTAATGGTGTCCTGGGCAGGTTAATGATGAAGTCAGTGTGATCAGACACACGTAGGTAGAACTTCCTTACCACCATCGGTGCATTTGAAATACAGTATCTCATATAACATACAGTGTAAGCAAAGGCAAACAGTTTCCCCAAGTTGTCTCCACTCGTTCTGCACTCTTTGTCAAAATTGTGTCGTGTTTTTATAGCTGACTGTAGCAGAGTGACTTCTTTCTGTAATTGCCTTATTTAAAATTTACCCTGACATTCAGCCTCCCAGCCTCAGACACCAAAACCAGACTTCTGTCTTTCTCAAAAAGAACAAAAAAAACTATATTATCTGTTTTAAACAATAATTCTTTCATTGGTAAAATGGCTATTACTTAAATATTCAAGTGCACAGATAAGAAATTGCCTTTAACAGCAATACTATTCATTTCAGTTCAACGATACTTTCTTAAAAAGGTTATTAATGGGCCATTTTATTTACAATCCCTTGAGAGGTATAGCTCCCCTGGCCCTAATATATCCCAATCGTCCACCATGTACTATCCCTGCACTGTGAGGTATAGTGAGGTTGCCTTTGACAACAATCTATAATATTCTCATCATGTATATCCAAAATAAATTAGGATTTAGGAAAAACACTAATCTGAGGCCAGTTGTTAGGGACGACCTACACCATCATACACAGAGTTGGCTTTTCTGTTGCTTTACTTCTTGACCTTTCCCTGAGCAGCCACGGCCTCCATGGCTTTGCGAACAGTCTCCTCATCTCCCAGGAACTGCATCGGCTTCACGGGCTTCAGGTTCTTGTCCAGCTCGTAGAGGATGGGGATGCCTGTTGGCAGGTTCAGCTCCATGATGGCTTCATCAGACATTCCTACAGGTGGCAGCACAAAAAGAACATATATGTAAAAGTTTTTTAAATCAAGATTTTTGACAACACAGTTTGAGTAAATGATGACAATAAATTGTATTTTGGCAAAGAAGTTGAATTTTCTTATTTCTTGCAGTGAACAACCTATATTTGTTTATCAATAAAACAATAATAAGAGCAGTAATCAAACTACAGGACTGAAAAATTATGACAGAGCCAACCAAAGGTATAAAAGTATGTCTTTACATCACAATATCCACTAATGACTAAATTTAAGTACCATTCCCTAGATTATTTTCTGAAACAATTTCCTGCACACTGGTATTTACAAAAAATCTAAACATATCAAAAGTATGTACAGTCCCTACCTAAAAAAAAAAGATTTACATTGTTAACTGTAGTAAAATAATGACGTAAAAGACTTGTACTGTAAATCAAGATGCGCTATACAAGCTCAACAACACTTGACAAGCAGCACTGCATCACCTGCTAAGTCAGTAATAAGTAGTATTGCCTTTAACTACCAGTCAGAGCTCCGTATTTAAACTCTTAAGTGCCACCCACCCTCCAGGTGCTTAACAATGCCTCTCAGACTGTTTCCGTGAGCAGCGATGAGCACTCTCTTCCCCTTTTTGATCTGAGGGGCGATCTCCTCGTTCCAGAAGGGCAACGCCCGCGCGATGGTGTCCTTCAGGCTCTCGCAGGAAGGAAGCTGGTCCTCGGTCAAGTCGGCATAGCGACGATCCTGCAAGAAAGACAGTGTGATAGTTTGTCAAATGCATAGACCGAGATATAGATAGCAAAGAAACGCTTGATCTCTTTAATCCTTAGAAACCCATTGGGCACTTATTTAGGAATAGAGAGGGCCTAAATCCAAGCTAGTAGAACATGAATGAACTGATGTAATGTGAGATCTATTTGCAGCGTTCATTGTCATCTGAAGGCATGAAAGAATCAGTCTTCTTATGACACTTATTCGCTTACTATTTACTATTAGCCAGTTTAAGTTTACTATATGTCAACTTCTGAATGCCTGTCAATGCTGACAGACTTCTGATCAGTTTGTTTCCACCTTGACTGAACTTTGAACTTGAACCCAGAAGAACTTGTGCCTACCAGTCATATATTAACTCACCTTGGACATGCTATTAGGCAATAGCTACCCAATAGTAACCACATCAGCTAGAATATACACTTATATTCTAGCTGATTGTGCTGCAGACAAAAAGACACGCAAAACCTTAAATCTACGTTAGTGCTTGTGACACTCCAGACAACAATCACTTCAGCTAAATTAACTCATTCACGGTGGCACAGTTGTTTATAAAGCCTGACTGCAGAGATCAGTTCTAGTCATGTCTCCTCTTTGTTACGCCTGTGTGGAGTTAGTTGGCCAAGTTACTCAATATGTATTCAATCATTTCTTTCCTCACAGGCCAACAAAGCTCCTCAGTTGAGCGTATGTACTGTAGATAGCCATATCTTACCTTGCTGATGATAGTGTAGTAGTCATGGTCTGGGCCCATGGAGGGAGGAGGGATGTCAAACGAGCGCCTCCAGATCTTCACCTGAGCCTCTCCGTGCTTGGCGGCTGTCTCAGCCTTGTTAAGCCCCGTTAGGCCTCCGTAGTGGCGCTCGTTGAGCCGCCAGGTCCGATGCACCGGCACCCACATCTGATCAATGCTGTCCAGGACCAGCCACAGCGTCCTGATAGCCCTCTTCAGCACAGAGGTGTAGCATATGTCAAACTCAAAGCCGGCATCTGTGAGTTTCAGAGAGACACTGGAGTTTAACTCAATGCACAGTTTAAAGAAAGCACACACAAGAGGCGTTTAGTGAGGCGTTTGCAATTCATTTTTTTCCCCAATTTGAAAAAATTCCAACCTGTTTCTACAAGTGTTGTTTAGTTTGTAAAGCCCCCACAATGTCTGGGAATTAACAAGTCTGCACCTGTTGCTTTAAAGTTGTTGTTTTGCATCAACATTGCAGTTTATCATGGCTACTCTCAGTGTAAGCCAGCCTATATGTCTCCTCTGTGATCTCTCCCTGTTCCCCTGCTGCAAAAGAACAAGTCAGATGGATGGTCACCAATTAACATAATGGACCCAGAAATGCAAGAGTGGCATTTTTTTTCTTCTTCTTTCCTTTTATGCAGGCGGTTCTGGTCTGGGATCAAAGACCTACATGGTTACATAATTACACTTTCTACGAGAAACTGTTAATTCTCACTGTGTGCAGGCCACAGCTCTGTAGTGAATAATGCTCCAGTGCAGCCACATACAGGCACGACTTCTGCACGTTTGCACATCTTGCACATTATTCCTGACTCGCTCAGGGGGCGGTGTGATGCAGAAGCGATTATGCAATGGTAGCCGTGCACTGGCCTCCGGCATGTCAGAGACATTACAGTGGACGATGAGTGAAAATGAATGAGCTGCTCACCTTTCAGGGCCTGTCCGCCTCTCCTCGCCTCCTTCTCCCCGGTCGCGCTCAGATCTGCATCGAACCAGCCGCAGAAGCGATTCTCCTGGTTCCAGTTGCTCTCTCCGTGACGAATCAACACTATTTTGTAGGCAGCCATGATCGATGATGCTACGTCAGGGTCGACCGATAAAACAGATGACAACCTGTTAATTTCAAGATATTTAAACCCTGAGGGTGTTAAATGGAGAACTCCTCACTCCACAGAAACAGACAAGTCCACTCGCTGCTGTATAACCGGTGAGGACTTTTTATCCCGAGGATTGGTTACTCCCCCACTTCCTGGTTTTTACATCAAATCAGATTTCACTAAAGCCATTTTTCGACCAATGACAGCGGTGGGCGTCAGCAGCGGGGACCGATTCCTGACCTTCATACTGTACATTGTGCTTTATTGACTTTTTATTGTGTTTCTCTATTACACCACATCTATCTATCTATCTATCCCTTTGCCATAAGATCCCATATACTGACCTGTATGCTCTGTAAGCCCTGAACTGAACTGAGACTGGACTGAACTGTATATATCATACATATTCATACACACTCTCACATTCATGTGTTTCCTTTTTGTGCTTTTGTCTTTCTTTTTCTTTGCACTGTAACTGAGCTACCATGCTGTACCAAACATTTACCACCAACACTGTTTTATTATGGCATAATATCTATCTATCTCTCTATCTCTCTATCTATCTATCTATCTATCTATCTCTCTATCTATCTATCTATCTATCTATCTATCTATCTATCTCTCTATCTCTCTATCTATCTATCTCTCTATCTATCTATCTATCTCTCTATCTATCTATCTATCTATCTATCTATCTATCTATCTATAGCGCAAAATTTCTGTACATTTTAGGCTATCTCCTTTCTTTCTGCCTTCATCCAACTGTTGTTTTCTTCCTCTGTAGGTGGTGTAGCTGGACAATAAACCTTCAACTGTAACTACCATAGCCTAACTATAAGCTTATAATATGCTTAAAGCTTTAAGTACCAAAATGATATAAATGACACAACTATAACAGTAATGTAATAGAGAAGTAGTCTACTTACTGTTAGGTAAAGAAGTAAAGTTAAGGAGTAAAGTTAAGGAGAAACAGTGTTTTTGCAAGCCAGAAATGTATTAGAGAGGTGTAGTGTAGGTGGAAAGTATTGAATAACATGTTACAAAGAAAAGTGGTTGGTTTGTTGCACAGTGACCCAGGTTTGACCAGCGACAGGTTCATAAGCAGATAAAAGGAACGAACAGTACACATTTGCATTTTGGTCCTCTGTTGGGGGAGCTTTGATTAAGGCATTGCATGCTGTGTATTGCATATTGGCAAACAATACCTCAGTTTGTAATACAAAGATTTGTAATATTACATGTACAGCATTTGTAATAATACTTATTTTACACTGCTTGAACTCCAAACAAAGCATATAGAAGAAGAATGCTTCATTTACTCCATCCTCTGTCCTCTACCAGCCCATGATATGGTAGGGGGATCAGTATAATGTTAACTGTAAAATGTCTACATTTTCTTCTGCTTTTGGTGATGTGTTATGTAGTTGAAAAGATGAAAAAAGATGTCTAAAAGATAAAGTGTCACTTTTGGTTTTGACCAGTTAGAGTTGAACCTCTGTTGTCACAAACATATTATGCAGCAAATTATGATTAAGCGGCATCAAGTCATTAGGAGAGCAATTTATAATGTTCAGCTGCTGATATGAAAAGCACTGGCAGAGGAGCAAGTATTTGACTTCAATTTAATATTCATCATGTAATTAGAGCATGGAATGACATGATATCAGTGGATGTGTTTAGGGAGCAATTAATAAAAGACTCTTAGTCTGGTGAATGTTTGTGTAACTGGATTGTGCCCCCTAGTGAGTAAATTCAATCATTGTTCACAGTCTTGAGTAATGAGGAGCTAGAGTAAGAGAGGAGTGTTCCCTCTGCAGCAGCGGATCACAGCAAGGTTTTACATGTATGCCTGGACAGGCATGAAAAAATAAGCAAAAGACTGGACTTAAAAATGTAGGAAGCTATGTTGTCTGTAACTTCACACCTTTGATGCCTTGTTTTTGTTCCTCATTACATGTTTTTTTCTGTGGAACACTGTTTCCACACTGGATCTTTACATCTTTACTATATTTTACTGTTGTACCAAAACTACTCTGCATAATTGCAGCAATATAGGCCCAGTTGTAATATGTTGAATAGTGCAAACACATTTGCCACTTTTAAAAACAGAATATTTTAACATGGCTTCGATTGGTAGAGAAAATATGCTTGTGAATCTGCTGTTTTTTTTTCTTACAACAGAGAGCGTATGCACTTCTGTGTGTGAAAACTGTGGGAAAAGTGTCGTTGGGAAACAGCTCTGGGCCATGAGAGCTATTATCAGGATCTCCATGATCCATGCTTGGAAGGAATGTTTGTTTTACTTCCCAGTGTGTGTCCGCTTACACCACTCTAAAGATGCAGTGTTTGTAATGAGTTTTCCTTTTTTGGAGTCTCTTACCTTGGATTTCAGTCATGGGAAAATTCATCATCACTTCCAACTCCCTCTTTGAAATGATGTTTTTGTGAGGTAAACATTGCAGGTGATGAATGACGTAAGTTGGGAGTACATGCCCTGCATCAGTAAATGTCAGATTAATGAATTCCTCCCTCAGGGACCCAAAAACCCCCTCCCTTTCTCTCTCAAACTCGCTCTGTCTGTAACAAACTCTCAACATCTTGCTGAGGATTGGCAGAGTGAAGGAAGCTGTGGTATTTTCAAGGCTCTAAAAATAGCTATCATCATTTCCCACCACTGGCTGCCATCGCCCTCACAAAACACATGAACACTGTGCCCATTCAGAAGTATCGTCTGCTGCAACAGATGTGGAATCAGTAACGCCACTCACCATGTTAGGAAACCATACACTGGCGAGTATCAGATGCAAACTACAAGACCTTACACACCTGGAACACTGTGCCAATTCATGCCTTACAAAGACAGGAAATCTATCTGTGATTCCTACTGGATCTTAAGGCATTTTTGCACTGTTGTTCCCTCTCTCTTCTAACCTTTTTTTCCCCCCTGCTCATTCACTTGTTCTGTCCGTCTCCATCTGTTTTCCCAACCCCTCTTTCCCTCTCCTCTGCAGTGGAATGTGCATCGCAGCAGTATCTGATGAAAGTGTGGTTAACAGGGCGCTGCACCGCTGTGTGCGTATGTCTGTGTTTTCATGTTTCATGTGCGCACATGTAGCCTCATGCAGACAAGGACTGTCAGCAGGAAAAGAGTCAGACTCGCTCAGGTAGTATAAAGCAATGCCCCAGAGTTTGGGTGGGTAATGACGAGGGAGCGCTTCCAGTGCTGGACAGCTGCTGAATGTGTTCAACTAACCAAGAACAGACACCTAGTTCAGTAAACTCTGAGAAGGTCTTCTGAAGTGAGGGGCCAGGCTGTGCACAAAAAAAAGTGTTTGAAAATATGGACATTTCTTCATATGAATAATTCCTGCTGAATGATGCTGAGTATACAAGAAATCCTAAATATTAAAGATAGTGAGCATTCATTCTTATTATAGTCAGTGGTAGAAGAAGTATTGAGATCTTTTACTTGAGCAAAAACTCTCCATTACAAGTAAAAGTCTTGCATTCAAAAGCTTAAGTAAAAGTACAGAAGTATTAGTTGCAAAATGTACTTAAAGTATTAAAAGTACTGATTATGCAAAATGGCCATAGTCAATGTTTTTGTTATATACAGTATATGCAGATATTCAGTGCCTGTAAAAGGTTTCGAGCCCCATTGGATTTTTTTAAAAATGTTTTATTGTCAATCAAAGGGGATTTCATCTGGCTTTTGACACAGACATCAAAGTGCAGACAGATCTCTACAAGTGATCGAAACGATTACAAATATATTAAAACATATCATCTGCCTGACTTGTAAAATCTGCACTGCTTAAATGAGAAACATATCACCACCACTGACCTCAGAGAAAACGAAATGTCGTCCCTACTGTGTACTTGTAGGGATGACAATAAATTCTCCTGAGTCATGATATGAAAACGGCTGTGAAATAAATATAGTGCAGTAAAAAGTACATTTGCCTCTGAAATGTGGTAAAAAGTAAAGTACAAGTACCTCAAAATTGTACTTAAGAACAATATTTGAGTAAATGTACTTTGCTACATTCTACCATTGGTTATAGTAATATTTTTGAGCAACAATGTGGGTGTAAGTTGAAGATATTTTATTATATTATATATTATGAACCTCTTTGGTGGTAAGATAAGTACATTATGTTCTCCTAACCAGCTCCATTGATGCTGTTCTGCAACTCAGTGTGTCTTCTGTTCTGTCCTGAAAAAGATGCATTTTTTTCAAACAAAATTTTTTATTGAGCAAGACAAAAGACATTCCCACCATGTCTCTATGGCAATCTCACCAGTGATTTAATTACAGCCATGAGTCACAGTCATGTCATTGTTATCCATTTGGACTTCACTTCTAGATCCTCTGGCAGAGAACTGTGTATCAGTTTTGCAGCTAATTGACATCAGTCCGTGTCAACAGTGCGCACGATGCTATGTTTTCAGGGAGGGCCACGGAAACCATTAGGAGGGGTTATGAGGGACTGTTGGGCGGCTGGTCTCTTTCAGACGGGTGGGAGCGCACACAGGAAATGTCTCTTTGAGTAGCCAAAGTAAATCTCACACAGTTGGCACTCTGGAGAAGTGCCTGGCTTTATACGTGCTTAAATGTCCTTATACCTAGTTGTCTGGGTTTTCTTTACTGTCTCTGTAGCTGGAAAGAAATACAACAACCTCTCTCATGTGGCTCACACACACACCCTTCTAATGGGTTAGGAGGTAACATGGATTCCAGACTAATGTTATTACCTGTGATCGCAAGGGTTTGAACATGGATCTGACTAAAATCCAAAATGGGCTCAAACACAAAAGTGACAAATCTGAGCAGACGTGACAGCTATAAAATGTGGGCAATGTAATAATGAGGAGTCCGTTAATGTGGTAAACTCCAAACGGCTTTCAGGGTTAATGTGGAGAATGCTTTTCTGGCCCTAATTGTCAGCATACGCTATAGTTGTGAGTCATCCAAAACTTAAATGATTCACCATGCTTACTTTCAATATCAAATCAACCCTGGATTCGGTGCTTTGTTTATACAGCACGCTGGGCTGTTGTGTACTCTCTCTGCTTGGCTGTATACAGCAGTGTATTTCCACAGGCGCCGACACGTGGACAGGACAACACTTCTGTGCAAATCTCAGAGGGGGAGAGTTGGTGGAGGGGGACTCCTTTCCTCTTTAGAAGTGCTAGATTTATATCCCGCTGCTGCAGCTGGTCAACATTAACCCTTGCCCTCCTGGAACTCTGGCCACAGATGTCACCTTGCACTCACGCAGATGCATAAAAAGGCCACTGACCCAGAGGATGGCATTACCGTGCTGTCGTGCTTTCAGCATAATTAAACATGAAAATGAACTGCAATAATAATTCGGCAAACAATTTGACAGTTTTCCCACTTGCAGTCTGCTCTGTCTCTTTATGTGGTCACTTTGTTTTTCAGTTTTACGTCTGAAATTGATATCAGTATAAATCATATCACAGCAAGGAAGCAACCACAAGATATTTGCCATCTTTTTACACTTATTAATCACACATGCTTTTATATTCTAATCTCTTGCAACATTTCATCTCTAATGCTCCATCCCAAGAATAACTCAACACATTCAGTTGGTAGCATGCAAGAGGAAGGGACAGCGCCCAATAAAGGAGAAGTGTGTCTTTTTGGGTGAATAACCTAAGATCTTTTATTCTGCACACGTCACATGGCAGCAACAAGTGAGCAAAGTATAGATCTGTCAGAGGGTTACACAAACATCCACACATAGTAATGATTCTTTTCTTGCTGAGTGCATAAAGGCAAACCAAATTTAATTATCACAGTGGGGCTTTGGGTGCTGTTTAAGCAACTTGTCTGCAGCATGTCCTCAACCACCGCTGCATGCTGACTGGACAAGACGAGACATTGAATCATCTTCCTCTGCTCGGCTCCATTTTCATTGGCTGAATGTTAGCCCACCTCCAGAACCCCAACAGACTGTTCTGGTAAGAACAAGCCTCTTCCCAGATAATTACACACACACACACACACACACAACACACACACTGTTTCCAAAAGTAGGATAACTCTCCTGCAACACACACATTCTCTTAATCATACAGCACATTCATAGACATTGTCTGTGTGCATGTGTGAGTGGCTGTCTGTTAGAGACACAGATCTAAGGATCTATTTCTTTCATGTGGTTAAGTGGGATACCATATAAATGATCCCTGCTGATTGGCCGAGGCTTTTATCTCCCAACAGGAAGTTCCTGAGGGCTTCCGTCGCCAGTATTTCTAAATCTGTGTTTCATTTGGAAAAGCCACCAAAGGCACAATTTGTGCAAGTGCCCTGCCCTTTCTCTAAATTTGCTCAAACAAAATTAACAAAGCATTTTACGAATATTTTCCTCAAGCAGCTTGTCTGAAAATACTGATTCTTATGTACCCAAGATCATAATAAAAGAAAGTGGCTGCCGCTTACTGGTCTTTATTCGTATGCTTTTTGATCTTTGGTTTTTACATAAAGAACATTTAGGAGATATTTTTTGTTAAATACACACATGGTAGCACCAATCACATCCATAGTTTTGGGTTGTTGTTGAGTATACAGCATTCTGACAGAAGGCACTGATAAAACTGTATGCAATGTTTGAGTCAGACAAAACAAAAACAGAGCTGGTCAAAAAGGAGTGTTTTAGTCCATCACACTTCAGTAACTGTTCAGTATAGCTTGCTGTAATACAAAAAGAATGTAAACACATAAAAATATATACTTTTAAAAAGGTAATGAAAAGAATCCCTTGTGAAAATAACTGTAGTACTCCTATGACAGATTTTAGATGCACCAACACAAATCTACAAAAAGTAGCTTAAGGCCATTGTATGGTGAGTTAAACACTGAATATACTGCAAGCCCACTAATAATAAGTCCCTGCAGGAATATTATAGTGATTCTTTATGAGGGAAATGGCATTAAATTACTGAACAAAAACAAGAATAAACTTAAGAGGCAGAGGCATGGCCTTAAGGGATAGGTTCGCACTTGTTCAAGTCTGCCTTAAAACAATAGTCAGTTGCCCAATTGAATACTATGTTGTAATCATTCTTCTTGTTCACACTGACCATTGGAAGATCCCCTCATAATGCGCTTTCAATATAAGTGATCAGTCCGAATTCTGTGAAAAGATATATTTAAAAGTTTATCTTAAGCTAATACGAAGCTTCAGTCGTCCATTTCAGTAAAATCAATTCAATATATTTCAAAGTAACTGTTTAGTATAAAAAATTCCTTCTTTTTGTTACCATCCTTCCACCGCTGCTGAACAGGAAAACACTGTCTGACCAGACACAAAGAGGGAATTTTTCACTAAAAAGACTGTAACCACTTTATTTGACTAACTCAGACAGCTGAAGCTTCATATTGTCTTCAGATAAACTTGTAAACACATTTTTGCTCAAAACTGTGGATTTTGTCCCCCATCACTTACATTGTAAATGCATTATGAAGGGATCTTCTAATGGTCAGTATGAACTGCAAGCAAAATCTGTTAAAGTACTCATATGGCCACCTGACTATTGTCTTAAGACAGACTTGAAAAATTGTGATCCTGTCCTTTTAACCACAACAATGAGACAGAAACGTGTCACTTGTACCTCTCTGGTGGTAGAATACAATGCCCTCCCAACACATGGGTTAGGGCAGGGCCCCTGCTCATGGAGCAACTTGAATATTTTCAAGTCAACAGCCCTTAAATAAACTAACAAGAAGGCCACATGGTGATTTTTGATGATTCTGCCTCACCACCGAGATGGAAAGTTTGGTGGTGTGGGGAGACAATAGAGAGAAACGTGTGATTAAAGTAGCTGTTGAGTTAAATTACAGTGAAGTTAACTATTCCTCATCTTGCTGTGGATACCCCTCATGCACCCATACCCCCCTCCCTCCTTCCCTCCCTCCCTCCCTGTTGCCATCACCCCCCTTTGAGTCTCATCAGATCACCGTTTGCTCCCCTCGACACTTCCTGCACGCCCCATACATAACCGAGAGGAGGTAAGCCAGGCAGCACAGGCAGGCGAACACGGCGGCCGTCAGGTAGACCTTGTACAGACAGAGGTGCTTGTACTGCTCCAGGTTGCAGTATGAGTTGCGATCCGTCTTGTAGATCATCACACCTATGGCCGGCAGGTAGAGCGCGGCGGCGGCCACGTCGTGCGCCAGGTTGGTGGACAACCAGCGCTCGCCGCCCAGCAGCGGGACGAGGTCCTGCTTATCCAGGAGGGTGAGGAAGAACAGGGCGAGGGTGAGGAGCCAGAATAGGACAGCGACGAACAGGACGAAGTGGATGGATCCCTCGTATTTGTTCGCGGCGATGGTGACCCACAGCCCGGCTCCAAACACGATCTGCAGGATCCGGATGATTCCCAAAAAGCTCTTGAGGAACTTCAGGATATTCTTCCTCACCTGCGGCTCGGGAGGTTGGGGTGGCATCTCTCTCCTCCTCCGATCACTCTCGGTCCCTTTTTCCCGAACAGGGCGGGTGCTTTCTGCCAGCTGCAAACAGCTGGCGAAAAGATGGCAAAAAAAGTGGAAATTACAGGGTGGAATGCCTGGTTTGTGGTGTGACAATGAAGCCAAAAGTGGGCAAATTTAGGTTTAAAAAAAGGGAACTCTCTGTTCTTTCCACAGCCCCGGGGTTTTGAAATGAAAAACCTTCTTGTATGTTTCGTCTTTTCCGTTTCCTCTGTTGAATGTAGCGTCTGTGTTGGGGGGCTGGGTGATGGAGAGGGGGCGGCCTGTAATTCAAAGCCCTGCTCCTCCTCTGCCGGACTGCTGGACGCACCCATGTCCACTCATCTGCTGCTGTATTTTCCCCCTGGGGTGTGACCTCTCTGTTCATGGAGAAGTGAAGTATGGCAACATGTACATCTGAGAAAAACAAGGCTATTAATCTTAAACATATGCGACATTTTTGTCATCTAGTCTGAATGTGTTCCCTATCATTCCATTGTAGACCAAATACAACAAAGAAACAGTCTGCTAACAATATAAGGTTTGTTCATATAGCCCAGATATTAGGAGCCCATGCGTCATTCTGTTTGCGTATTTGCGCGCAGGACGCTCACATGTTACTTCTCTGTCACATAATTGACAGACGCTCCCCGTGCCAGCCGGGCTCATTGACGTCAATGGATTTCAGCGCACACACCCTACGTGGCCGGGGGGCGGAACCAATCCCCCCCCCTTCCCCCATTCCCACCCCAGACCCGTGATTGGCCGTCATAAGGCCCCTTCTCATCTCGGACAGGAGGGAACAGACGGTATCTCTGCTCTCGTTGGCCGCTGGATGGCATTGATTTGTGACTGACAGTCGGCTCAAGGACAGAAATTGGTTGCAGGTGAGGGGGAGAGACAGACTGCCCTGCTACGGTTGAGCCGTTGTGGCAGCTTTCATTGAAAAAAGGAAGAGCTATAGCGCAGAGGGAGATGCAGTAGGAGCAAAGTGTTGTGGATATAGCCTCAATCAGTTCATTTTCGGGTAAGCAAAAGACCTTTCATTTTTCACATTGACTCGCAGTAAATGGATTCCTGTTTACTGCCTTTTACCCACAGCCTAATAATAACAACACGGACTGCTGTAGGCAGGACATCAAGTTCAATATGCATCGTATTTTATCTTACACCAGTATTTTACAGGGGCTTCATATTTCCCCTTTTTTTCTGTAGAGACTTCTTCTTCTGCTTTGCAACCAGTATCTGCACCAGTGATCCCTAACAGTTTTGTTATGTAAACAGAACACAGTTGATTGTAAAGACCCGAGTGGGAGGGAAATAATAGAGAAAGAAGCCTATCAGGAGATGTTTGGTTTATGGTAACCCGCTTCTAATGCAAATAAGTGAGTCAGAAAGCTAAGATTGTCAACAGCCGCCTGTCTAATGTAGCCAAAAAAAAAAAAAAATCACAAGCTTGTCCTCAAATAACCCACTGGCTCTTTAAGAGTCATAAGCAGGACGGTGTGTTGTTTTTCTTTTCTGTTCCTGATTAGACTTGTCCTGTAAAAAGATAAAAAGAAATAGATAACAAAAGTACATTCGAACATCATCTGAATCTATCAGTGTTTACAGAGCAGTTATGAAACATATATGAATAAATGGTTAATGTGTAATGAAGAAAGCAGGAGATTTGCACCTCAGGGTGCAGAATAAAGTGATAGTTAATTTTTGACCTTGGGAATGTTTGACAAAATAATTTTAACAGCTGCTCTTCATTTGTACAAACTCCATCCATGAGCTGCAGTTGAAAGCTCAGAAGAAAGCTAGTAAGCAGACCTTGAATTTAATTGAATTTAAATTATTTTGTCAAATTGAAAGACATGGAAACACTGCTGACCCATATTTGATTGTAACCTCGGTCACTAATACCCGTTTGTTAGTGTCCCACTTGAAAGCATATGTGAGTAAAGAGAGATAAAGTTACCATCTGCAGTTGTAATGGGCTTTAAAGCGCAGCTCGTCATCCACTTCCTAAAGCAGGATTAAAGAATCAGAGCAGAAGATTTGCAGCTGACTGGCAGTGTTTCACCTGTGCCAGCAGCTGTTTATAGGTGTTGTGACGCAGTCTGCGCTCATGTGTCGCCTTTCGTTTGTTGTTGTTTTTCTGTCATCTGTCTCCTTGTAAACATATCATAATAAGTTGAAACTCTTGATTGATTCTCCACACAGCAGCGTCAGTGTATGCCACCTTTCCCCGTGTTTCTCCGGATGGATACCGGACCTGCGTCCCCTCCGTCCTCAGTGGTGGCGGGCCCTTCCCCGCTGTGGCGGCTGGCTGAGAGGCGGAGCAGGAAGGCTGGCTCAGGGAACATTTTCAGCAACGTGAATCTGTGGCAGCTCCAGAGGCTGTTCAGAGCCGCCGGGGACCAGGATGCGGAGCAGAGGGCCCAGCTGGTTTGGGGCCACAGAGATGAGGCTGAACTGGCCCAGGCTTTAATAGGACTGAGGGCCCGGAGTCGCAGAGGGCTGAGGACTAATGGGAGAGACGTGCTGGGCTCACACTGGCTGCGAGCCTTCAATCACTTAAGGTAGAAACACAGCTTGATTCATTTATAGATGCATCAAACTGTGTGAGTCTAACTATGTGTGAACATAGTTTCTCGTCACTTAATTTTCACCTTTTTTAAAGAAAATGATTAATTTTGTTCAGGATCGGGGAGAGCTTTCCAAGCAGCCAGGGGCAGGATCCCGCGGAGGAGAGTGATTCTGAGGCCGGAGCACACAGCAGTCCAGAGCCACATCAACACACCTCCGTAGGGACAACAGGAAGAGGCACAGGGGCGCTAAGTAAGAACCAGGGCCCCACAGCGACATCCGAGAGACCAGTTAGAGCTGGTTCGGGACTGAGGAGAGGAGGAGAGAACGACCCAGAGAGATACCTCCACCGAATACTCCACTGACTTGACCAAAACCTCTGAAATGTCAAACTGAATTTTGGTGTTCTGATGTGATCAGACGCTGGAGCAAGGTTGAATTAACTTCTGAAAAGAGCAACATGGTCGCTGCCATAACATCTGGCCTTTCGTGGCGCTGCACTGCTACCTGTTGCAGACACTTCTCCACCTTCACCATGATGACAGCACAGAAACCTCTGACCGGCTCCTGGTATCTCACAACTTTATATTGTGGTTGCCTCTCAAGAACTGCCTTATGTGTTCTCCTAAATTCATCCCACCACTCACACTAAGCTTGCGTGCTGATAATTATGGCCAAAACGATCAAGATATGGACAGTGATGTCATTTTAAGTAGTTTTGTTGTTCAGTGGTGTAAATCAAGAAGTGAACATGTGAGTAATTATTAGAAGTTATTTTAAAAATGTTCCCATCTTTATATGACCCAGCGTTTGTCAGTCTGAAAGTGCTGATGTTATTATGTATGGCTGCACTGTGGATTAACTGATCAATATCTCCACTTCCTATACTACAAATAAAGCCATATATGTAGATGTACATTATATGAGATGATGTACTGTATGTATATTAGCTTGAAAAGATCCTGATTATGAATTCAAACTACTTGGGTAAGACGGGGAGAGAGTAGGAGGTATCATTAGATACATTAATACATGACCAAACATAACATGTCACTGGACATGTTGACTCAGACTTAATGACGTCCGACATATCACGTACTGTATTTCATGTAACATCTGCACCAGGCACTTCAGCCAGCCGCTGGTTTTCACTTGGTGAAAGTAAATCATCAGGTGGTCAACTCTGCCAAGATACCAAAAAAAATAACTGCAAGGCCAAACTCAAAAAAACATTTCTTACCGTCCAGGAAATGACTGACTTGTTCTCTCATAAAATTTTTAATGGTAACAGTGTAAAAACCCCACTGTGCCTCTGAAGGACTATATGTCACCAAACTCATCAGATTACTGGAAACTTGATGATGTTTTTTGAAAATACTGTTTTGATGTGTAATTTTTTAGATTTATGGTAATAAAGAGGTAACTGTATTGATACTTTGTTCTTGTTTGGTTTGTGTTGTGGTTTTTTCTTTGTTTTAATAGTAACAACACAGTGACCATTTAATGCCAGTAAAATATTTGTCTATTCAAAACCTCAAAAGGACGCAGAGATACAGCAGGTCTACTGAAATTGATTAAAATGGATGTGTAACTTTTTATGAACAAGTTTTATGACTGAAGATAACAGTAAAATGTTTTCCAGCATTACTAAACTGAAGAGAGTCAGTTGTTTTTGCTTGCTGATTTTCAATACTGTCCTAGAACATATTCATACAGTTACATATATTCACATCCAGCAGCTGCAGCCTGCACTGAACAGCCCCACCAGCAAAGCTTAGCATGAAGTACAGCAGCAGTTTTTGATGGATAGAGACACACAGCTGCTCTAAGGATTTAAATGATTGAACTTTGGGTGAAAAGGCTGTTTTGGGCATCAAACCAGTCTCTCCCCTTCCCCAACATATTCCATGTGTTACTACTCACATAGTAGATTCTCTGAGAAGAGAAGACAGCCTTTGGACTGCTGGTAGAGCTGTTTTACAAACAAATGCTGTCATCCAGTGATCAGGACATTTATGAGACCATCGTGTAAGTCAGTTTGCAGTCACTAGATGGCGCTAAAGGTTTTATTTTAGAAGAGCAGACCACTGAGTCAGAAGATAACTTGTATTTGTCATGCATGGCACAGACACTTTCTCACAAAAACTTAAAAAATTCAGAATATGTTATCCCGAGCTAAGAGGGCAGACTCATTTAATTAGACGAATAGGTAATCTTGTTGGTCTTAGCTTTTCATATTTAACTTGTCTTCTCTGCCCGGTCTATCAAATTACATGAATATGTAGTGATGGCTAATGAGTTGTATAGTTTTCATCTGGAATGCAAATGTCCAAACCCTCAGGCAGCTTCACACAGGAGCAACAACAGTCCACTTCAGCCACAGAAGCTGTTTGAAGTGTTAAAATTTGTGTTTTAATCAAAATGTTACATTTTGTCCATGTGTCATTTTATCCATCCTTCCATCCAGTGTCTTACTGCTCAGTCTGGTCAGTCAAGAAGCAAGTAGATCCAGTATACACCGGAAGGACTTCATGTCCCAGACTACCTGTGAATTTGGACTTTCAGGCTTGGGTTGCCCTGTATCCACTAGATGTCCTCTTCCCCACCAGTTTCCTCCAGCTCCTCCTGGGTGATGCCAAGAGATTCAAAGGTCATCTGGGAGATAAAGCCCTCAGTGGCGCCTCGCCGGTGTACTGGGAAATTGAGGCATCTGCTGGAAAGCTTTATAAGGTGCTGAAACCTCAGCTGACTCCCTGAATGCTGAAAAGCAGCAGCTTGACTCTGAGGTAATCCCCAATGTGCTGAGCTTCTCACCTTGTTTTGTAAATTAAGCTCATTGCACAGAAAGACCTCATTTTTGTGCCCATATGTGGTAAGTTATCTCAGTCTTTCAGTCACTACCTAAACCTTATGACTGTAGATAAGATGTGGAGTGATGACCTAGCAATAATATAGCTGCAGCTGGATTTATGGGGTTGCTTCGGCTCGGCTCAGTCTTCACTGTTACGGTGGATGGGAGTGTGGGCCTCAGTCAGTCGATAAGGAGACCTGAACTGGTCTAAATAGTGACTGTGAAAGAGCCTTATTCAATGTTTTAGATTGCGACCCAGCGCTAGTTAAGGGTACCAGGGCCCACTCTTTGAGCCCTCACGCTGAAGTGACCCCTAGTTCCTTATATCTTGGTCAGATGTAGAATAAAATGAAAATCTTTGCATTGACACATCTGAATTAGAGATAAAATGGCATCTAAATCTAGGTTAAATTATGTATATGTACTTGTAGCTATTATAGTTCTGCACACAGTAGCAGTGTGGTGGCAAACCGAGACGCCTCTGTGGTACATTGTTGCCTTTTAGGCAACATGCACATCTTAGCAGTTTTCTAAGTTATGTGCATATGAATGAAAATCTTTATGCTTCCAAAATTATGAGCCCAATTTAAGTATTTTAGTTAATGAAAAATGACAGAGAAAAGAGACTTTTCTGTGCAATGTTGTGGGGTATTTGTAAGCGGCATTTGGTGGTAAAAAAAGGTTCTTTTGAACCACGGGAGGTAAAAGTAGACTAAACAAAATATTTGCAGATTCTCTTTCCTGTTATTTATTACGGGGACATGCGGTGTACAGGCTGTTAATTTAGTGAGACATATACATTTTTGCTGCCCAGCCATGTGCTGTTATTAACTCTTGAGTTAATAAGTTGTCCTTGAAACTGTGCCTACCCCCGTGATCTTTCATTGTGTTTGTCGTGACAAATGTCTGTAGCCCCATTTCTCTGCTCAGCACGCTTTCTTCAGAACAAAACAGACAAAATGTGCAGAAGGCTGGCTGCCCAGTTTAAAATTCCTCTCCTAAAAACCGCAGTGGACCATCAACTTTGCATCTACTTTGCATCTTGATTAAATCCAATTTTGTGGTGACCATAAATCAGCTATATAGAGGTCGTCTGTCTCCTAAATCAACCCAATAACTGTCATATTGATAGAGAACAACTTTTTTTCTTATTTTTTGGTATTGCTTTCCAGACATGTGAGTGACGAAAGAGAGAAGTGACAGCTGTATGGAGAGCAAAGGGAGCAGTGCAGATTTATAAAAGGAAGATAGGGAGAAGGAGAGACAAGCTTTTTTTCCTGTGTCTCTGCGTGATTGACAACAGAAGCCGTATAGAGCTTATACATAAGCAAGGATCTGAGAGTTGAGTACGTCCCTGCTGCATTGTAATTAGAGCACGGAGCAGTAATTAGTGAAATGATATATAGAGTACGTGCTCCGCGTGCTCTGATAATAATCCCAAACACGCACGCAAACCAACACACGTGCACGTGCAAAAAAAAAAAAAAAAAACCCCGTGCCACACTCGGTGTCTTTGTTCATGGTAGAATCACACACAACACTGCGGCATAGCACTCATTGTTATTCCTTCCTCTGTGTCATTGTGTGCCTTTGTTCTTATTCTCAGTACTGTTCGGCTCAGGCTCTCGCTCATTTCTGCAGTCTCTCTAAACAAGGGCATGGCAATGCCTCGCTGCCCCCATTTGAGGTGAACGCAGAACATCAAACATGATTCAACAAGAGTGTCCTGCTGAGCAGGGGCCAGCACCTTTTCAGTTTACTCAATATAAAGGGACTCAAGTACAAAAACTCTTTATTGAACCTTTTAGAAATGAAAACTGCTTTATTGATGTAGAGGAAGGATTATTTTCTTGAAACAATGAAAAAAAAAAAAAGACTTGATGTACAAGCTGACTGGTCATAAAATGAAAGTTGAACCCATCTCTGGTATAAAATGGAGTCCGACCCCGGTGCCTCCAATCTGTATGCACAAGGTCAAACTGCTTTCCACATCTGAGACCTTTCTGTCTGCCTTCATGCTTTGCTGCCTTCAGGGCTGCTCTGGGCTGAGGAGAAACACGTACAGCCAACCTCACATCACATAAAATTATGTTGCATTGCCCACACCTGCTGCCTGAACCGTTCCGAGGGGTTCGGGTGAGTCAAGGGCAAGGGAGGAAGGGATTTTAAAAGCGGCCTCGTCGTACCTTAATACGTAAGGTCACGTGTCAGATGATTGTGTTGCCCCTTTGTTCTCTGTCCTTTCCGTGAACCCACATTACATACAGAATTATACTCACACACACACACACACACACACACAGACCATTGCCACACATTATGGTGATCTGCGTAGCTACTTGTAGCACAATTTGTCTGTAGTTTTAAGGTCATAAAATAGCAGTTTCTTTTAGAGGCCGACTGGATTTTTATTGTGGATCCCTGGTTTATAAACTAAAATTAATATGCCTATTATTAAAAATTAAATAACAGAACTCTTTTTAAACAACTGTAAAACTAACTGAGAGCAAAATCACCTGCTGTAATGTCATTTTTTGGAGTCTGCTGGGCTGATAAATGACGGTTTTGGAGGTTATTCTACATTTAATATCTCATCTCTAGCCTCAGGTTTCACAGAAATGCATCATCATCTTCCTGGTGATATTTACCACTTACTTTGGTCTTGTGCACACATGCATCTGCCTGGGCACAGAAGCCATTGATACGCTCAGTGGTGGTTTATAGTGTATATTGTACACTAATATTATGGCCACCGCATTGGGGAGACTTTTATAAAAGGTAAAAGCTGTACTGAACACATGTAAACCAATCAAATTAGTGTGTTGCAGTTGTAGTATTTGTAATCATGTAATTATACACCTATAAAAGCTATTTTAGCTTCATGCAAACTACCATGTCTTGGTTGTTTGTTTTTGCTGTAACTTCAACCACAAGGTAGTAAATAATTAACATACTTCGCTGCGTGTACACAAACAATTGCCAATGCAGCATTGGCAGCTCAATCAGTGCAAAAAGCATCAGGAGAAAACTCTGCCATCCCACTGACTCACACAACTTGACATGATCCAACCTTGATTTATTCAAAGATCTGGTTGCAGGGGCTGGTTCTGTGTGATGTATAATAACAGCATGTGCACATAAAGATCAGCGGGGTAAAGTGGGACTAATTTCATATTAACATGTACCACTGGGTTGGAACTAAGAGGGAAAGCACATCTGAATAATTCAGTTCAAAACAGACCTCTGAGCCAGTGACATAATCTACACAGAATAACCTTGAGTAAACGAACAAAGTTGCATGCGAGGTCGCCCGTGTAGCACACATACATGTATGCAGAGTCAGTGCTTTTGCTTGCACGCATGAAGTGACGTGCATGGCTGCACACACTTATACATGCCAACGCCCGTATGCTGTGTAAGAGACTTCAGTCTTCCCTGAGCTTTGTTTTCTCCCCTGTGGAAGGAAGGTGGATGATATCTGCTAAACATGTGACAGAGCACAGGACAGCAATTTGTTAAGTGACCTTTATGAATTTCAGTCTGTCACAGTTACACAACCTCAAAGCGATGGGAACATTAAATACACAAAGGTACACTCACACATGCTTGCATACAGACCTAACCGCAAAATGACACATTCACCCAAACATAATCATAAACTCTTGTGTGAAAAAAAAAACAGCTCTGCAGTGGTTCAGAGGGTGTGATGATAGGTCTTTTTCAGAGGGAAAAGTGGAGTTGAATCTGAAAGTGCTTACTGGCAGATGCAAGTGATATAGTGCGATGGCTTATTTTCATTGCTTCTTCTTCTGCTTTTTTCTTAATATATTCTTATTGAAAAAGAATGGAGTATATAAAGAGCAGTACCTCAGAGAATTTAACTTTTTTCATTCATCCTCCCTTTCCCCTCTGCTAAAGTCTTCCCGTTTCCAGCCCATACACCATCAGACAGAGCATGGAGCCAAAACGTCTACATATATATTCATGTCTTGCCCACACTTTAAACTTCTCCATCCTGGCCCAAGCATCAAAGTACATTAGACAAGGTCAAACATTAAAGAGAGAAAAAAAAAACAGAAGAAAAAAAAAGAAGGAAGAAGAAAGATTAATGTCATCATTGTCATCTCATAATCCCTCTATAATATACCCCAGAGCTACAGCTCTTAGATGTGCCACTGAAAGAGCATGCAGGGACAGAACTAACACATAGGCAAGTCTGGAACTTGCCTATGTGTTAGTTTTATTCATAATAATTAAATAAACACAAATGTGGGAAGACAAGGAGAAAATGAGAAGGGACAGGGGTTGGTTTCAGGCTTTGTATGCAGTTTTGAGTGGGTTTATTATGGTCATTCCCCATTCTCTGCTGTGCTGCTGCTCATATAACATTTCATAAGCTGCGCCTCCACCCTACTTATAATTACACCAGTAACTGTACAGCAAAATACTGGTTCTTCTATATCAGTCATTAAAAATCTTTACCTGGGTATTGCAATGTGTAGAAGACGTACCACAAACTGTATTAAAGAGAGATGGGGAAAGAATTTAATGATGAATAATCAGTCATTTTTCAACTTCTTGCTCTGATTATTGGCTTGAACTCTGTAGGAAAAAGTTCCATTACTACATCGGAAACACATCTAACATCAGTAGCCTCAGTAGCCAGAAACTGTGTAATTTTGAGGCAAACCACCCCCACAGTTTGAGGGAGCTTCATTCATTCCTCACCAATCAGATGAAAGTGCTTTTATTAATTAGTTTAGTTTAATATTTGATCTGTAACATGTATTCATTGTCTAAACTTAGGATCCACTTTAGTTGATTAATACTTTTGCTTTATTTAGTATGTTTTCATTCAAGTATTTGTTTAATTGGTTTCTTGTTTGCTTTGATTTCTAATCATTGTTTTCTCTGAGGTCCACTTCCTGGTTGAAGATGGTGCTCTCATGAACCACTTTCTCCACCAGGTTTTGGCAATATGGACTGTACCAAGTGGGATTGTGGGAGGGAGGAAGCAGTGGTTTTTGGTTTTGTGTTTAGTTAGGGTTAACCCTAACCCTAGAGTTTCCTACCAGCCCAGTAAAATTAACTCTAGCCTGAATATCATGTTGTAGAGTTATTGTACATTTTAAAGCGTCACTAAAAAAAGTTAATGTCACCATCATTTGAATAGCTTTCATTGTCTGTTTAATTTCACCCTAGATATTAGCTAAGCGGTTTGACCAGGCAGTATTTAAAGCTACTGCTTAGTTCATTTGGCATTTTGTCTGTGGGCTGGGCGGCCCACTCTGTGTCAGATTCCTGACACAGTGGGGGCAGAGTTTTCTGTTTTGTATTTATGGCCTTTTCACTATGTATATTGAACTTGAGACAGAGTAAAAAGCCGAGCTCTGAACCAAGTTCCTGGACTTTTATGGTTATTTCTGTTTGCTTACATCCTGATCAACAGAGTTTCAGATGTTTACCCTACACACAGATTTTGTCCAAAGATACAAATATTTGGGGAACATATCTGCAGGCTGCAGATCTCATTGAAATGCTTTTGCTTGGGGGACCTGCCAGAAGGTCAGATGACAGATACTACTGAAAATATTTACTGTGGCAGCAAAAAAAACTAAAAGCACATTTATCCAGCTACAGCAGATAATCAGCTTTAAATCAGAGATCTATGAGATGTATGTATGTATGTAATGATTTATACATTGACAGATGAATAAATTGGACAATATATTTGTTAGAAAAAAGAAAGGACAAAGCCTTTGTGTTAGGAACAGTGTTTTCTTTTGTTGTTATTGACATCATCATCCCCATCCACCTGAAGTTCCCCTGCAGTTTATTATCGTCACTCCCCAGTCTGCTTGCGGGGGGTGATGAGGCGTATAAACATAGCCCTATATGAGTGTGGTTTTTGTGTCCTGAGACATTAAGATGTCCACCCATGCAGGTAGCTTAATAATATTAAACGTTCTGCTTGTCACATGCAGACTTGCCACTAATTTCATAAATTAGAGCAAGAGCAAAACACTTGAGTATGTTTTATTTGGATGTCATGCTAAGCCAGCACTTGAAAGGATGGAGGCCCAAGAATAGAACCCTGTTAAGACCGTTTCCACCAACACCTTTGAAGTCAGTCTGTAGCTCCCAGGGAGGATGTGACAGAGGGCTAAAGCGAATGAGATCCCTAATGGAAAAAGACCCTTGAAGCCCTCTAACCCTCCCCGATCCGATGCGAGGACACAAAGAACGTGTGTGGCAGATAAAAAATGCGAACCTTTACAGACGTCTCCCTCCCCATCACTTTGCATTCGCATTACTCTCTTCAAAGGGGCTAATTCAAATGCTACAAATGCAAATATGTCTGAATAGTTCCCTGCAGGCATTGTCACTTTGAGAAAGAGAACTTATTTGAGACGCGGTGCAGAAGACAAGTGGGTGGTGGGTGCCAAAAATGGCTGTTTAACAGTGGGGCCTAGGTTGGCAGAATGTCACATAGTTTACAGGCGATTTAATTGGTTGTGAATGGTTTGATGTGCTATGAGGAGGGGAAAAAAAGTGGTCAGTATAATAAATGACTGAGATGATAGCCAGAAATGAACTAAGCAGCTTTGATAGTAAGTCTGCCATCAGCGGTTGGTTTTGTCAGGATGTAGATCTGCAGGGAGCTCGAGGAAAGGTTTGCCATTTAGAAAATCAGTTGAAAAGACAGTGAGTCATGTCCCAGTTCAACATGCCTCACCTTTGGTGGGACCAGATAGATTTAATGCATCAGATCTCTGGCCTGCCATGATGTGTTATGACACGTAAAGATGGCCCTAATGGATCCGTGCATTAATTATGAGTATTACTTTATCTTTCTGTAGCTCTTAGTGAGCTGCATCAATATTAGACTCAGATATCAGGACATTAGCAGGAGATGTATAGTGTGAGACGAGGACTGAAGAGCTGGGAGGAAGAGAGGTTGTCAACCTCCCAGCGCTTTCAAGGTTATGGTGGTTTTCACCATAAGAAGTTATCAGCTTCTCTCATCTCTACTCACTTTAGCCCTGAAGAGGTTTGCAGCATTTATTTAAAGGTGCAGTGTGTAGGATTTAGTGGCATCTAGTGGTGAGATTGCAGATTGCAACAAACTGAATACCCCCTACTCTTCCGAGCGTGTAGGAGAACCTATGGTAGTCATGAAACTCACAAAAAACGTGAAAGGCCCTCTCTAGAACCCGTGTTTGGTTTGTCTGTTCTGGGCTACTGTAGAAACATGGCGGGCTCCGTGGAAGAGGACCTGCTACCTATGTAGATATAAAGGGCTCATTCTAAGGTAACGAAAACACAACAATTCTTATTTTCAGGTGACTATACACTAATTAAAACATGCTTATGAATATTATATTCCATTTCTGCCAAGTCCATTCCCTTGGATCCCACTAGATTCTCCACATTGCACCTTTAAGTAATAAAAAATAATTATAAGTAATAAAACGGCTCTTTATTGTGTTCAGATCAACTCAAGAAATAACTGTTCCCTCCTCACTCCAAACAGCATTTCTTTTGCCTCTGAAAAGTAATCACATTCCCCCATTACAGAGGCGTTCAAAAATCCACGTTTAATTTGGTCTGTCAAACGTACAAAAAGAGCCTTTTGTGATTGTTATTGAATGGTGATGAATTGCCCCGTGAAACACAACAGTGTGACTGATGGCCACTTTCATGCAGCGACAAGGAGGCGGCTGATGAGCCGAACACAGTTGCTGAAATGACACGTTGCATTGATTAGTTAATAGCAAGTTTACGTGGGACTTCATAATTGCAGATTTTCGCCCATTCACTAAAAAAAAAAAAAACAACAACTAAGAATATAAAAGAAAATGGCATGAAGTGAAAAGACTTTGTGCTCATTCAATTCAGATGTCCCAGGTTCAATGCCAGTGAGCACTCAGTTTAGTCAAACTACTGTTGGAGTGTCCTTGATCACAGCAACACTGAACATGCTCACTCACTTGATGCTGCACTACATGTTTGAAATATCAATCAGCATGCACGATGAATAAATCATTTGAAGCAGTGGTTCCCAACCTTTATTGTTTAACGTACAGTCCCTCCACAGCCCTGTTGGATGAACTCGAAGTGCCCCTTCTGGATGTTATTAAATACTGTTATTATATAAAATTGGATATTCTGACAGTATTTTTTCCCATGCAAGACATAGTGATCTTTTTTTTCTCAAGTTTCCATTCATACTATTGCTTGGAGTGGCAGAAGCTGGATGTTTCAATTATTTATCCATTTCTTTTTGCTATGTACTTTGACTTTCAGCTCACTTGCTAACTAGTTTTGATGCACAGTCAATCGCGACATGTGGTGTTCAGGTGTTACAAATAAATCAGGTTGGTGGGAGGCATTCAGTCTTCTTATCGTAGCTGGTATTATATTGGTCATTGTATTACAATGAATAAAGATTAGACTCTAATGTAATCATTTATTTTCGAGTCTACACTTGAGATCTATTTTTTTTTCCTGTTTAGAATGACTGATTTAGTGCGTTATTCATTCAACCCTACACCATGAATAATAAAGTGCTGTCTCACATATAAAGATGTGCATTGCTTTGAATTTTTTAAAAATCGAAAGAATTATGCATATAATACAATAAAATATACACACAACACACACATACAGTACTGTAGCAATAAAGAACTGAAAAATCCTAAGGGGCCTGTTTCATGAAAGTAATTTGAGAGCACTGTTCACACACAGATCGCAAATGGTGGCAAAGACCCGTTTAACATATGATTGTCACTTGCAAATTGCAGATACAGTGGGGGAAATAAATATTCAACACGTCAACTTGTTTTTGATTAAACATATTTCCAGTGCAGCTATTCATATGAAATTAAGACCAGACATTGGTATTAACTCAATAAGGCAACACAGCTAATGAAATCATAACATTTCAATCAATAAAAAAGTTATGTGCATTAAATTAGAATGACACAGGAAAAAATTATTGAACACGCAGTAAGAAAACGCACTGAATAGGTGATTCCACTAATTAGTCCTCTTACCTGTGCTAATTAGAATCAGCTGGGTTAGTACGTGTGGCTATTAGCACTTACACTCTTTTAAAAAGGGTTAGCCATCTGTGAATGCATAATTTGTTACCAAGCTGTCAGCATTATGGTATGGGGCCGTCTCTCTTCTCATGGTACCAGCAGAATCCAAATTGTTGAAAGGAAAATGAATGGAGCCATGTATCGGGATATTCTTGAGAAGAATCTGTTGCCATCTACCAGGACAGTGAGGATGAGAGGCGGGTGGACCTTCCAACAAAACATACTGTAAAGGAGACTCTCAACTGGTCTCAGACAAAGAAAATAAAGGTGTTGGAAAGGCCCAGTCAACCACCCGACTTGAACCCAATAGAACATTTATGGAAGGAAAAGATTCACCATTTATATATCTGTTGCAACTTTGGTAAAACAGGCCCATTTTTTGGAAATGTTGGAATCTCCTCTAATTTAACACGAAGTTATGTGATTTTTAACATTGAGTCTATTAAAAAAACTTTTTTTTTCAAATATACACAATATTTCATTTCTGAGCACCCTCACTGTATGAAAACATACATAAACACAGAAAGTGTTACCTCAATAATGTAATGAACTGAAAAATATTTACAGGCACCTTTAAAAAAAGCTTCAGCCTTGGCAGGGAGCTGGTTTTATAAGTAGTAACTGTGTGTCTGAGTGACTTCACACTTGCAGATTCAAAGCCAGGATATCAAATGACTCTGTCACCACTTCAACTTCTCTCTCTCTCTCCTCCTCTTAAATCTCTATCATGACACCTTCATTTTTACTGTGGCATTGCGCGCCAGATCTGCTCTAATTACACTGAAAGATACAGCTGTACCACACATTAGTGTATGTGCATGCGTGTGTGCATGAGAGTGATTTAGTGTTCTGACTGTGGTTCATTAAACCCTGTGAATCTTCAGAAGAAACCGGCTGAAGCTCAGAGTGTTGATCTGGTTTTCACGCTGTGTGTGTGTGTGTGTGTGTGTGTGTGTGGGTGTGTGGCTGATCGCAGGCCTGTGTGGCTGTGGATTAGACTCAGGGGGTCGAACTGATCATAGGGTTCTGTGCAGAGGAGAGAGGGAGTATAGACAGAGGAGAGACAGACGTTGAAGGAGGGGAACAGAGTTGACAAATATATCAGCAAATGGGTGGCAAGATTTTCACCCTCTCACTCTCTCTTCCTGCTGCCCCCTCCTTGTCTTTTTTTTTTTTTTTACCCTTTTTCTCCAACTCGTTTCTTCAGTCTCATAATCACAGTTTTTTTTAGCATCTCTCAGAGGTGCAAATAACAAGAATAAAGCTAGCATTGATTTTGTTTGCAATCTTTTTCCATGCACCTTTTTGTCTGCACTTCTGTAAAAGTTGTAATAGATTATTATGTTTTCCTGATGACGTGTCTCTACTAGCTGTAAACCTTTCTCCAAGCTTCAGCTGCCTTTTTATTTTATATAGTTTTCTCTCATTACAACATTATTTAAGATGTTTTAAAGGAATGAACAATGGCACAGAGCAAGGTTAAATCCTTGTGTCTGATATGTTTATCATTGTGCCTACATATGATTAATCATGTGCTCACATGCGCTGCTAGAAAGGTATAGAATACAACATGTAAACATTCCAGAGTTAGCAAGAATGCTAATTTACATCTGTAGTCCCTAGACAGGTAACAAAAACAGAAACAGTTTAAGTAACAATATGCAAATAGAAATACACAAATACACAAGTAGAAAAAGGTCAAATACATTGTACACATTGTTTGAGATGAGTCTTAAAGGTGGGATATGTAGGGCACTCCCTTATTGCAAGTGGCAGTTCTACAATACTCACCCCTTCATTTTCAAACACAGTTCATCAGTCTTTCAATTGGCCGCCAGCACAAATTTACAGTTTAAAAAAAAATCTTTGAAAACAGACTTCAGCATGCAAGGGTTTTCTTTTCAGAGACGTGTAATAAATAGCTTTTGTTCTTCCTAACTTGGCCCTTTAAACCATTCTTAAGTGAGTATGGGTCCTGTTCTTTTCATTGCGATAAATGGAGGAGTTGACATGACAGTGCTTGACAGAAGAGTTCACAGAATTATACAGAGATCCTCCCACATTGCTCACTGTCTCTGTTGCTATCACTGCTTCTGTCTTTGCCTCACTCTGTCTCTCTCATGCACGTACACACTCTCCCTGCTCTAACTTTGCATATCTTGAAAAATTCAGAAATTAAGGGCATTTAAAGGCATTTAAAGGCAGCGGCCCACTGCTGGTATCAATTGAGCCGCTTTAGTTCAGCATTTAAAATATCACTTCGACCACAGCTGTATTTTTCAATTCTGATCACCTGTACGTTCACGCAGGTGTGGAAGCTCACCGCCCTCTTCCCTCCCTGAGCGTGCAGCGACGTGATGAGGCAGTAAATATGGATGAGTTTGTTGCTTTCTCTCACAGTTTCTGGAGATTTGTGTTGAGCATCGGGCCCCCGGAGCGCTCTGGCAGCCAAGCTTTTCATGAATCTTCTGTTCACTGTTCAATTATTCAATCTGGTTCCACGCTGGAGACGGCAACGGCAGGCCGAGAGGGTAGTGAGACGGATGCGGGGAAAGAAGCCACCGGTTTACTGTAAATCACAGGTGGTGGAGATTTTAGTATCACTCTCAGGTGGTGAGAAAAGCGCAGGTGAAGGGTCAGGAAGCATGATGGGAATTAGGGGGACGTCTGGTGTCAAAAAGGAAAAGTTTCCTCTCTCTGACTTGCTCATCCTGTACTCTCTGTGCTTGTCCTCAAAGTTAATGTGGTGGGAAGCAGTGAGCCCCTGAGAGCTACATGCATATTGATGTTGTGACTAAACCCTTGGTGCTCAGATGACAGGTACGATTTATGTTATCAACAACTAATAACTTCCTCCCAGGTTTAGTCTCTCTCCCGTTCTAAGCACACAAAATCCTTGCGCTTTTGAATCGGATCCAGGATTGTAATTCTGCCAGAGAAGTGGGTTTTAAACGATTGCTTCACACTCATGGCTCATGTTCACCACGCTGGTGACGTGAATCCACCGGTTTGCTCATGCATGCAACGCAGGCTGGTTCTTTTTTACACGCAAACGCACACTGTGTCAACCTCGCTCAGCGGGAAGTTTTTTTCCACATGAGGTTTCATTACAGAGATGGAGAGGTGATGCTGCAGTGAGAAAAGGGGACACGGCACAAACCAGCAGGAGGGAGATGAAGATTAATTAAATCTCCAGGGTTTATGGGAAGTTTTGTGGGGTGAGCAGGAAACTCTCAATGCCCCCCACCCCACCCCACCCCACCTCCCCCATCTGTGCAGTGGCTCTGATGTCGTCAAATGATGGACGAGCGGCACGCATCACCACAGGTCTTCAAGCAAACACGAATACTTAACTTTTTTCTTCATTAGCTCTCTCCCAGGAGCCATTCATTCACATCCATGCTTATCCTTTAATCACAGCAGCCAGCAGCAAAGAACAGGACACAACAAACACAAAACAAGGGCGATGGCTGGATACTAAACTGAATCAACAGTTAAGACGGGAAGGACTCTTGTAAGACAAAGTTTTGTCAGATGATTCCCAACAAACAATGGATAAAGAAACTTTGTCCCATAAGAAAATAAAGGATTTGCAGCCTGTCAGTCAGTGTGTGTGTGCGTGTGTGATAGTCTCCCGATCAATGACACCAGCAGAACAGAGCCAGTAGTTTCCCTTCACCAGCATGCGATTGCATTACAGCAGGGCCCATTGCCTCATTGCAGACGCTCACATTCTATTACTTTGCCGCTGTACCTATCTGAATAGTCAGCACAACAACCGACGCTCTCCTCTCCTCCCTGCCCCTCGCCCCTCTACCTTTTTCCATTATATCTCTTTGATCAGCTTCCCTCCGTCTTTCTGTCTTTCCCTCAAACTCCACCTCGCCTCACTGTCAGAGGTATGATTGACGGCTGTGAGGCTTTCACATAATTGCATCATAATTTCCCATTCTTGCACTGTTGACTGCTAAGCCTATAAGACATAATGTAGATGTGCATTTATCTCTCTGCTTGTTTACTTTAACTTCTGACTCACATATTATAATCTGTCATTTAAAGTTGCAAAAATACGACTTCTCAATGCAAAATTAGGTTCAAAGATAAGGTGATAATCACTTAATGCAGTTATAGACTATGTGGATGATTGCTGTTTTATTTTGCACTATAACATCATGCAGTTTATACCAATTTGGTGGAATAAATTGTGAACATTTCAAAGCTCTGAGGCGTTCAATATCTCGGCCTACGTGAGCATTAATTAGTGCGTGTTATCAAATGCAACAATGTGAGACTTAAAACCCTTTTCTTAAGTAAAAGTATCAAGAATACAATGGAAAATTAACTCCTGCAGTCGAAACTTTACTTCAGTAAAAATGTACAGAAAGGTGACAAATTAAAGGAAAAAGGTCTGAATGCTTGACCCCTACAGTGAGGGGATCCCGTGGCTCTGTTATGCTGTAGGCGGCATTTTGCTGGCATGGTTTGGGTCCACTTGTCCCCTTAGAGTGAAGGGTCACTGCAAATCAATACAATATTTGTTCTGTGTGATCACCTTTATCCTGAGATGAAACATTTCTATCCTGATGGGAGTGGTCTCTTCCAGGATGATAATGCCTCCATCCACAGGGCACGAGGGGTCACTGAATGGTTTGATGAGTATGAAAAGGATGTGAATGATATGCTATGGCCTTCACAGTCACCACATCTCAACCCAATTGAACACCTAAGGGAGATTTTGGACCGACGTCTTAGACAGCGCCATCATCAAAACACCAAATGAGGGAACATCTTTTGGAAGAATGGTGTTCAGACCTCCAGTAGAGTTCAAAGACTGTAGAATCAATGCCAAAGAGCACTGAAGCAGCACATGGTGGCCCAACACCTTATTAAGACACTTTATGTTGTTTTTTCCTTTAATTTGTCATCTGTCTGTAGAAATATTATCAGAAAAATGTACCTAAAGTATCAAAAGTACTTTTAACTACCCAGTATACAAAATGGCCCCATTCAGAGTGTTATTACGTATATTACATTACTGGATTATTAACTACTGTTGTAGTTGGTTGAGGAGGAGCTACTAATCTACATTGTTTGGGTATGTCAGTCTGGAACAAATCATCATATTTTAGAGGCTGATCATAGTTTTGTATGTAAATCTTAATCTGCAAAGTAACTATATACTATATATAAATGTAGTGGAGTAAATATTTCCCTCTAAATGTAATTGGGTAGAAGTATAAAGTTGCATCATTTGAAATACTCAATTAAAGTAGAAGTACCTCAAATTTTTACTTAAGTAAATCTACTTAGTTATTTTCCACTGCTGCATACAACAGTTTAATTTTGTATGGCTTTGGGCTCTCATGCCATGGAGGTGACCTTGTGGTGTGCAGCACCAGGGGTCGATACCTCTGGCTTGTCCCGATGGACAGAGAGGGCCGCTGAACTCGTCCCTCACTCATCATCAGCAGAACAGAGGGGCGGTTAAATGTGACGGCCACGCTGTTTCCCCTTTAACTCAGTGCCATCAGATCCAATGTGACATGCACAGTGCTGCTACGCAGATCTGAACTGGCTTCTCACTTCACACCAATCTGCACGGCCTCTTCACAGGGCAAATGCTGCTGTCTCCTACAGCACTGGCATGACACACACACACTTGCGCACATAGAGACACAAACAACTTCCCCACTCGACATGCACATGGAGCTAAATGGCCAATTCATTTTCAGTGCATGATGATTCATCTTTTGGGTGTCAGTTTCCCCTGTGGACCCATCTCTTCTCTCTCTGTCTCCTCTCCCGCCTTAGACACTCCTCCACCCCCCCCCCCCCACCCCCCCCACCGCCCCCACCACCAACACCACCTCTGCTCGGCTCTTTCCGGAGTCCCTGATTTTAAATTGGGGAAGTGGTATTCATCAGGGAGCCTGCAAATCTGTCAGAACTTTAATGAATACTAAAATATGTTTGTATTATTCCTGAAATGGAGTTTGGTTTTCAAAATGAGCCGAGGTTATTGATGAGCACATCAGGGTGGCTTCCACTATATTTTTTTATTTATTTACTTTATATTTTTGTTGAGTCGCTTCAATTTTTATATTTCTATTAATGCTACTTTTTAAAAAATATATAACACTGATTTTCTATATGTCTAAGTTAATACCATGCCCTTTCCTTTGAATTTTTCTCCATATTTTACTAGTTTGCACCTTTAGTCTTTAAGCCAGCACACCAACGATGACATGAAATGTTTATTCTTGATATTTTTCTGTATTGTCAATGAAAAAGAATAAAAACTCTAAAAAAATCGGAGCCAGTTTGCTTCTATTTATAGCAGACTATATCCACCCCTGGAAACCTCCATCTATCCTAATGAAAGGGAGGCTACAGTAGTGGGGGATAAATGTTAATGTTGAGGCTGAGGTTATTTGAATGGCAAATTTTAACTAGCAAAGCAAAAGCAGAGCAAAGCAGAGCAAAGCAGAGCAAAGCAGAGCAAAGCAAAGCAAAGCAAAGCAAAGCAAAGCAAAGCAAAGCAAAGCAAAGCAAAGCAAATCATACATTTTCCTGGAGAAAATGTGTTTGATGCCGTAAGCTCTATTGCTGATTGGCAGGATTTTTGACTTTATAATCAGTAAAAACTCACTGGCATTTACACAGTATATTGGCTGAGTAAAAGATGACATGGGAGTGAATACAATGGGTGTTATCGCATTATTGTATATAACTAATAAACTATACATGTCATTATGTAATGAGCCATATATTTTAATGTTCTTAGTTATAACTCTTAATAACTCATAAATTGTACGTCTTCATAATGATCTTACATAATGAACATTTTGAAATTTGAATTTGAGACCTTTTTCACAGCAGACATTTTGACTTGTCATAGGTATAATAAATAATAATAATAATAATTAATGAAGCCATGTCAGTGAGTCAGCATGCACAATACCAGGGTCCTGAAACAGACTCAAATTGAATGCATTCATCATGTATGTTATTAATTACACCTGTGCTTCATGCAATGATAATTAAAGATGATGAAAAAGGTCAATACATAATCATAATAAATCGCTGATTAATTGTTTCAAGTAATTTTAAAAAAAAAACATTCTAAAATTCTCTCATTCAAGCTTCTTAAATGTGAATATTTCCTGGTTTCTTTAGTCCTCTGTGATAGTAAAAATCAAAAAATTGGCAGATAAGAAGTACATACATGTAAATGTGTTTTATACTTGTTTACAGTCTCTAAAGGAAATTTTGTGACTGCAATAATTAACACGAATTCAAGAAGTCTCCGCAATATTTGTGAGAGCTTGAGAATTTGGCTAAATTACTGCAACTTTTCTGCATGAAATGGCCAAAACAACAGACCGCTTGTGATTTGGACCAATTGTTGCATTTCATGTGTTTAATGGCATTATTGACTGATTTTAGTTGGTGCTAATGTTGAGGTGAAAGTTTATTTAATAAAGACTGGAGAATTTAACTCCAGTACGGTATTTTCTTTTTTATATAACTTTGAGCCCATGCTTCTCATGTTCAGAAAATAAATGTAAAAATTAGCACTGAAATATAGTTGTTTTTGCTTTTTATTGAAGGAAGTGTTTACATATGACTCTTCACTGTTAATAGTTTTTAAAAAATCGTACTATTTTCCTTTGCTTGCAATTTTTCCCAATTCCTGCAATTTTACCGCAAAAAGAGCACATAAAACACCGCAAATTGCATCACAATTTTTAAGAAAAGCTGCTGCAAAAACATTTTTGGCTACAATAATTGCAAAAAAACTCCTGGAGGGACTGTTTAGAGTGTTTCTGCATTCAAACCCCTCTTTAATTTAATGGCCTTTTTCTCACAGCAAATCTTTTGGCTTGTCATAGCAGGAAAAGCACAGGTGTTAGTAATAACATTTACGATGGCTCCGTCTGTTCAAGTGTGTCAGTAAGCAATGCAGTTCGTCAGGACCGTGAAACTGAAGCAGCTAAAAGGAATTCAGCCACCTGTGGCTTTCCTGTTGTGGCCTGTCAAACATGCCTGCTGTGACTCCGGCCGCCGCCGGGTGGCGCTGCTGCAAACACACACACACAGTAACGAGCACAGAGCTGGTTCCGGTTGATTTCAGTTGGCGGGCTAACCGAAGCTGGTGGAAACAAACTAGCTATAAAATGGATTCGTTTTTTATATAAAAACGAAGAAAAACAACCGTGTACAACAATAACACTGAAGAAGAATGTGTCAGTAGTGATTTTGAGGACAGGTATGAGGATGAAAACCGAGAGGCGGTGGGAGAAGCGTTAAAGTTTAACAGCTAGCTTGATATCGACAATGTATAACGTCATATAGATATGCGCCATTTTTAACCGCATTAAATGAACTAAATCCAAGATGACCCAGGTCTTTATCAAAGGAAAGTTAGACCTACCTACTGCCCTGGACGTGAATATTATGGCGGATGCTTCTGGAAGAAAGAAACAGCTTATTTCAGGTAAAATATCTTCCTCTGTTACAGTGTGTTTGCTGGTTTTATAGGCATCGTTTGTCTCTATGATGAATAACTGTTACTTTGCTAATTGGTTGTCTGTGTATAGTTTGCAGGTGTCGTTTAGTGTAATCCAGGCTTGATGGAAGTGTTGGACAGATGGATTTGAAGGAAAATATAGATAATTTAGTTATGTTTGTGATCAGGGAAAGTCAACAGATGTAGGGTGATTGAGTCACTGGTGTGCATAAAGCAAGTCTACTTTGATGTCCCCTGCAGCTGCTGAATTAATTATTCTAATTAAATCCTGTGTTAAATACAGGTTGAAGGTTTGCTTATACTTTACAATGCACTCATCTAACATTACTGTATGTTTTTGCAATTGGGATCTGATATGTGTGTTTTTGTTGGCAAACAGCGTGAATTTCATATCAGTAGCTGGGGTTGGTTTTTGCACAGTGTGTCACTGTGGTTAAAGGCAACCTCATCTCTTATTTAACTGGAGCTGGAGCTGTTTGGTTTTTGCTTGAATATATTTATTGGTTTTCATGTTGTTTTTTTTCACATAACAGGAAAACAAAACAGAAAAAGAAAAATTATATATAACTTGGTCTCCAGATTCTTGCCTTAGATTTTGATAATTTCATATCAGGAAAGAGACCGAGGGTTCAAAGACGAGGGCAGACGGTAGAGAAACGATATCTGATAAGATCTGTATTGTTTTTACCCAGATTTACATCTCCTGGCATTCAGTATATTAATGTGGAGCTTGTGCGTTTTTATTTTTATGTGTATTTTCTTCAAACTCTATAGTTGTGCTTGAAACCAGACTTTTCACAAGTGTACACTGCTGCAAATGTGAATGATTACTATTTCTTAATATTATATTGGTTAACTTATTGGCTATGTTTCAAGCAAAGAATATGGATGTTTAAGGTGTGGGAGCACTATCAGCATGATCTATTTCACTATCGATTAATCTAATCTTGATTCGTTTCTCAATTCATCAATTAGGAAAAATGACGATTACTGTTTCCCAAAGCTCAAGACTGCAAACTAAAATGTCTTGTTTTGTCTTGTTTTGTCTCAACCAACAGTCCACAACCCAAAGATAATCAATTGGATAATCAAACTGGAGGACCCAGAAAATATTTACATTTAAGAAGCTGGAATGAGAGAATTACATTTTTTTGTAAAAAAAAAAAAAATTGAAATGATTATATTGATTATCAAAATAGTTGGTGATTCAGTTTCTGTCAATCAACTAATCGTCGCAGCTCTATTTTCAATATGCGTCAAAGTTATGTGTGAACACTGCTCTGTGAAAGATTGTGGTTAATTTTTATCATTTTAATAAATGTTATTGAGGCACTGAGTATAGGCAAGTCCACTTGAAATATCGACGTTTGAGTAACAGTGGTATTCTTTATGAATTACACATGTTTATTTACTCAGATTTCCAGGTGACTCAATGGATAGATGATGTGAAGTTTTCTGTTGATAAGCTTATAACTCCCGGACACATGGCAAATACAGTTTTTTTTTTTTTTTGGTTTTGTCAGCATTTAAAGATTTCCCATGAAGCAGATCAGATTTTAGGTTTTCAGATTTTATTCATCAATGACCACAGTTGATAGTGATAATCAAGAAGTACACTGACAAATCACATAGGATTCATTGTTTTGATTGTTGGAATCCAGTATGTTTGAACGAATATTGATGTTTTGTGGGTGGAAATTGATGATGTACAGTATGTAAGGATATTGATGTTCTGACACACTGTGCTGCTGTTACAGCAGAGGGGATATGTATTAAATGTACAGTATCTGACAGTATATCCATTACATGACTGTCTTTAATAGATGGAAAAAAGAGCACACTGTGTAAAACTGTCTCTTATGGGTTGTGTTCATGTTTTAAGCATTCAGTTTCATTGCAGGAAGTATGTAGTATTCATACTACATAGTATGTAGTATTAATGGAAATGCTATCAGTAAGAGTGTAGATGTGATGATGGATGGGCGATATGGTGGCCTGGTTTTACAGTGTGCCTCACACGGGAAGTCACTGCTGACGTTTTTATTATTCAACCATAATTACAGTCTTTTTCTCACCTAAACTAACTGCACTTGAACCAATGGCAGTAAATATTTGGCGGATATAATCATAATATGTTGAAGAAAAACGTAAATGGTCAAATCTGCAATTTCCCCCTAAACATTTTTTACAATTTCCTGCTGTTTAAGGTTGTTATATACCCTGCATGTGTGTTATTTAATTTCCCTGGCCACATTTACAGGTAGTTATATATACTGTTGTGTACAAAAGCATAAATTTGATTAAAACTATTTATAAAACTGTAAACTCCACTCAGTCGCAATCCTGCTGAATCTCCTCCAGTACTTCCAGGCGGGGGCTAAAAGAGTGCAGGAAATAATTTACTTCTCTGCAAGTGGGTCACTAAGTAGCAGCGGAAGGTGAAATATTGAGATGCATTAAATCATTGGTAGCTTAAAGGTGGGATGTTGTGAGCTTAAAAGAAGTGTGTGAGTGCATCTGTCAGTGTGTGTGTGTGTGTGTGTGTGTGTGTATCCGTGGTGTCTGGATGTGTGAGTGTGGGTGTTACATACTCTGGGTCTTTAATAAGTTAGGGCCACTGGAGCCCAGGGTTTAATTAAGAGTTAGAGACAGATTTAGGCCTCAGCAGCACCATGCTGGTCCTCTCCTTGGAGACACGCGCACACGCACTGCAGGAACAGGGATGTCCTTGGATGTTTTATGAATCACGCTCCTAATACCTCTGTAATAAGATCGGCACTTTGCAAGAAAATTGCACAGAGAAGAGAGGTAGATCCGAGAGATAAAAAGGCTAAAAGCAAAAGAAAAAATGACAGAATTTAGAGGGAAAACAAGGCTCAAAGTTCAGAAAGATAGAGGGAATAATAAAAAGATTCGGAGCAATGTAATAAATAGGAGGGGAGAAAGTAGGGACAAAGTCACATGTGAAATCACATCAGCAATCTTGCATTCAAAGATTTATACATCTGGCCTATTCAGTTTTGAGGGTTTATGAAGGCATAACAAGGAAAGAAGAGGGGAGCACGGGCCTGTCGGGCTCGATAAAGTCTCTCTCTGATTTATTTACCTCCAGCTGGAGACCTGCAACATACAATTTGAAAAAAATAATAAAAGGGAAACTGTTTTTCTATGTATGTATAATGCACTATCTCCACTCTGTTGCCTTTTTTTTCAGATGGTATTTTATGTTGTTTTGGCTTTGCGCCTGTGTTTTCTTAAAGTGATAAATATGACGTAAAAAGGTGGAGATCAAAGTAAGAACACAGAATAAACAGTGCTGCACAGGGTGCGGGATTGAAGCTGAAAGTAAAGATGCTCCTCTTAACACCAAATTTTGAAACCCTTTTTTCTTTCATGCATTGTAAATTAAGAATTCAGCATATTTTTGGGCTGGATGTTTTTAATCAAACATTCAAAGGACAATGCTTACATTGTCTTTTTCTTTGTTTTTGTACTTTTAATTGTAATGTATTCATCCTCCATTCTTAACACTAGTCAAGTGTGGAACTTGATTTCTGTTGCCTCATCCAAAATGACCTTTTTTTCACATTGCATATAAAGTGTTTCAAGTAATAAGTCAGTGCAACTCTTTCTTTCTATTTTCCTCTCATACTCACACACACACTTGCACAGTGAGCTATGTGTTGTCAAAAACGTCCATAAAGCTGCAGCAGTTTTCGCTGCATCAGTGATACAGTGTCTTCAAAACCACAGCAAATCATTTTAGCACTAACAACAAATCTTTACATCACATCTTTATGGCCTGTGACAGAGAATGTGGTGTCCTTTAGTCAGCTCCAAGATCAATCTGAATGTCTACGTCAGGTAAACTGCCAAAAAAACCCAACATTTTAAGTGAAGAAGGAATTTAGTAGCACTGTCCACACATGAAAACGTCAATTTGCTTAATTCTGTCCTTTGACTGAAGAGTTGTCTTGTGTTGGTTGTAGTGCTGAAAGGATTAGTTGATTAATTGATTAGTTACTTAACAGAAAACTGGTTGATTGGTTGTTAACGTATCAATCAAGAATGCAAAACAAACTCTGCATCTAACTTCTCACATGTAAGGATTTGCTGCTTTTCTCGGGTTTATATCATTTAGAGCTGAAACAATTAGTGGAATAATCGATTAGTTGATCAAAAGAGAAATAATCATCATTTTTATGCAGAAGCCACCAAAAATCCTTTGGTTCCAGCTGCAGCTCCAGCTTATTAACTTAATATCTTTGGGTTTTGTACTGTTAGTCAGACGCAACAAGATATTTGAAGACATTCTGGGAAATTAATGGACAGTTTTTCATTACTTTTTGACATTTCATAGATAAATTAATCAGAAATATAATTGGTAGATCAATCAACAATGAAGATAATCGTTGCAGCCCTAATATCATTGTAAATTAAATATGTTTGGGTTTGGACTGTAGGTTGGGTGAAACAAACAATTTGAAGACATCAACTTGGGCTATGGGGAATCTTGATGCCGGACATTTTTTCTGGCAGTTTAGACTAAATGATTAATGATTCCTGTAATTGAAGAAAATAATTGACAGATAGTTCAGTTGGTTGTGTATGAACTTGTGTTTTGTGTGCATTCTTCCACATCTCCACATCTGTCCCTGGTACAGTGAAGAATAAAACTAGGCTGCTCAGTGGGGACTACTGTGAATGTATGACTTTGACCTGAAGAAGTAGGTCAGAGCTGATCAAAGCCACTGTGTGTTGTAAGGTGTGTAGGATATTGTGGTGCTCCCAGGCGAGTCTTTAAATGAGCTAACATCATCTATATTAACAGATCCAATCGTGTGTGGGATGGCAATATTGACATACCGTGTGATTGATGCGTTCTACAAAAAAGTTTGGGCTGGCAATATTTTGATTACATTTTAAAGTGGGAACTCTCCCTGAATTTTTAGTTAAGGCTGTCAGGAGAAAGTAACAAAGAAGTGATACTCCTCGGTGTCCTTGTGCACGACACAGACAGGGCATGACCCCGATCGAAGCCTAGCAGACTGTTCGTAGCCTGTGAGATTTACGAGGTGTGAGTTTTCATCTAAAACGCTCTAAGCGTGCTTGGCAGCAGAGGTCTCCACTCTGGACCACCTTTACAATAAAGTGAGATTAATGCTGCACAGTTGTTCAATCAGTGGTACAGAGCGCAAATTTGATTTTGCTGATGAGGCTCCCCTGCCTTCTCTCTCTCACTCCATCCCTCATCTTCATTCCTCATCACATCCATTTACTTCACAAGATGATTTTTTTCCCCTCAAAAAGGGAAGAGCTTCTGGTTAGTATGCAGAGCAGCGGAAGTACAAACGGCACACTTCTCTTTTTCCAAAGTATGAAAATGAAATATTCATGACTATAGAGAACTATCTTTGTGAGAGAGAGAGAGATAGAGAGAGAGAGAGAAAGATGAGGATGGAGAACAGTTGTCATTTTGACATGAGCCTCCACCCTAATTTCCATCCTCACCCTCTTTTCGGGACAGCTGCAATCTTCTTGCACCTGTTGGCTCTTTGAACCTGAAGAACAGACAGTGATCATCCTCTTCTTCCCCCGCTTTCAAACTGTCTGTCTTTTGCCATTTCTCTCCTCCTCCTCTCTTCTCTCTTTCCGTTGTTTCTCCACTGGCTGTCACGTCAACACTGTTGGTGATATCTGTATGGCAGCGAGTAAAAAAAACTTGGCACCATCCCAGTAGGGATGCCACGGTGAGGAGAGATGAGATATCCGTTGATGATACTCAGTATCTGTAGAACGCTTACTTTGATCTTTAACGTTAGATTTTTAGTTTGGATCTTCCCCTTAAGAGCTAGTGACAGCAGACCTTAGGCTGCTGCCAGCGGGTCGTCCTCCATGTACAGCCAGTCTGCGGTGCACGCAGACATGGGGGACGAGGATGACCGCCGCTTAGAACCAGAACCGGAGCAACCCGCCTGCCATTCGGTGAGAGACACACCGAAAGCAGGCTGAGCAGGCAGAGAGCAGGAGCTGCTCACTAACTAGCTAGCGTTACGTGTGTTTACAGCAGAGAGCAGAAGGGAGGACAGACGTCTCACTCCACTACTCTGTGCTGTGACTCTGCTGCTTCTGCTGCAGACGGTCACGGAGCAGACGCTTTCAGTTGTACAAATTAACGTTTTTTTATTTGATGAATGTGAACGCTGATACACGAAAATGAACGAAATGGGTTTTATTTCTATTAAAAAAAAAAGCAAAACGACGGTGGGGGCGCTGGGCAAGTAATGTAATCTGTGTATGGCCGAACACTGTGTAACACCGGTAACCGGTATCCATCAACCCATACGCTCCTTGATGTCAAGGAGCGTATGGGTTGATGGATACATGGAGGACTACAAGTGTTTTTTAAGAGATACTGCATTTTATTATAGGGCTGCAACTAACGATTATGTTCATTATTGATTAATTAGCTAATTACATTTTCGATTGTTCTATAAAATGTCAGAAAATAGTGAAAAATACTTCATAATTTCCAAATGTATGACAAAGAAAATAATTAAATCATATCACATATGACAAGCTGAAACCAGCAAATGTATATCATCTTTGCTTGACTAAAACGCCCCTCCTGAAAGAAACAAAATATGTTAATTTATGTTATTTACCTAATTTATGTGTACACGTTACTGTAAGTACAATCAAAGCTTTGCAAGTAAAAAGCCCACAAGAGTAATTCATTAATGTAATCTGCGCCAAAGATGACAACCCCAAACGTCTGAAATTCAGGCTAAAATAACTAGTATTAGTCTTCCATTAAGATGGAAAGTAGTGAGTGTGTGGTCGAGGGAGAGAGGGGGAGAGAGAGGGAGCATGTGTGTGACAGTGAGGCTGGCTGGAGCAGAGAGTATGAAGTTAGCAGTGTAGCTGTGAAAGTAGCAGTGCAGTGTGTGTACAGTTTAGGCTATTTGTCAGTGGATAAATGCTACAACTCCTTGAGACCCAAGCCAAGTTCTCATGTCTTGCTTGCCGCCTGCTGATTAGAGTGAAGGGGTTTAGCCCTGAAGTTAGCGACAATGGGTTAGCCTAACCTGACCAGGCTCACTTAAGATGGACTGGCCTTTAAGGTGGACCAGCTAATTTCCTAAACAGAGAACGGAGAAATGTCTGGCTGCTCAGTCTCTCCTGAGTTTTGTTTCTGTTTTTTTCGTCAGTCTTCATATCTCTCTCACACTTTTGTTAGTATGATTGTGTTTCTATGCAGGCATGTATATGGATGTGTTGTGTATTTATCATGGATGATTGTGTAGCCTCAGTACTTTTCACAGAAGGTAGATGACTTATTGATTAAAAGGACTCATTTATTCAGATGAGGCATCTGGAGAGGCCTGGGGGCTTGTTTTAGTCATGAAATCAACCCCCCTCTCTTCTCCCTCCCCCTTCCTGAGAAACACCTCACATATTTTACAGCATCCGCTCTGGAAACCCTGTAGCTCATAATCTAGAAGAAAAGCACCAAGAACAAAAGTTTTGGAAATTCTTGTTTGTCATTTGTTTCTTTTAGATTCTGTTTAATAACCCAGTTTGGCAAACTCATAACCTTGATTTCTGTCCTTTGTGTATTTTCAGTCCTGTCTGTTTAATACCCCTAGCATGCAAAATGAATGTCACTTCTGGGTTTTTACAAATAATAAATGAGTTTTTTTTTCTCACATCTCTGCTGCATTGACAAACAAGAATTGCGACAGAAATATACTATTGTGTATCAGCTTTTATTTTCTTATTGCAAACGTCTGTAACAGTCAGTGTAAAAATAAATCTCTACAGCTCTACATTTCATCTACACGACGGCATGACTCTTGGGGGGGATGGCATGTCCAGAGGGAAATATCTCGAGCACTGTGTGGAAACCAGCTTCTTGTTTGATATGTAACTTAACTTACATACAGATCGTGTATGGTAGCATTGCATGTAAATTTGCATGTCCTGCAGGGCTTTTGCATGCCCTTGCATGGATTGCAATGGGTGTTTTTTCTTGACCAGTGAAACGTGTCAAAATTAACGTCAAAATGAAAATGCAAATTGAAAATGGAAATTGCAGCTTGTTATAAATTTAGTGAAATGGGCCCCTGGGATGTTGCCACCACATGCGTGCGTATCGGACCACTAGGCCACTATGACGTCCTGAAATAGGTCATCTAACATCAGATCATGTTCCAGATGAGTAGGGGCTCTGTTTTGTACGCAAGTACAAAACTCTGTAAACCTGATTTTTGGAACAGGTTACTACTGCAAAATCTAGCCATGTTAATTGGGTTTTTCTTAATTAATGAACCTGAGAGCAGCAGCAGCAGTGAGTGCTCCGTCTGTGTGTCTACACTGGAGGCATTCAGGTGCAGTGTTGAGCGTAGGTCAGGTGTGTGTTGGAAGCGCTCAGAGCCCAATACACATGACTGTAGTGACGCGCGTAAAATGGAGGAAAATAGACTTGAAGTCTAAATGAACACTTCAGGTTGTGGTTACGCCTGTGAGACGTGGCTGAGACGCGAGCCTGCACAATGAGAGCCTGTCTGTTGTGTGTGACGTGCGTGTGAAAAACGTGTCTGACATGCCTTCTGTCTAGACACGAGGTCTCTCTCTCTCGACCGCAGACTCGCTACGCACTGAGCTATTCCTTAAAGGAGCTACACTACAGTTTAGAAAACATCTTAAAATACATTTTTAAATAATACATTTTAAAAATTCCCCAATGCTTAGGCCCGGTGGGGGGTCAACTCAGGCCTGGCGGGCCGCCGGGCTTGCAATACACTGACGGAAACCCTGCACTGCTTGTTTTCTGTACTTCTTAACCTCTTTCTGTCGGCTTGCCTCTCCTGCTTTCTTCCCCTGAGCTCTGCCAAATGCAGGGGTTCATGGGGGAGGACAACAATGCGCTGCTTGTTCTGATGCCAGGCCATGATTCACTCGTGGCTACACAGACTAAATCTTGTGCTAGGCCGAGGCTGATATGACTTATAGACATCATGTGCCAGCTGGGTTGTGAATACCTCAGATTTACTGTGCCTTTCCGTCAAGGTGCCAATGTAAGCTGCCTCTAATCTGCCCCATATCCTGGGATTTGCCCCATGCTCACAGAGGGTTATGCACATACAACTTCCTGGGGTTAATGAATGAGACGCGGACAACTGGAAATAAAGGTGTCAATACTTATTCATGAAGCGAGAATGCCCCACATACTGTAGAGAAGTAAAAGTTGATGTCATAGGTTCAAAAGGTCAGTGGAGAAACAGCTTTATTGGAAATGTGGATTGAACTCTGTTGCCCCAAGATGTGAATTCGTGTTATCGCCTTCTCCATACTACAAAGCCTTTAATCTGAGGCCTACGCGTTTTGGGGTGCAACTCTGTATCTCGGTTGAGTAAATATGCCGTGGCCTTCATGCACCTCATGTGTGTGATTCAAGTGCATGTGAAAACTCCTGTTTTGACAGGTGCTCGAATCGGGGATTAGAGTAGGGATGAGAGTTGCATTAATCAGAGGATTCATCCTCTGTTGCTTCTCTCATCTCATCTGACTAAATATACTGCATTAGGCTTTGCAAGCCAGGGAGGGATGGAGAGAGGTTGAGAGAGACTGAGATGGTGTAAATGTGGTTTCTGAGCTGTCAAATAGAAACTAATTACTGGAGGGCTGGACATGCTTTCATAGGTGTGTGTTTGTCTGTGTGCATGCGTGCACCAGTGTGTGTGTGTGTGTGTGTGTGTGTGTGTGTGTGTGTGTGTGTGTGTGTGTGTGTGTGTGTGTGTGTGTTTTTACAGGGGGCTCAATTGAGAGTGGTAAGAGTGTGAGGTTTGTTATCTTCAAGAGCTGCTCTCTTGGAGCCAGTCTGTTCCTAATGCACTAATGCAAAAGGCAGATGGCTCTCTCTGCCTCTCTCTTTTCTCTCTTCATGTTTTCATCTATCCCTCTGACTCAGGTCACCTCCATTTCCCACAAAATACCATTCAGTGTGTGTAAGCGTGTGCGTGCGAGGTGGTGAGTTCATCTCACGGTCTAATTGAGATGACATTTCTGCTCTCCAAATTAAATTATTCAACTCCTGTATTCATTTGTTCTCCTGTTCCTTTGTTCCTCGTCCACCAACTGCCTCTCTTTCTCTCCGGGCCAAAAACCACTGACCCCAAAAATAGAGAAACCATAACTTGTGTCTTTATTTGGGGGCTTTGTGAGGTGGCTGAAACTCATTCTGAGCGGCGTGACCTTCAGTGAAAGTCAGGTAATGGCAGAAGTATTGCTGGGAGGAACCTTCCGATTGTGACAAGAGGTTGAGAGCAATTGGCAAGCTTTGCTCACTATGGTACTATCTATTATAAAGGTGCAAAATCAAAGGAATGGGAGAACCTTGAGAGGTAAAGTCTGTGCACTCTAAGATTCTGTTTTGGTTTTCTCACCTTTTATATTGTCCTTGAGCTGTTCTTCAAGAAACTATCAAGGAAAATTATTTTCAAATCTGTTATCAAGCTGCGGTTACACTGACCTTGAGGATAAAGCGAAACTGTGTTTGTACTGTGTGTTTCCAAAATTGGCAGAAGTGACAGGAGGAGGTTAAGCTATCCATCACAGAAAAAGCTTTGCATCTTTTTTTTTTCCTTGTCTTTTTTGCAGCTTGGCTCTCATCCCTGTCCTCTCATGCGTCTGTTCTCCTTGGCACGTGTTTGATGCAAGAAGGTTTGGGACAAGACGCCAGCACGATACTTTGAGGTAAAAGAAACTTCTCAACTCCGGTTACATCCTGCTTGCATCACGCACGCACACATACATACACACACTGGTCCACACACTTCCTTGCTCACTTTCACACCGTGAACAGGCCCTATCTTGGCAGAGTATGTGCATGCTTTTTTTTTTTTCTCAGTTGAGTTTCTATTTTTGCTCACAAACGTAATGCGTACGTTTTCATCCCTTTCTGTTGGCCTAAAAGAGCAACTGAGTAGACGTCAGTGATGATCAGGATTTCTGCTATTAGCTGGTTATCATTTTCATAGCCATTACTATGATGCTGTGTTTGTGTGCTGAGGAAAAAGTTTGACATCTGAGGCTTTCAAGTCTGCAACTGAGGGGCATTTCAGTCCAATGTTGTTTTGTCAGAAAGTCAAACCTCTGAAACAAATGGTGAACACACATGAATTGTTACAAGATGCCGTGTTAGAGAATTGTTCAGCGTTGGTGGAGGTTTGCGCTCCACCTAGTGCCTTCTAATTTGTATTTGAATGTACGTGGGCTGAGTGTACAATATGTGGGTGTAGATATTTGCATGTATGAGTAGTACAATGGAAATAAGAATTGGATTTTAACATGGCTTTGAAAACCCACTATGATAGACATTTATACCAACATTTTGTTAATCTTATACATAAATACACACCATTATTCCTAATTTGTAGGCAGGCTTGGGTTTTGGGTGAGGTTGCAGCAGGCTGAACATTAAAAAACAAACACTACACCTCTTTAAGGGTCCATATAGGCAATGTAGGACTAATTGTTTTGTGTTTTAACACCTACTATCTAGAAGACACGTTCTGCCATAGTGGTGGCAGTGAAGGAAGTGCAACTCTCCTTCACGCCTGCACATGTCTGAATGAAATAACAAAATTTTGATAAAAGCTGAAATCAAAAAGGATTTGCTCCAAAAAGAGATAGAATAAATGCGCAATCTGTTTGGAATCTTAAACGAAAGATTTGCTGCATTCCCAAATTACTCATATATAGGTCAGGGACACGAGTTTGTGTTTATGTGAAGACGATGTGTAGCTCTCTCTCACTCTGTCTGACAGGCTGACAGAGTGTTATGGGGTGAAGCTCTTACGCTGTGAAGTGAACGGAGTAAACAAACATCAGTGCGCACACACGGCTGCTGCTTTGCCGTGAATCTGTTGGAAGCCTCTGAAATTGGTTTTTGATTATTAAAATGAAAACAATTTCCTCTGATCAAATCAGCGAGGGTACAGATGACTGATGCTGTCAGCTCTGGCAAAAGTAAATCATGAACAAGAAGAGATGGAATTTTAATTTGTGAAAATAAATAAGTTGAACTAATACTTTTACAAACAAGTTTCTAAATGTTTGTAGATTTTCATGTGGAGCTTAGCTTGGTAAATATTAATCAGATGGTATGTTTTGGAATTTATTTTATTTTTTGATGTCAAATTGATATCACTGCACATGATTTGTGGGCTTGGATTTAGTATTTTATCCAAGAGTAAGCTTTAAGAGAGACTTAATGTAACCAGCTTCCTTCAGCTTGTCTTCACAAATTATCAACAGAAGAATGTTTTGCTTTTACACGTTCGAGACACGTTCGAGACTCATCCACAAAACCAGTCGACCATGTTAATGATGATGTCTTTGTACACTGATAGCATCAAAAATCAAATCTTTGTGACTACAAGGGGTTGAAGTAAAAGTTTCGATTCGTTTGTTTGAAATGAAAGACAAAATGTTATATTTTTAAGGTAGTTTTATGATAATATAGGACAGAACTGCAACTTCTTATATCTGTGCAACTCGAACCAGCACTGTTGATGTTTTTGCTTGATATGTGATTATCTACAGACTAAAAAAACAACTTCCATAGACTAAAAAACAGCTTTGTTCCAAGAGCTGTAACCTCTGTTTACCCCTCACTGAGGGGACTGACTGACTGCTGTGAGCAATAACTCCACTGACCTCCCCCTCCCCCCCACACACACATTCATTAACCACTACACACTTTGGGGTGTAGTACGGACTTACCAAAGACTATCATAATGCACGTATTGCACATACCACCCCATATGCTGCTACTTTACCACTACTGTACTGTTTGGGTCACTTTATCTTGTTTATTTGTTGCGTCTGTATATATTTTGCTTTCATTTATATTTGCTTGTGTTTATTGCTGCACACTGCTGAAGAAGCTCATGAACAGATTTTCATTGTTCTGAACACAATGAAAATAAAGGTCTAATCTAATCAAATCAAATTTATCTAAATTGTTGGTGATTCATTTTTTTGTCAGACAACTAAATTAATCAACTAATCAGCACTATTTAAATCTTAAATTCAGCACAGTTCCTTTTTAAAGGCTGCAAATGTTTTAAAATGTAAGTGTGAACCATGTTAAGAGTTAAAAATAACACTGAGTGAGGAGATTTGGGGATTTGGGTAGGGCTGTTGCAGTGAAGGAATTTCCCCTGCATTGATTCAGGGTGGCTCAACAGCACGGTATGCGGTCTATGCTTTTTTTTTTTTTTTTTTTGGGTGAAAATCAAGGTATGTTAGTCTGACTGTGAAGCAGCAGTACCTGATGAACATGGCAAACACTTTTAATCATGGTGTGGCAGGAAACAATGTTGGCTTACAGCCAAGTCCCCTTAAACCTGGGATTTATGAATGGAGTTTGGCGCTTTTATGTATGATTGGTGGAAAACTACTTTACCTCGCATGTTAAATGGCAGCCTGCTTGGCCGCACATTGACCCGGGTGAGTTTAAACATATAACCGAGACAAAATATTCATACAGACGTGTTTTAAACTACCGAGCATCAGCACCGACCCCTGTTCAGCTTGCCATCCACCGCGGTTGGCTTGTCTATAGCGCGGTATTGCAATATTGCGGATATAGCGACAGCCCTACGTTTGTGGGCACAATTGGCAGTGTAATTAAACCAGGGAGTACCTTTTAAAGTACATGCCAAGAAATGTTTGATATTAAAAGAAAAGAATGCTTTCAAAAAAACAAATTTAGATACAATTTCACCCACTTTAGAAAGTAATTACTGAAAATCTCCACAATATCTACCGGTTACCCAAAAATCCAATCCTGGTCCTTTTATCTCTCATAATGGCAGTCGTCTGTGCCTCTTTGCTTGGTGCTGAGTGGGTCATTTCAGGGGTCAGGTTTTTTTAATAGGATAATCCAGTCCCGAGCCAGTTGAGATTAGCAGCTACTCAAACCCAGGGAATTTGTATGATAGTGTTTGACCTGCGTGACCATACTGGGTTAAGTTTTCACGCGTAGTAGCACTCAGCTCTGCCTCAGGGAAACACAGAAACTATTAGACATGATGGAAGAAACTTTATTCAACAGCCCCCAATTTCAAAGGTTCTGCAGGACACCAATGCTAATCACATCACAGCCTTGAAGTGTCAACAGTACGTCTTGGCCTTCAAAGCGTCCCACCCGTGTATTAAACTGTCTTTGTCTTCACTTCTGATCCTGTGGTGGAGCCTTCAACATGAGTTGTTGAATGTGCACATCATCTCTGCAGCCGTGTGTCTGTGTGCGCAGTTATTTCACACACCCCGAGTTGTGAGTGTGCCTCAGAGTCTGGCACCGCGTTAAGCCTGAGAATGTGCATGTGTTGGAGCTGTCCTCTTAATCCTTACAGCAAATAAAGGGAGGCTTACTCAGTCTGGTGCAAACACACACTAGAGCAGGCAAGCAAGCACAAATGAACACTTCACATGCACTGGCACGTGCATGTGTTGCACATGCTCTTTTCCTCATCATATCTTTCTTTCTTCTTTCTCCCTTCCATCTGGCTGATGCCTCATCCTTCGATTATTCCACCTTTCTCTCTCTCTCTGTCCCTGTCTAAGATTCTCTCTTTTTTTTTCTGGAGCCAATGTTTTATACTCCCTCCATCCCTCAGTTTCTCTTCCTCCCTGTCTTCTCCCTCTCGCCCTCAGTCACAGACTCGTACACAATCCCTGCTGCTCACAGTGTCTCCATCTCTTTGCCAAGCCAATCGGGGTTTTGGAAAATGGCTCAAAAGCACAAGGATTACCCTCACATCCACAACAATTACCCCCAACCTTACTGAGCAGGGCACAACAGCCGCTAGTGTCCCATAATGAGAGAGCTGCTGAGCTGCTGAGGTGGGATTTACGATTAGTGACGGTGTACTCTGCCTCTCAGAGATCCACTGTCAGTGTTGTTAGTTTGCTCAGGAAAGGGCTCTCTGTTTCTAGACTCACGACTTAAATATGCACATTTGTGTGTCTTTTTATACTTGTGAAGACTGTCATCAACCACATAAAATTCAATGGCACCCCTCAAGGTTGGGCAGTCATTCTATATTTCATATCATTCTATTGTTATTATGTTTGATCACTGATAGCTAACATGATCAAGCAGCGGATGCCCTCAGCTGTCTCATCAGTCAGACACAGCAGTGGTTCCCTGTGCAATACATGCAAGCACATGAATGGACAAAACACAGCAAGAGCAATGAAGACTGACAACAATGCAGCCTGCAGACGACAGAGTGGTCTCAGTTGGCTCAAACTCATGCTGACGGAATAAAAAAATCTAATAACTTCTCAAATTGTGACAACCATGGATAGGTCTGATCCAACTTAAACAGTAACAGATAAGCATTTATCTACAGAAGATGTTAAATGTTTATACTCAAGCATTTGCATAAGGTTAGTCAGTGAGGAAGAATGGAGCATGTTTATGTTCCATATATATAGCGCATATGTCATTATTAATTATCATCAATTCCCAAACTGTGACCTCACAGCAGTGTGTACGCTAAGAGGAGCGACCAGACAGATTTGATTAGCAGCAAGTGGTGTGGAGTCCTCTGGCAGATGTGCCAAGGTACTGACAAACAAAATACACTGGAGCAGATCTTAGGCCACATTATATATATTTTTTTAGTTCTAAGGGTGAAACACATAGACTGATTGGGAATTTTACACAATTCATAATTTTGCCCTATTGCATAAAAAATAAATAAGACATTCTTAAATATTCTCTGAAAATCAGTAGACTCACAAGTCAGTCTCTAAACGTTTTGCTCAACTAGAGACTGAGGTCAATCTTCCAGCTTTTGGTGTTAAAACTTGGTGGAAACAATTAGAGGCTTTTAAAGAAAAAAACCTGCATTGCAGAACCAATCCAAAGTCTTTGGGGCCGCCCTTTCTGGCCATTTCCAGTAAGGCGTGTCCTTGACAAAATGTAAGCTGCGTAGGTTTGTTAGCGACTGTTCAAACAACTACCTTGCATTCAAAAATCTCCAGATGATCGGTAGGCGGGGAGATCTCTGATTGTCTGGTATCGTGAGATTAGAAAATAAGCAGGTTTATCTTCAATCATTATGATTTGGCACAACTGTAGCACACTCACTACGTCCAGCAGTCTCGCATGTATCTGAAAGTTGGAAGTTATCTCATTACCCACTAAAACTTAACAAAATATCACACGTCTATAACTGTGTTCTTGAGGCTGACTTGTGAAACTTGAGCTTGTTTTCGATTAACATAATAGCAAACTGGTATCCTGGCTGCACTGATGATGACACTGTCAGCTGACACCGATTAGTTTAAATCTGCTGGCTAGCTGTGCCCTGTTTTTCCTGTGTCTCCATAGGATTGCTTCGAGTGCTCTACTTTACCCCCACAGTCCATAGAAGTGCAAATTAGGTAAATTGGAGGCTAAATTGCTCATAGTTGTGTGTGAGTGTTATGTCTGTGTCCATCATTGTGTGTTGACCTATGGTATACTGGTTACCTGTCTAGGATGTAGTCTCCTGCTCCTCACCCACTTCATGCTGGGATAGGTTGAGCTCACACAACCCTGCCCTTGATAACTGTTTTGTAGAATGCTTTTTATGTCAAGACAGTTTGAAAATAGGACAAAATGGGAGGTTTGATAGCATTTAATAAATTCAAATCCAGTATGGAATCAACTTGCTAATCCTTTCGAATCCCTAATTAAATTTTGTATGGTTTAATGTTCAACATTTGCAAGTAATTAAAGGCTAAAATAACTACAACTCAAAGATGTCTAATCACCTTTTGTTGGCTGAGAAGGCAGAAACATTAGTCTGACAGCCTAATTAATGTTTACAACCTGTACCTACAACTTGAAAATGAGAAGAGCATACTACATGAAATGTTTGATAAATGTATCTGGCACACTGATTAGCTAGATCATTTGTTGAGACAGGAGTCACTACTCTGTTGGTACCTGTTGAACTACAAAAACACACAGTCCATTTGATTTGGTAAAGTGGTGTTACTATGTGATGTGTCTTTTTACTCACAATCTTTGGTTGAATGCACACACCAGCTGCAAAGAGCACATTAATCAGAGCCTAAGAACAGCCAAACATTTCATTTTAGCCATTTCAGATTTAACATGAGTTAACTTCAGCTAATCTGCTGCCGGCAATATCTGTAATTTTAACCAGCGACAGCGACAGTCAGCTAAAAATGAAAACCTGTCACCTATAAGCTTTCTATTGCTCTTTGCCAATAAAAACAGTGAGGAGATTAAAAGGTTTGACGAGAGATTCTTTAGCATCAGAGCTTAATGAATATGATATTTTGCTGACTGGGAACTGTCTATGAGAACCCATTCCTAGCAATGGCTGGATATTGTTTTACCACATGACCAAAAATGGTCCAAATTTAGATCGCTAAATTAGATTGTTGGGGTGTGCTATGAGATGACAATGTGCCAGCAAGAGCATCAGGAATATGTCATTATCCATACAAAATCCAAATCGTCATCATTTTGCTACAGTATGCATTTTAAGAGATTTCATTTATTTTTTTCCTGGTAGTGACGGCACACTAGTCTGCTATGGCACATATAACTTCCTCTAACTAACTCTATATAATGATGAAGTTGAAGATATTTATAAATCTTTATGGGGGATGTTAAAATCCTCCATAAAGAAAAAATCCTAATTTTCTCAATTATAATACTGTATAATACAATTATAATATGTAATAATACATAATGGTGATCTGTCAATACACATATTTGTTTGCATGCTTTCTCACCTCAGTTAGCCACTAAATTAGATCAAGTGTCATTTATCTCACTGAGGGTCCATCAAGCAGAACTTTAGGAAATATTCACACTTACTTTTAACCTAAATTTTCCTAATTACTAAAAGTAAATTAAATGCTCATGACAAAATAAGACTCACAGAACACCATTTATGGGCATTGTGTCTGATATTAATGAAAAAAACCTCCAGAAGTGTATGTGCCACAACAGAAAACATAAGAAACATTTTTACTTTAAACTGACCACAACAGAAATTTCACAATAGACATTTGTGGGATAGAGTCAAAATCAGTACTAACTTAAAAAACTTGGCACTTTCAAATAAGCAATTCTCAAGCTCTGTAGAAGCTGAACATTGTGTAGCACAAAGTGTGCACTGTGACCACAGTCTCATTTCGAGCCAGACTTTTGCTCTTACATTACAAACCAGAACTTTGTAATATACACAATGCTGACCTCAAACACAAAACTTTTTTAGTAAAAACAAAAATAAATAAAATTGCCATATTACACAATGGTGATCTGTTCATAAACATATTTGTTTGCATGCTTTCTCACCTCAGTTAGCCACTAAATTAGATCAATAATGATCTTAAAGAAAAGTCCTCCAGAAGTGTGTGTGCCACAGCATAAAACATATAAAAGTGCAATTTGTACATAGTAAAAAACTTTACTTTGAACTGACCACAATAGAAATTTCACTCACATTTGTGGGATAGAGTTAAAAACAGCACTCACTTACAAACTTGGCACTTTGAAATGTGCAATTCTCAAGCTCTTTAGAAGCTGAACATTGTGTAGCACAAAAGAGTGTACTGCGACCACAGTCTCATTTCAAGCCAGACGTTTGCTCTTGAGGGACTGGACTTTGTTTGACAGCTTTGAAGCATCCAGTTCCAAGAAAAGTTTTTGAAATACCTCAAAGGTATACTTCAGCTGCCTGGGATAATCAAGATTCAGTGCGTAGGTCAAGCCAAGGAGAGAGAAAGCCCTGGCAATACCTTCAAGTCCTGTGATGACTTCCACGCCCTTTAATAACAGTTTCACTGTCCTTTGGGCTGTCACTTGTAGAAGCCCCGGCCTTTGTGATCACATTAATTGCCACTATGATCTGTTCAAGTTCCTCCAAGTTCTCAGTGTCCTGCAACATGAAATTGTAGTCAGTGTCATAGTATAAACGGCGGTGGGGGCGGTGGGCAAGCAGTGTAATCTGTGTATGCCTGAACACCATATATCACCGATAACACCTTTACACACAGCAACACGTTTTGCTCAGCCCCAACCCCCAGCAATGCCCCCGAAAGTGAGGTGGAACATCTTAACAACATCACACTGCTACACTAACATAGCCTTGCCAGTTGCTGCTGTTGAGTCTCCCACTTATTTTGTATTGTAATATAGCTTATTACCACCATACATGTGTTGTCCTTACCAACCCAGTGAAAACAAAATAAGTTTTCTTACCTTAGATGAGGGACGTAGAAGAAGACGGGCACTCACCTTCTACACTTTCTTCAAATGTGGCTGGATGGTAGCCTGCAGCATTAAAAAAAAGGGGCTTTGGCAGGAAGTGCTTTTCAATTAAAAACTGCCTGATTACATTAGGTTGGATTCACTCAATACTCTCTAATTAACAGAACTAATTAAATAAAACAAAATTATGTTTTATTTAACAAGAATAAGTGGATTTTATTCCAAACATTTTTATTTGATAATTACTTAAATAATTGCCACAAAATCAAGGACACAATTATGTTGAATATATTTTGCTTAATACATTATTTAATATCTACATGACCACAGAATAATTTATTACAGTGTACATGAATTTGTTCTTGCTCTACAAACAAATTTAGAACTTCCTTAGACCATGCATACGCACAAATCATAAACGCCCCACAGTCCTAAAAGGTGATATAGTCAATATTTATTCTATGTAAACAGTATATTAGAACCACAATTATTTAAAAAATGATTGGGCCTAAATATACAACATTTAAAAGTGTGAAATTGCTAATAATACACTATTTATTTACTTATTATAAAATTAATAGCTAAGACATTGTAATCCATAAATCATCATCATAAATGTAATGAAACTAATATATTAAAATTGTCCTGTTCCCAGATGACAATAGCTTATATATGGGAATTTCCATATTAGAATGTGAATCAATTAATTTCCACCATCAGATTTGGTTGATATATGCAGCCTGTTAACCAGCAGCCTGTTCAGTGTTCCTCACAGCCTGACAGTTCAGTAGTGTCACAGGGAGCGGCGCTCTGCTTTCACTACATCACCTGTTGTGGACAGAGAGGAAACATGATGCGCACCTGGCGCAGCAGTAGAGATTTATTTAGATCAATTCCACACATTTACTAACTATTTATTTTGTTACGGATGCTCTGCGTGGTAGTGGTGCAACAGGTATGCAGGCTGTATACAGGATACACAGCTACTTCTAAAACTATTGTTTGCATTTCACTAGCAGTAAAATTTTTCAACATTTTTACCATCACGGTCCTCTTTGCAATGAGCGACAGCTCTCTCCACTGCTACACCGCTCCAACAGAGCTTTCCTTATACAGAGAAATGGGGGCGTGATAGTATGCTAATTACCAGTAGCGGGCACGCGCCTGTCAATTTAGAATGATACTGATTCACTAACATCCAGAAGGTGGTAAGAACAAAATGGCCAGTGCGCATAAAGTGTCATAAATCTGATGGTAATTTTGTGTGTGCACTTATTTTGTGCACAACATAAGAACATTTCTACGCACGTATTAGTGAATGAGGCCCAGTGTCCTTGAAACAAGAAGACAAAAACACACACACACTATGAAGAGTGAAGGCTACAAATGTCTGCATAATGTGTGTGTGCTAAGGTGCCTGTGTTAATGAAGCATGAGAACCTGACATGTTGAAAAGTCCTGTGAAGTCAGTGTTCCTGACTTGTCCCTCTAATTTGAGTCTGTCACATTTTTGTAGGCATGATTAAACTGTCAGAAGGTTGCTGCTAATGCCTTCGCTGGCAGGAATATGCCCACAAAGAATTGCTACTGTGAGTAAGCAAGAGACTGAGAAAGGAAAGCGTGTTTGTGTTCTGTAAGAGAGAAGAAGAGAGAGAAAGGGAGAGTTTGGACATCTTTTGTTTATCTTTGGCATGCTAAATATACTTAGTGAAAACAAGAATTCTCCTTCACTTCTGCAGAAACTCTACAGCTGTATTGTGTCTGTGAGTGTTTGAAATGGTGTAATTTATTCTTGTGAAAGGGTGTGTGAATTCTGTCTGAATGCTAATGTTTTGTTTTCACACAATCACACCACTTCCACACAGTTGTGTTTAACAAGTGTGTACCTGCCATCAGCGTTTCAGTGTGTGTCTGCACTTGCAGCAGTGTGTGTGGGTCCACCATAGTATCTGTCGGTGTTATAGTAATGTGAATTGAATGAACAAAACCTCGAGGACAAAGGTGTAATTGTCAGTCGTCTTCATCCTTCCTCTCCCACAGAAACTCTTCTCCATTGTTAGGTGGCATGAAATCCAGCTGTGTTCTCATTTCCCATGTAGCTTTCTCCCATTAAATCTCAGAGCCTTGGCCGTCCAACTGGCATTATTGTGATTAGCTGAATACACAGACAGTACCAGACTCCTCAGTAGATTACCACTGTTGTATTTACCCCTCTGAGACCAGAGCTAATCCAGGCTCCCTTGTGTGATACACAAAGGAATTGGGTGAGAAGTTAAAGATGAAATGAAAACAAAATAAAAATTCTGGCATTATCTACTCACCCAAGTTCAGTTGAAACAAATGAAAAACAAACCAAAAGGATTTAGTTCCACTATTTCTTAGAGGCAGCAACCATGGCAACACGTCAAATACAATGTTCCCCTGAAGGCCACCAGATGTTGGCCCAAGAAACACTCAGTCAGTAGAAAACTGCAAATTGTTCTCTGCATAAACATCCATCCATCCATCCATCCATCCATCCATCCATCCATCCATCCATCCATCCATCCATCCCCTTTCTGCCTCTTATATCATCTGTCTGTTCGTCCACCAATCCACCATGTTCTCCAAATCTACCTGGAAGACCCTGAGGCGTTCCAAATGGGATACATAATCCCTCCAGTGCCTGGAATATCTCCAGAGGAAGATGTATAGGAGGCAACCCAATCAGATGACCAAATTACCTCAACTGGCACCTTTCGCTGCAAAAGAGCAGTTTTTGTACTCCCTAGTTACTCATTAAAACTGCTTATATCTGGGATTTTTCTGGGAATTACTTGAGGCTCATGACCATAGGTCAGGATTGGAATTTATTTGACCCTCTTCACCGTGACAGTCCAACTCTGTCCGAACCCAAAGGGAATATATTTAAACTGAATAAATCTCAATAGAACACAATACTAATTTAATTTCTTGGTGTGCCTTGGTGGTGACTTTGAAAATTCTTGTTAAAAGAGGCACGTTTGAGTTGTGTTTACCTTGACTGACAACTGTCAACGTTTTTTCCTGATTGTTCCATCTCGGCTTCCCTCTGGCACCGCACCAATGTGGATTTCCTGGCTCCAATATCTGACAAAGACACTGACAAGAACAAATTTAAATTTCAGGCTGCTTCAGGCTGCAAAATGTCCCTTTAGGAATGTACAGTAGGTGATGTCACTGAAGCTAAATCCATTTTTCTCCTACGCATATGTTTCATTTCAGCTTTTTCCCAAATGGAAAATGTATCGTTAACAAAAAAATTCTCACACCTCATATTTTGTAATCACTTTCTTTAATATATATCTAATTATTTCCTGTTTTAGCTCGTTATATCATAGCTGTGATCAAATGTTGTGGATCAAAGCACTATTTAGCAGTTTTATGAACGTCAGTAGACTTCTAATTTACACTGATGGAGTAGATAGTAGACAGATGGATATTATTTTTAGGGAGAACCATTCTTTTAGTATAAGTCCTGGGTGCAGCTGTATGTGCACAGTATTTGAGCTCTTGGTGACTGTCACAACAAATTCAAATGAAAGTGAAAGCTTTCTCCTCTGTGTCTTTCCTAATTTTGCTCCTGTTTAGTTTGTCCTTGTGCTCAGCCACACTGCTGCCCCCTCTGATTATGTGTAAAAGGAACATACATGGCCTTTGAAAGTAAATGCATATTCATTGTAATTACATCAAGAACAAGAATGTTGCGTTGCTCCCATTTTCAGCTCTAGGATGAATACTGCACTTGCTGCACAGTAGGCTGCAGTTTCTAACTATAAAAAATAAGAGAAATTGTCTTTTTGCTGAATTGTTTTTAGTGACACATCTCTGCGTACAGAGCATTGAGCTTCTCTGATGCGGCGCTTCATCAGAGAAGCACAGAAGTAGCAAAGATTGAGCCCGAAATGCAACAGTCTGTTTCTTTGTATTTTAATCCTCTTGACATTTCAAAGTCTGACAAGCTTTGGTCAGACTTTGGTCATCTGTCTCAAACACTGCAAGATCAAGAGGCTTTAGAGAGATGGTAGCTTCACAACAATTCAGCCCATCTGCGCTTCTCCAAATGCTCACATCTATTTTGTATCACTAGCCTTTTCCAGTTTTAGTCATGAGTTACTGCTTTGCTGCTTTGTTTAGCTGCTTCTTTTGAGGCCCAGGTTATTCTGCATATTACAATGTCTGATTTAGATGTTTCAACTAAGGCTTTTTTTATTCTGCACACATGTTTCATATGCATGTATTCAAGACCTTGGCTACTTTGTCTCCTGCAATTGTGTGGTTGACCCTGGAATTTCCCTGTCTTTATTTCTTTTTGTGAAGCATTTCCTTTTAAGACCATATGTTATTATCTCTGCCAGGCGTAGGCCTGGAAAGGAGATCATGTGTTCGTGTGTGTGTCCGTGTGTCCACGTGTGTATCTGATCACAGCTAATCTCGCTCACAAAATATTTTTTGTGCACATTTATGACTGTATGCTCAAGGACCTCTCATGGTTGCGGTGATTAAGAATTAAAAAAAAATCTATTTTATAACATGATTCCTTATGAGCCTATAGTAAAGTTTAGACGTTTGTCTTTTCAGCAGTCCTCACCATTTTATGATATGTGCTACAATATAGCAAAAGGCATTTCTGGCAATCGGCTTGGCTTTCTGTTGCAGGCCTCATTTTTGCCTTTGTCTTGGCTCAAAAAATGACATCCATAGAAAAGATTGGTCTCATCTTGAACCAGAGCATCTGCAGATTAATTCATACCCAATATGTTATGATCCACTAAAGTTAGGCACGATACGAGATAAATAAACCCCCGTTTTTGTTAGCTTCACCGCCATCTTCACTGTAAGGGAGACAGGAGGGACAATTGAGTAAGATTCAACTCTTCTTTGTTTGGGAAGGGAGGGGGAGGTAGGGAGGGGTTTTATTTTGTGTGGTGTGTCCAAACAAAATGTTCTAAATAAATAACAATGTTTAAATTGGCAAGTTTGGACTTATCGTCCTGTTTATTGTTCACTTAAGTGTATGCAGTTAGGCGAACGCAGGACGCTTGGTTACAATACCATCACACTATTCTGTGCATCTTAAAGAAAACTGAGACTATACTATACAAAGACACCCTATTAAAAACTTTGCATACATCTGTATAAGAAAACTTAGACACCTGGTGGAGATCTGCACTCTACTGAGTGCACTCTTCTTGTTGTTTAATTTTTTGGATAGAAAAGCACAGTGGAGCATAACCATTAAATCAGCTACACTGTCAAATCTTACAATGTTTTTGCCCACAAGAAACCACAGATATTAGAAAACTGTATTTTAATAATTCTCTTGGTGGTTTCTTAAGATTTAAACAGTAGGCCTTTTCTCAGAACAGTTTCTGAAATATCACAGGTGTGAATAATTAAATGAACAATGGATGAATTTCATTTAGCTGCTTCAGTTTCAGGGTCCTTGTATTGTGCATGCTGGCTCACAGTCACACTGGTCAATTGTGTGGCATATTTTTCTATATTTATTTATTTTTGCCTGAATGCAAACTTCCAAAAAGGAAGAAGTGCATACCATGAACAAATAGCTAACTATGAATCAAAATAAGCTAAATAACTCAAGGACTATATTAAATTATATGTGACATGACTAAATCTGAATCTCACATAACTACTAGCTTACTTTTGTCAAGTAAAGTTGGACAACAACCTGCCAAACTGACAAATACAGCAGTATTGCTCTAGAAGTAGTGGTACACTAGTCAAAGACAGATTTACGTAAAAATACTTAATCATTAGATTCATGCCACATTTACATTAATATTCAAAACCATGTCATATTAGTGAACACAGCCATAGTGCTTGCAAGCTAACTGGTAAACTGGTATATATGTATTGTGGCAAGGTAACGTTAAGGGCCCTCAGGCACAACTGTTTATGTTGGCTTCCTCCTTGCTCTTACCAAGATCATTTCTAAAAGCTTTATAATGGCTATTGTAGATTTTCAACACTGACAATGGCTGCTACTCACAACTACACAAACTCGTACTGATTATTGATTCACATGATAATCTGTTCCACATGAGCTGGCTGACTGAAATGTACTAAGGTAAAAGTCAGAATCCCAGTGTGGAGTTTTGATTTACATATTAATCTTCGAATTACACATTTTGTGCCTCCACACTTGCTGAAACTCCACTTGTAAAAAATGACTCAAACAGCACCGCATGGAGCTTACGTCAAAGTCTGACGTGCTCCTGTTCCTTGGTGTGTTTCTGTTTGACTCCCTCTCTCTCTCTCTCTCTATCTCTCTCTCTCTCTCTCTCTCTCCTGTGCTGTCAGATTAATCTTTGTCTGTTTAAGCAGTGTAGCATCATTAATGATAGGTGGTATTATAAGAGATGCTCAGAGATGAATGAGGGTGTTTGCCTTGGTTATTATTCCCTCTGTTAGAGCGAAGCAGCATGAGCACCTCACAGCTCATCAGTCTAAATTTGCCTTGGGCAGGCAGGACCAAGGTCACTGGCATCACATTGTACTATTTTAATATTTGTTACTGTGTTGGAGTGCCATAAACATGACTTTGTGGATGTATAAAATATATCCTTTACTAATGTGTCAATAACAGAGTAATCTGTGTGTTGCTGCATGTATGTGTGATGAGCAAGAACTTGTCCATGTCTTTAGCAGTTGCTAGCGTCCGTGTCTCTGATATCTGAGACCAGTGTCGGTGCCTATTTATTCCTCTTATTGATCTACTCCTGGTCCTCTCTCTCACACACTCGCTCACACACTAGGCAGTTCCCTCAGGGGGTTTACTGCTCCTTTCCCTGACCTTCATACAACTCCCAAGTCTCTTTTCCCTTCTCTCTGTCTCTCTCGCGCTCACTGTGTGTGTGTGTGGCTGAGGGAGCAGTCCACTAATAGAAAGTCTATTGACTGGGCCAGTCACTCATTGCTGCTATAATAGCTGCCGGGGCCCTGTGGACGCCAATCGATAAAAACGGCTTGTCTCTGTTCACTGGTGAGAGGCCTTTGTCAGCATTGGAGGAAAATTAAATGTTTGATCGACCACCTTTAAGATGCAGTTTATAGTACGTGTGTGTGTGTGTGTGTGTGAGCACGCATGAGAACCGCATCTGTGTGTACGTGTGAGTGTGAAGAAAGATCAGGTGAAAAAGCAAATGGAGAGCAGAAATGCAGGTTTGACACAGCATCAGTAAATCCTCTTTGATTGTCTGTCTCGGACTTTGCTGTGAGGGAAAGGTGTGTGTGTGTGTGTGTGTGTGTGTGTGTGTGTGTGTGTGTGTGTGTGTGTGTGACCACTAATTCCCGCAAAGCTTGTTCTGCCGTATGCCTGGACTGCAAACAGCTGGCACTACTGTCTCACTGTTGTTGCTGCAGATCGACAAACACACACTGACGCCAAGTCTCCCTAAATAACTTTTGGCAACAGAAATTGAGCCTTAAAGGAGACAAAGTGACAGCAAATTAACTCTGAATATTTTAAAAATGGAGGAATGAGGTAAATGTGTACCTTTTGGTGTGCAGGGCTGTTTATTGAACTTGAACTTTTTGGCACTGACAGTATGAGTCAGATTTGTAATCTTGTTTAATTATTCTTTGATCATATAGTTCCTGATTTAAATCAAAATGTTGCCAATTTTAGACTTACTTAATCTAGGCAAAGTTGTTGTACAGCTGTTTGTTTAGACAGCATTTTACAACTGAGAATTTGGACTTGAATGTGGACAGAAAAACAGTTCTCAAAATAAGTTATTGAAACTCAAATACATGTCAAAATAAATTCAGACAATACCCAGCCCTTGTACTATTTGTTGTATTTCACTACTAGAGAAAAAAACATCTTTTTTGCTTATCTACCAAACAACTGGACTAAAGTTGCTATCCCTGTCTCTATATTTTCTTTCCACAAACACATCGTAATGACTGCCCTTGTATGAAACAGTCTCACAGGCAGTCTTTGTCCCATAATGCCAACAAGTACCTCATTAGAATAGTCCCTAAGGTAGTGCTGGGGGGAGGTAGGACGCTGTTTGATTGACAGCCCTGGCATTCAGACTTAGGAGGTGGAGACAGTGTGGAGACAGCGCAGCAAGGTCACTGTCAGGGGAGAATAAATATGGAGAGACCTGCTAGCACTTATGAAATCTGTGGCACATAGTGAACTATCTCAGTCATGTCCGCACACACACACACACAGTGGGGACCAAGGCCACAGGGTGAGGAACCGCAGTGAGACAATGGTATGCAGTGCGGATGTGTTGGTGACTTGTGAGCGAGTGAAGTATGTAACACTCTCTCCTATAGGCCTCATGATCCTCGGGGGATTTCTCTCTCAGCAAAGCATGGCAGCCTGTCGGAGCTAATGCCGCTGTCTCGCCGCTAACCTCTGACACCTGGTTCATATCATTACTGAGCGGCCACGGTGACAAGCCGAGACAAGGTCATCACATTTGAGATTTTAAATGTCTTGAGTAGCAATTTCGTGGCATTAAATTCAGAGTGCCAACCTTGATCCGTCTTTGTCAGCTCTTAAACAACCTTTAAGAGTTGTCTTAAGCTGCTGTCTTTGTCAGGCGAGTTGATCACAGGCTTGAGATAACTGGAAAGGAAACTTGCTGCTAATTCTGTCCCACATTTATGCTCGCGGCAGACGAGGAGGGAGAGCGGCTAATATGATTATGGCTAATTTCTGCCAAACTGCTGGTAATGCGGCTCAGGGAGAAAAACGCGTCCAAGTGCATAAACACAAACACACAGACACCCTGGTTTTGTCCATGCACATACACAAGAACAGAATGCAGGAAGACAGGCAACTGCTGATTGAATTAAGGTAAAATTAACTGTGAACTTTGTGAAAGTTTTGCTGCTTCCCCGCAGGCGACAATTCGATCGACTTCATTAACATACCTGGCTAGAGCTTCAGTGCTGGGAAAGAAGACACTGACAGAGAAATAGACAACATAGATGTATGTGGGGGTGGGGGCAGTGGTGGGCAGGGGGTAAAATTGGGATGAGGCAGTAGCCAGATGGAGAGGTGAGGGAGGAGGTAGGAGGAGGAGGAGGAGGTAAGGCTGTGCTGAGTGATATCTGCAGTGTGCAGGGTGTGAAGCGTGTCATCTGTCATCTAATAGAAAACCTGTGTGTGGCCGAACCTGAAATGTGAAAAGATACTTTCCTTTCCCTCCTCGCGCTCGTTCTCTGCTGCTATTTGTGCTTACAGCTTAACTATTCCAATCAGTAACAGTTCCTACGGTGTCCCCGTCCATCCGTCAGGCTCTGTTTGTGTCTGCCGCTCCCGACACCTGTCACACATGCAGTTGTGATGCAATTTCTCACAATTCTGTGATCAGAATCTTAAGTAGGCTGTGACTGAGGAGTTGATTGGAGGCTGTGTTTATGACGGAGTCGTTTAATGGAGATTCTCAGACGGAGCCGCATTTGCAAAGCCAGGGTAACGAGCCTCACATTTCAGATGAATGCATCTGTTTACTGCTTGTTGGCAAACAGTTATCGTTAAATGAAAGGCCTCATTGGCAAAAGATGCTTGCAATTAGTCCTTTGTGTGCTGGAAAGACTATGTAATCACATAAACAGGGCATCACTGATGAGCACTTTTTAAATTGTATGGTACAAATGATAATAAGACCTTTTGACAAATTTATACAGATTTAAAATCACATGATGACCTTGTTACAGCTTTATACAGTGAGGTAGTCATAATGCCTCTAAGCCGATGTGTTCAAATTTAGTCTCTGAGGATTTGTTTTACTCAGAAAAATGGCACCTGTCATCACCAGAGTGTGATGTGTGTGTGTGTGTGTGTGTCTGTGTGTGTGTGAATCTCATGATGACAGGAGCATGAATGACAGTATGTTTACCATTCTGCGGGTTTTCATTTAGATCAGATGTCATTTTTTCCAGGGCGTTCCTGCTTAATAATGTCACCTGATTTTTATTTGGATTAGTACCCGAACGGAATCAACATTCTTATTTTGGTTTGTTGTGTTGACACGCAAGAAGTGACGCTTGTGACTCACATGTGCAAACTGTCAACTGCCTTTGCACAGACGTCAGAGCAGCCGCAATTTTTAGGTCGAATAACATCATCCACCCAAGGGATCTGAGATATATTAGCAGCCTATTCAGACCCGTGCAGTGGTTTTCATCCCACAGTGATTGTGATGACAGCCGCCTTCTGGTTTGTGACCTAAAAGATTATATATTGCTCCTCATGGGGAGCTCAGCCCAGTTAACTCCCCGGCCTTTTACATTTACCAGTACAAAAGATGAGTCTTCTTGCCGTGCAGTGACTTCCCACTTTTTCCTCCTCTAATGACGGCTAAGTGCATTTTAGTGTTCTAATGGCTCTGCATTATACTCCGTCTCATCCGGTTCACTTATACTACAGTGCCTGATTAAGGTCAAGACCCATTGATATTCTGCTTTGAAGTGGAGAAAGGATGTGTATCGTTAGAGGGTGAGTACGGTCATCCTTTTCAGTGTTTAATTATTAATTTCATGCAACTTTTAGCACTTGAAACACACGAACCATATATTAAAAGGCTTCACACTGAGTCACTGGAATGATTTACTAAATTTGATGTGGACACTACAGTATGCTCTAGAGCATTGTTTCTCAACTTGGGTACATGGTGTAATTGCAAGGGGTCTGTGAAATAATAAAAAATATATATTAAAACGATCCTATGGCCTCTACAGACATACCATATTTCCTCAACTAGTGACTATTTACTTCAACTGCAGAAGGTAACAGGCCTTTATTTGAAGCAGGCTTGTATTATAGGCAGGTCTTTATTTCTAATTCCCTCTGTTTGATAAGTATAATTGGCCCTGTTAAAGTTACTGCATTATGCTGTTGAAACAACTCAACACTTCCTGTATCTGTTTCAAATTAAAGGCTCTCTAGCATTTCAGGGGATAGAAACCCTTCATTTCTTAACAAGGCTTTTATTGTGAAACCTTTGCAGGAAGGTGTTGTGGAAAACTCTATGACTTGCAAGGTTCAGCATATAGCACTTGAAATGTAGCTACAGTACAGACAAACACACAAAAAGAAGAAGAGCTGTTTTTCATGCACAATATTGGATTTTTTGCCAATATACTGATATTTTCCAAATCATTTTGGCTGAATGCCAATACTGATAGATGCACATATTTTTTTCCACCTGGCTGAGGAGACTTCGCGCATGTAAACATAGATTGTACTAAGCATGATCAAGAAAGACAATATATGAAGGAAGAACTTAGGAAGACTGGAGTTCAGGAGCTCAGCATTAAAACTTTAATGAACCTGCCAAGTGAGTTGAGCAATAGTTTTCTTTGAGTTTATTAGACAGACAGGATTAATGGGTTAATCTCTGGTCCACACTCTGAAGCAGAAGGTGGTGGTAATGTAACTAATACGCTGGTTGCGAACTGCCGCTATAAACCAAAAAGAAAAAGAATTTTTTTTTCAAACAGAATGGTACATCCTGTCAGCGGTGAGGTGTTTACTCTCTGTGCAGCCGAACACAACAGCTCCTCCGCGGATTGTTTCACCCTGACAGACCCGCTGCTTTTTCCCACTTTAACCTGAATTACAAACCAGGGCTCAGTTTGGATCCGGTTGGATCCACACGAAGAGCCGGGGCTAGCTGGGAGGCTAGCAGAGTTTGCCACAGCATGGCCAGAGGGAAGCACAGTCAGCTAGCCTCCCCTAGCCTCCCAGCTAGCTCCAGTCTGCGGAGGAAGAACAGGACCGTCAGGATGAAACAGTCTGCGGAGGGAAGCACAGCCAGGTGGCGGAGGAGAAGGCAACGAATCAGCCGGTCATATTGGCAGAAATGCTTATTTTGGGCCAATGCCGATATATCACTTTAAAGACTTTATTGGCCGATACCGATGACGTGCCGATATTATCGTGCATCCGTAGCATTAGCAATATGGAGAAAAGGCTAAAACTAAACAAACAGCTGTCTGTTTTGGACATTGGTCAAACAGACTCTGGTCCACAGGAGAAGAAAACCAAGACAGAAAGCAAAAAGAGGCAATATAAAGAGGATTACATTGTGTTCATGTTGATTGTTTTATGCAGTTGTATTACAATAAAGCGATGTAGGTTTTCCCTACAAATAGCCTGATGCAATTCTGTCAAATTGTTTTGGGGTTTTTCTTGTGGGGGGTGGGACGGTGGGGGGGTGGCGGTTACTGTATTGTTGGTGAAGTTGACCACTAACAAATGTTTACCAGTTCAGACATAAAGAACTCCTTGGTTGGTTGTATGTTTAGCGTCACTGTCCTGCTGTATTGTCATAAAATTGATGGAAAATGTGTAAAAAGGGTTGTAATTCCTACACTCTTCACCCAGTTAGGATATCAGCACTCTCAAAGCTGAAAGTCAGCACTTTACCTGAAAGTTATTGTTTAGTTGTGTGCATGCTGACAAAAGCCAAAACACCAGAAAATGTGTCATTGTCCTATTACAGTACTTACTGACTGCTTAGAGGCTTTGGAAAAGTCTGAGAGGCTTTAGAAAAAAATGTTTTACATATTATTCTAACACAACTAGGCCATCTCGTTCTCTGCTTGACCGTCTCCCTTTTCTCTTTCTCTCACATAATGCTGATACATTAAAAAAAAAGGCTGGTGCCTTGTTCTGTTTCTGTGCTAAGGTAATTTTCTGCTTACCTGAAACTTTTAATTGGAATTGGATTTAAATTGGATTTTTTTTGCTGTTTCTGCTCAGGAATCAGTTTTTGTTTCCTGACATTTTACACGACTTGCAGCAAAGTCACCACACCCAGGCAGATGTGCACTGATGTACGCTTTCAATTGGTGCATTACGCTCCAAATATAATGTGAATAATTTGCACCAATTATAAGAAAACATGGATGTAGCATCTGTGACATCAGTCTGTCTAAAGGGATGTTTTTAAAGTTGGAGCTGTGACCCCATTTCAGTGCAAGTTCATTGTGTCATCTTAGTGTATTAAAACTAGAAAAGTGACAAATTTAAGTGCATGCATACTAAATTGATTGATTGATTCTTGAGTGTGCTGTTGATGACAATGGAAATGGAGCAGCGGCTTACGGCAAAAAAAACAAAGATCTGAAAAAAGAAGACTAAGTATCATATCTTTGAAATAATTTAAATGTTACGATATGTTATTTCCAGTGTACTAACTGCCAAACATTAAACATAGTATTGTTTGGATTGACCCACAGTCTTGAAGTTTATTTCTTGCTGAGACACAAAGCTAGGAAACTAAATGGAGCTAAAGAGCAAACAAGCACCAGTCAGTGAAAGCAAAAATGCCCCAAAACATAGTTCTCTTAAAGTCTTAATATCTCAAAAATACAGCATAGACCCTTAATTTGACCTTTTATTTCAAGTTCAGTTTTCCTCTTTACTGACATAAAGTTGTAGTTAATTACAAAATGTATATTTAGGCCCTTTCAAATTGGCTTTAGCAATGATGGTTGTTGTGACATCATACATCACAAATAGGCGTGAGGGGACAGTGAGGTGACAGGGAGACAGAGCACCTGACTAGCTGCCTGTTGGCTTTGACAAACTAATTTCAGCTGTAGACAGGCTATCTGTGTGTGTGTATGTGTGTGTATGTCTGCATGCTAGTTACAGACTTGATTGCTGGTTTGGGGTGCGCTCTGCAGGCTGGGAACAGGATGTTGAGATGACAACAGTCGGGGGGGGGGGGGGCATCAGATTTAGCGTAAGCTGACAGACACACTTATTACACTGTCTGTCCCCCTCCTGAGTGGAGGCCCAGATACATACAGTATTAGGCAAAATGCTGCCTCACTGGCCCAGTTTATACAGCCTGGTTTGGAAGTGTGTAGGTATTGCAGGACATCCCCGAAACATTCCTGAACTCAGTCCTTTTTGTTTAATGTTAACCCTTTTCACAACTTCAGTGTGTGTTCAGTGTAAATTGGTTTTTCATAGATGGTAAATTTCATTTTTTTTTGTACCAAATGTTAACTTGCCTGCAGTTTTTGAAAGAGTCCTGTTTTATTTAAATTGAAAGACTTTCTCTTTGAACGAACAAGATTGATTTGTCGTGAAAGTCTCCAGATGGTGAAATAGATTTTAGATGGAGCGTGCATCTTGTAATGAATTTTTTAGGGCGCTTGCACACTGCATATGCTATTTGCCAAAACACTCACATAGATATCTCTCTCTCTCTCTCTCTCTCACACACTCACACACACACAAACACACACACACACACACAAAAGTTTACGCAGCTATCTTTGTTAGGACATCGCGTTGACTTCCACTCATTGTGGACAGCCTAACCCTAACCCGAACCTTAACCATAACCAATTCATACCTAACCCTATCCTTAATCTAACCTCAATTCACACCTTACCTCTAACCTTAACAAAGACCTCAGAAAAGATGTTTTGCCTCATTAGGACCGGGCTTTGGTCCCCATGAGGACTACTAGCCCTGACAAGGTTGGTGTTTATACTGGAAAACCTCTAACTGTATGCTGGTGCAGTCAGGGCCTGAAACGGTGAATGTGTCAGATCAGAGTTTTAATTAAAACCTTCTCTGGCCAGCCGTGGAGCAAAAACAGAAAAAAGCTTTTTACTGGAGGAGTGTTTGGCACTTGGCAAAGGTTCCTCATTTGAAAAACAGCAAGAGACAGATTTGGATTATAGCAGAAGCCAAAACAATGTCTCTGCGTGACTGGAGCTACAGCCTTGTTGTCTTTAGCATAAAAAAAGGTTAAAAATACTGGAGTAATCTGTCAGGGTTACTCATGATATACAAATATACATATACATATTTCATTATTATGTAACTGCTTGTGGTCACAAAAACAGAGGACACAAATTTACAACATGGGCATCTGTTTAAACACAGTATTTGACATTAGTATTTGTATTTTACTGTGCTCTGTTTTATTTGACCTTGTACACAGCTGGACTTTAAAATTGCTGTATGAGTCACACAATGCATTTGGCCCATTGTTGAGTCTTGAATCGTGTTTTCTGCAAAAAGTGAAAATGTTACAATAGGATGAGATTTTTTGCATGTAGTTTCACCTCTTTGGGATTTTGAGCAAGAGATAAAATTTGAAACTGAAGACATTTTTTACCATGCTTGTGGTGTGGCTCTGTAGATGGCAATGGCCGTTTGCAAATCTACCACTTAGTTCCAGTGTCTCAGCAACCATTGGATGGATTGCTGTAAAATTTGGTGCAGATATTCATGGTTCCCAGATGATGATTCATAATGACTTTGTGTATGCCTGACTTTTCCTCTAGCACTATTTGTTTGACATTTGTGGCTTTGAGTGAAAAAGATGCAGTTTAATAAGGTCTAATCTTTGACAATAGTGATCCAGAACAGTGCTGTATTATTATTCTCTGTCTCTTTGTGCATTCATGGTTTGTCCTTCTCACCTGGTCCAGCTGACTTGAATTTTAACAGGACAGTTAATGTGTGCCATGTCTAAGGTCAGCCTGTAGCCTTGCAAGAATAAATCAGCCTGGACAGGTCAGGCCTCTCAACACCACTGGTCAAACACCACAAGATTGCTGCAATCTAACATCCTATCTCTGTCTTCAATAATTAGACCATTAGTGCTTTGGAGCTGCTGCAGATGCATTCAGTGCTGCGTGGCTGCATATGTGTCTGGTTGCTTGTGTCACCCCGCCAGCCTCTGATCCACTGTCTCAAATGCCAGCAGGGGCTGTGGGGCTGAATATTGTGATAGCGACAATGATTTTTGACAGGGAAGCTCTGACAGGCTCTGACAACAAACAGCCTGCTGCATGGATGCAGAGCAGCGGAGTGGAAATCTGTTGCTGCTGGGCTGTCTGGGGTCACATCACCATTGTTGACGGCAACAGCCAGTTAGGAGCATGCAGACACAACATGTGCCAGGTGAAGTAAGAGATGTATGAGTTTGTGGAATTGTGTGTTTAAATATGCAGGTTGTTGATTGTGTATTTATGTAATAGAGACAGAAAGAAAATGTATCCTGTGTTCATTGTTTGTCCTTGTTCTTTGTGATTATTGTGAGAGACTTTTATTAATAAATATCACTCTTTCTCTACAGCTACACCATCAGTGTAACCTTTTCAGGCAGGCATTGTTATTACTCTAATAAATGAAAGTACAATTGAATCAAAGAAGTTTAGAAATTTTAACAGCCAACGTTGTTTCTCCCCTGAAAGCCATTCTTGTTTGTTCATTTACCAGTTGTCAAGAGGGGTGACTCAGTGCGTGCAATTGTTTAACACTCATAAAGAGACAGTACAGTAATGATTGTGGAGTAATGAAATCATCTCCATGCTGCCTCCTCAGGAAGAGATTTTGCTTCGTGCGACCCCAGTGCACCATATATCCTTTAAAATGTCAGCTGAAGAAACTGTAACATCCGGTCTACTGGTTCTCTGGGTACCATTACAGTGACTCACTGATCCTCCTTCATGTGTTTTGGAACGATTACACAATCAATTACCGCAGCTAATTTAGTGTAAACTCTACAGTGAGGCCGAGCCACGCTAATGCTTCAAATGAAGGGGAGTTGAAGAAGCTGAGTTGTGAAACGGCTCGTGCACCCACAGCAGAGAGATTACCTTTGCGGAAACACATGCCAGCAGAATGTGGGGTTACAGTGATAGGGTCATGAATATGAATGAGCCAAGATAACATGCCCTAGAATTCTCACACCCCCTGACTTATGGTGCACAGCGGTTGGATGGCGCAGTGGAAATGACATAATACCAGCTTTAATGTTTTATTTAGCTCATCTCCTGTTGACTACAGTGGGCCATTAAGTGCGCACAGCATCTCCCGTTCACACTGATTTCCTCCCCTTGCTGCTGTCTCTTCTCTCTCCCTTGCACTTGTTTTTTTTTTTAAAAACTCATTTACTGTGCTGTTTTTCTGTAAATAACAAGTCTAGTTTCCATTCAAAGAAATTAGAAGAACAATGACAAACATATTGCTCCATTGTGTAGATATCTTGCAGCTCAGTCTAACTGCACTCACCAAGAAAGTGGTGGGTTATTATGCTCTTTTTTTATTTTAACAAGATTTTAAGGAAGGCATGTGTGTGTTTTTGTGACGCTGCTCTTAGCGTACCTCAAACTTTCCGCCTTCCTCTCTCCTCATCAAGCTGCAGCAGCAACGTTACTATGGAAACGTTGTTGTGAGAACTAAGCTTTGAAGCTAATTGCTTGATCAGAACAAACTGTATCTCCTTTTTTTTAAATCTTCCAACATTTTCATCTGCTTTTTCTTTTTATTCAACACAAGTCACAGTCAAGGTTCACAGAACAACACACACACACACAGCTCAGGTCACACCTCTAGGCTTTTAATGTGCTTCCTCTTTTTCTGTATGAATTAATGATGAGCCGTGGCCATGGTGATAATCTATATTATATGTGTGTGTATACGAGACTTAAGTGTTGTGACAGGAACAAGGACATCTTGATCATCATGAAGATAGATCAGGTATTTTTGGTGTTCTACACAAAGTTCAACTTGAACTTGAATTTACTATACATTAGACTCCAAACAAGACATCAGCGTGGTCGATATTACCAGAAGTTTTTAGCTTGTTTGAGCTTCTTATATTGGCATATAAAAAATTGCTGCTTAAATGCCAAACTAATTAGAGACAGTGTCACCATTACATAGTTTGTCCACCAGAGGGCACTGACAAGTTAAACCTCCCGCTTGGAAAATATTTTTAATAAAATCTTTAATGAAATAAAAATAATTCAGATTTCCCCAAAGGAAACAGGTTTTATTTACTCCTAACTTGTAAAAACTCAGGTTTTCTTTTCATGCCATTGTGCTGTGCTGTTTTGATCAGCGACTACAAAGCGAACATGTAATGTGCTAATGTCATCAGTCGATTGTCACCTGGGCTGAATCAGACAGATTCTGACGCATCTTGCCTCATCAATTTAGCTACTAGATGAAGTTTTAACCAATCAGCTCATTCATTGAAGTTGTGGCCTTTGCTGTGGTAATTAGCACCTTTGCACATTTTCCCTGAAGCTTAATATTATAAAAGTGTGTATAAAGTGTGATAATTTGTTCTGACGTTAGCAGAGGCGCCTCCACTTTTATATGTTGTGGGAAACCCTGTAATAAAAAAAAAAAGAAAAAAATTCTTATTAAAGTTACCGAGTTTAAGGGATTCTTACCAAAATGTTTATGTAAAATGTCATCAGATTTTTTTTAAATCTCTCAAATGTCAATATAGGTATTGATCTCAAAAATCCGGTTCTACTTTTCATAACGTCTCTGTGTGTTCTGTGCAGTCAGAGAGTTGTCAGCATGAAGTTGTCCACATTCTGTACTGCTGGTCCACTGGTGTGTAACTGGCCTGCTTGATTCAAAAATACAAATATTCATTCATATCACAGGATTTTATCTCATTATACACATTTCATATCTCTTGTTCATATTGTGTATAAAACTACACAGTAACCATAGTTTGTGTGCAGACAGAAAAATAATGAGGTTTGAAGTGACAAGAGAAAGTGATAGACATGAAAAGTAAAAGGAGATTACTGAGAGTTGTAATCCTTAAGATTTTAATTAAACCATTCCCTGTTTTTGATACTGTTAATGGATATTTTTTAGTGTTTATATTCTGTAATTATCTCACAATAACGTAGTTTTCAACATTAGTGGTGGAGTCCACCATTTACAGGCTGGAATCAAATTACCTATGTGGGATTAACAGGAAACAACGCATGTATATAATCCAGTGTTACTGTTAAGCAGCCACAGTGAGCTGTTAGGTGAACAGCAAAGTAACCAACTCCTTTTTATGCACCATGTGCATCATGAAATCAAATTGCTTGTTGTTTCAATTATTTTTGATTGACTTCTCTATTAAAACAACGCTCGTTAGCTTAGTTTCATTTCTGACAAAGTGGCTGCACCACTAAGCATGGGTGTCGCCGAAATCAACCAGGATTAACATCTTAAGGATTACAACTTTAATAAGATCAATAATTAAAATATTACTGTGTGGATACAACTGTAAAGCATGAGGTTTTGTATGTGTGTTGATAGAGGACTGCTACCTGTGAAATTTCACACATCATGGTGGTGCAAACAGAAAAAGAAAAAAAAAAACCCACAGGTCTGGATTTTGCAAGAGAAAATAGATATAGTTGTCATCTTCACTGTATTCATCATCAGGTGTGTTTACAAATGTGCTTATGGTACACAGCTCACAGCGAGTCTCACACTGCCAGTGCAGTTGACAGTTTCACATACACAGACACCCACCCGCAAGCGTCATATCATCACAATTCCTACCCATAGATACATCTCTGTCATATATTATGTAACATCTGCTAAAATATGTGACTCATGGCCCAGTCATTCTCTGCACAGACTGCGATATCGACACACACACACAGACGCCGCTTCTACTGTGAATACACCAGTGCTGGAGAGAAGGGAGTCAGTGTAAATAGTCATCAAAACAGTCATGATGCGCATCCAAAATGCCAAATGATCCTTGTTTTTGTGTTTTCCTGGCGGCATCGCCGACAACAGAGGGTTGGTAGATTAGGTGTTGTGTTGAAATCCAACAGTTTGTAGTCCTGCGTCGAAGGAAGCCTTGGCTTGTTTTACGAATCCACTGGCAAAACAGTCGCACATCAGATGTTTCTGTGAGGGGACGGTCTGTGTGGTGATTGTGGTTGTCCTCCTGAAAACAACTGCTACCAGAATCCCTGCTTGGTGAATACAACTGACTTTCTTCCGTGTGGTTCAGATTAGTGTTGGATTTTGGTCCATGATCACTGACTTCTTGGCTCAGGATGAGTTTATTTCTCTGATGGTTAGCCATTCAAAAACATGACACACCCAAAGACAGTTTATTCTCATTTCACTGTCAGCATATTTGTAATTTTCAATAACACATTTCCCTTGTCGCCCTGTGGCTCAGTGCAGATAAACACTATGAATACAAAACTTTTGTACGTCTTAAAACACAAACTTCACCTGCAGCTACTGCTTATTTACACAGAACACTTTTTTGCTTCATTAAACTATTTCACTTCAAAACCGCATCGGTAAGGTTGTTAATATTACAGTGTGATTGCATAAAGACCATTACTCATCCACGTCTGCAGAAGAAAAACAATTTCTAATCAGTTCATTTGAAGTTCACTCTCCTCACCGTGAAATGAACAAAGCACAAAATTTAAAAAAAAAAAAAACAAAAAAAAAAAACGTTTTTAATGTTTACTGCTTAACAGAGAAAAAACAGAGCTTGTCCAACAATAACTAACAGAGAATAGCTTAGCACTGAGAGCTGTGTTTTTCAGTCCAGCTTATAAAGAACTCAGCCAGCACAGGAAAGTAGATTGCGTCTTCTCTCCTCGCTCAACTTAAGGTGCTACAAACCATTGTTGAAACTCACTTTACAGACACTCTGAAGACACTACAGATGAGAGGAGTTATACAGCGGTGACTGGTCTAATTTATAGGTATCAAAAGGTCTTCCTTTTATGATGAATGAATTAGGAGGTGAAACAAAGCCAGTTCAGTACTAAAAGGTGACCTCTTTGTTCAGGTGCAAGCATGTGCAGTAATGCATTACGAAGCTATCACTAGAAAGCAGCGCTATTGCCAAAACGCGCAAGCAATAGGTTTAAAAAAGGCAAGTGAATGCAACGTTTTACATTTTGCATGCATTGAATTACATCCCAGTTGTATTGTACATTGGCTGCTACATAGATCGGGACTTAAATTTTTCTCTGGCCACAGCAACAGAAAAGTAAAAATTGCCTACATGTTGCCCAGAGAAAGGAATTTTTGTACCTCCGGACTGCATGTGACATCAGTATTCAGTGCTGTAGGAATGTTTTCAACAGTAGATGATTCACATAGTTGCACAGACCCTCACATAAAAGCAGGAGTTTAAAAGTCCTTGTGCTGCTTTTCTCCACTGCCTCCTGTAATGTATTCATGCCACATCTCCAGGTTTCGATTATATGGAATATACGAAAAGATGGGTTTCAAAATAACACATCCATCATTTGTGACACCAATCCACTACATTTAAAGACAACACAAGATTCAAACCAAAAAAAAAAAAAAAAAAAAAAAAAAAACCTTTTTAAAGTTATGGAAATTCATGCAATCTGTAATGGCTGAGGTCATCGGGAGTTTTCTTGTCCTTGGATTTGAAAGCCGGGGCCTGAGTAGGTCTCAAGTGGTCTGAAAGTGAGCCATGCATGTGCCACCGTTAGCGTCACTGTCTGCGAAATGCATGTAGAAACAGAAGATTGTGTTCAGACTTGGATCACTGTCAGAACACTTGGAGGGCGGCACAGCTAGAGTTTTTATTACCGCTGTTCTATGACGATCATTGTAACGATTATTACCACTCTGGGCAACGCACTGACATCAGTTCAATTTTAGGATTGTGATTCACACAGGAGTCATGTGGCAACTAGCAGCCGTAATTCTTCTGACGGCTGTTGGTGTCGAGAACTCATGTCAAACACTTAGGTGCTGAATAAATCTCAGAGATATATTTTTAGATCAAAGATAGAAAGAAACACACTCACAATGACCCACACATGCATACTATAGATGCGTGCATGGATGCCCTTGACACCCATACACACGCACACAGACACACACCCACACACACACTGAAGTTACTCTGCACTACTTTCTCATACTTTTCAGTTTCTGACACGAGTCCTCTTTTCTGACGTTGTTTACTCCAATAATCTCTGTCTTCGTCTCTTCTTTTTTTCCGGAGTGGCCTGTCTCGGTGGCTTACTGCTGGTGTTGCTTCAGGCTGAAAACAAAACACAGGAAAGAATTTGTTAGTCTTGTTTAGTCTGTGACACAGGCAGATCCGACAAGACAGGGCTCTTTAACCACAGGGAACATCGAGCCCACTGGGGGGAAGATATTCAGTTTCTGCCATGCTCAGTCCTTGGGAAGTAATCTCATTTACCTGCAAGTCCATGTCTCATGCCGTTCTTAATATAGCGTACAATAGCAAAATAAGCTAAAAAATAAGTCCTCAAATGTGCAGATATGAAACACTGTAACCCTGCATTGCTTTTATTCCTCTGCTGCACTGAAAAGAATTTCCTTTTACCGAGGATAACAGCTCCATGTGAAGAATTAACCAATAATCCTGTTTCACAATCTTCTCATAATTACAGCCATCTATTATGCCTTCTATCTGGCTGTTCCCCAAATTAAAACAAAGGAGAAAGATAGGAGTATAAACCTTCATGTTTAAGGTGCAATAATTACTGTGGATTTGGCCTTTATCTTGAGCTGCTGATTGTTTTTCACGATGACAGGCGCTGTGGCTGCATTCCGTAGCTTTATCGCCAAGAAACAAAGCAACTCCAGAGGCAAACACGCCATACTTAATTAAAACAAAGAGATAAATTGGATGGAAGCTCAAGCGAAGCAACACCCAACTAATTGAGTAGGCATTTTTAGAAAAATCTATTTTGACCTACTATCGTACACAGGGATTTAAAAGCACCAAAATCTTAGTAATCCTGCAGCTGATCTTTGCAAAGTGTAACTGAAATATTGAGTTGTTTTCAGTTATTCAATTGTCTGAATGTCACAACAGAAAACCCAACAATAAAGCAATGCAATGCCTCTTTCATCTTTGTTTCATGATGCAGTTTTGAATTGTTTTCTCCTCCCTGTCTGTTTTTACCTTTGTTCAGTGAGGCGAACAAAATCAGACACACGCATAAAGTAAGAATAAGATGTTTGTCTCCATACGTGGCCATCGGCCTGAGTCTGAAATAAAAACAAATCCCCCAAACAGCACCACAAATTCCACCATTTTCATCACAGACTTTGTTAAAATGCCACTCCTCCTAATAATTGGAGCGTTAGGACGCGCACACACACTTCCAATACAGAGATGGAGAGAGAGAGAGTGTGTGAGAGAGAGAGAGTGTGAGAGAGAGAGAGAGAGAGGGGGATATACAGGCACCATAGCTGTCAGCACCTATCCTGGTAATGGCTGTTAAAACAGTGGCCTCTATACCCTGTCTGCTCTGTCAGGACTCATCTAGCACTTTAGACTCTCAGAGGATTGGGAGTGCATGATTCTGGTAGCCTGCGTTGTTCTCTTGGAGGGGACAGGTAGCAGCAGGGAGGGAGGGAAGGACAACAAGATGAGTGAAAACAGTGTGGGGCCGGATGAGGGGTCAAAGATAGAGGTAAAACCAGGTCCATTGTGGGTGGCCAGCAGAGAGTGGGATGGCAGTAAGAAATAAAGAAGTTAGTCGAGCAGTTGTGATTATTTTTGTATATTTATAAATTAACTGACTAATAGTTTTGACTATAAAATGTCAAATAATTGTGAAAAAACACTATTTTTCAGAGCCCCAGGGGATGTTTTAAAATTGCTTGTTTTGTCCGATTGAGTCCAAAACCCAAAGATATTCTACATGCAGGAAGTCCTCACATTTGCAAAGCTGGAACCAACATGTTTGGCATTTCTGCTTGATATTAAAATTGTTGGCAATTATTTTTTCTGTCAATCGACTAATATTTTAAACTCTACTTAGGGAACATTTGGAATTTTTTTCAAAGAAGTTCGTTGCTCTTAGATTTAACTCTTATTTCACACTGAATTAATCAAAATTCATGTTGGTTTGGAGATTTCCCCTGATTGAGCTGTTTCTATAGGAACAACATGGCACAAAGAATCATGGGAAGATAGGGCTGGACGACATCTCAAATTAATTTGATTAATTCGAAGTTTTGGTTTTTCATGATGTATAAAATGTCTAAATCCTAAAATCAAATTATTACAATATGCACAAAAAGTTATTTTTAATCACAAAGTAACGTAGATGATAGCTGCTATAGTAACGCTTTAGATTACAGCCTGCAATGTACAGTGTAATTACTCAGGCGATGATATGACTATGATATGGCAATAAATAAACAAATATTGAAGTGTACATATTAGCTATACAGTTCCAGCTTGAGCTTTAAGGTACACTGCTAACTTAGACCCCAAACACTGAACAAAGAAATTAAATAAATTATTTCAGACATGCTTTTAGTGAACAAATTGCGCATGAATACACAACCAATTAAACAAGGCGCAATCTAATTTAAATGAGGCATTATAACTATAAGAAATTCAAGTTTAATTTCCCCTGCTCCCTTTCAAATAATTTCTTCTAAACTCAACAAAAGTTCCCACCCCCGGTTTGTTATTCAGGTTAAAGTAGGAAGAAGCAGCGGGTCTGTCAGGCAGCTGAGTGAAGTGGAGCCTGCGGAGGTACACCGTACCACTACAGTACGTACAAAAGATTACACTGTAACTTCGGAGTAATTAGCCATTTTGAGTCACGACAGTCCCACAAACTGTGACATGAATAGTTACACTACATGCGCACCTGCCGCAGTTTACGGGACTGTCGTGACTCCAGGTGGCTAGCTGTCTCTGGCTATTTCATAGTGAATTTAATGATCACATCTATGAGAGGAACTGACTGAAAATGACTCTGACACTGATCTGTGTTTGTCTCGGTTTGTCTTTGTTAACGAGGTGTCATCTCTAGTTATGCGAATTGAAGTGCTGGGAGTCGACTGTTTCCAGATTCTAGTTTGTACAGTTTGTCTGAACCTGCTGGGTAACGCTAGAAGAATTCTGTAGATATCTGGCTGATGTCTTGTAAAGCAGTGGTTCTCCACCTTTTTGGCTTGTGACCCCTTAAAATAAAGAAACCTGGGACCCCTCCTCACATGTTGCATTGTCATCGGTTAATCATTTTGTCCATAAAATCTCAGAAAATAGTGAAAGATATTCGTTAAAGTTCCCCACAGTCCAAGGTTACATCTTCACATGTCTGGTTTTGTCAGACCAACAGTCTAAAACCCAAAGATATTCAGTTTATCATTATATTTGATAAAGAAAACCAATAAATCATTTTTTTCATTTTTGCCTAAAAAATGACTATAATAGTATACTGTAAAATACTATAAAATAGTTTCTGATTAATCTTTTGTCGATGGAATAATCGATGAATCGTCTAACCTTGCAGCTCTAGAAACTTTTTTTGTTTAATTTTGTTTTGAATAACTTTTAAATGCTCGAGGAGGTAAAATACAGAAACCCACAAGAAATTGAGCAAAAATTATAAGAAAGCTTGAAAAAAAATCACAATTTTGTGTCCAAAATTTGTGTTTTTTTTTCTGTATTCTGTCCTATACTATCATCCCCTTTGATTAATCCAGAGACCCCTTGTGGGGGTCCCGACCCCCAGGTTGGGAACCATAGTTGTAAAGAAACACAAACAGCAGCAGGTCAATTAGTGAGCAGATTTTTTCTGCTCTATCTGTGCTGATTATAACAGCAGATGTGCTCTGCTCAGTTGAAGCATCTGGTACTGACAGTCAGTGACTGTGTGGGATAACTTGTATTTTATGCATAACGATGATGTCCTTGTAGGTGGTGCAGGTCTTTTATTATTCTTGCTCAACTGTTTTAAAAATTATGATGTTTCCAGCCTGCATTTTGCAGAAAAACAAAACCTAATTAAAATCGTGAATCAACCCAAAGATTTTAAAATTTGGCCATATCGCCTGGCCCTATGGGAAGGTTTTGCCTGTGTGAAGAGTACTGGCTACATGCCCAGTATTTTCATGCATACTGACACATTTCACATATCATAGAAAATGTGTAGGCTAGCATTTCACATGCTTTGCAACATGGCACACATATCTTATACTATTAGTATGTGCTACGAATTATTAGGATGAAGCTAGTGTCTGAATAAGGAGGTAAATGTTAAGGCAGAAGGACATGTAGGGAGGAAAGGTGACATAGCCAAGGAAAAGTACAAGGCAGGAAGGGAGAACATAAAAAAAAAAGGTCATGGTCTGTGCGGGTCCTGCAAAATGAGGGGGGTTGTTAATAGACTAATCCAATAATCTGTCCCAGGGCCACACATGTGGGATGTGAGATATACGAGGATGAGAATGTGTGAGAGAGAGAGAGAGCGCTCTGTGTCCGAGGGAAGCGTTTGTGAGGATGTGAAAGTCACCTTGGCACGCTGCATGTGTGTATGTGTTTGCCAGGTAAACGCAGTCCAGCAGTTGCTAGGGGAGCAGAGCTGTGAGTCCCCCCCCGCCACCCCATCTTATTAACATCACATCACCACACAGAGGAGCTCAGGGCAGGGTGTGTGTGTGTGTGTGTGTGTGTGTGTGTGTGTGTATAAAAAGACTGTGTTGGGTGAGAGGGAAGGAAAGGACAAGTGCCTTTTAGGGGAGATGAGGAGAGTGTGACAGAGGAGGCGTGTGAGAGGAGAACTAACCAGCGAGCGTCCTGAATTAACCTTTCACCTTGCCTCAAGCAGGGAGAGGACACGCACACACACACACACACACACACACACACACACACACACACACATATACTCAGACAATGACACACACGTACATGCAGCGTGCCTGCCCTATTAGCAGGTCGATAGCGCAACCATTTGCATTGTGAGTTACTTTACACTCAGCACTGTAATCTCTCACACTCTTTGCCAGCCTCTCTCTGCGTGCCTCTGCCTCTTAAATGTGCATTAGTTTGTTTTGTAGTTTGTGTGTCCTCAGTGATACTGATGCTGAATAATTACCAGGGTGAGTAGGCTAAATGGATTGTCCCCGACCTCGCCATCATACCCTTGGGGTCTGTTAGCATCAACATCAACATCACACACACTCATAACACAAGCACACACTATGCACATAAACACACATAAAGACAGGTCAGAAGTTGGAATCCTATAACAAAAAAGAGCACCCAGAAAGCAAAGGTCATACAGTCCCGGTGAGCGATGTGAACATGAATAATATTATACGGGTAGTTAAAGCCAGCCAGTGTCATTGGTCAGAGATACAAGCATGCTGACAACTCCCATCAAGTAAACTGCTCTTTACTGGTTGCTCTGTTTTCTCTTGTGGACTCCAAGGAGCTAATTAGTGCCCTTTCTTGTTTTCTTCTGTTTTTTTTCTCCTTTCATTTAATGCTTGTATACTCCTTAGACAAAAAAACTTTTAAACTTTTCAGGCAGTGTAAATTTGCTGGTAATTGTTGCAGAAAAGCCATCACCTGCTTGAGGATATTCTGTGCAGTGACTATTTTCTGCCTCAGACTACTGGATAACAGGAGCAATACTGAACCAGGAAAAGGAGGATCTTTATAATAGAGTTTGACTGATAGATCAGCATGCTTATGGGCAGATATCAGCTTATTGGAGATTAGAACTAGACCGATAAATTAGCCGGGCTGATATAATATCATTAGTTTATTGCAGATATATCGGTATCAGTGTATATGTAGGACGATGAATAACAAGATTTTTCAATACAGAAATGGCAAACTGAGGTAATTTAGAGACAGTGTCACCATTAAATAGTTTTTTATAAGAGAGCATTGACAAGTTGATTAAAATGTCCAGCTTACTATGTATCTTGGTCACAGTTCTTCAAAAAACAAATCTAAGAGTATGTTTATGTTGTGTTTATGTTAAAATATTACAATCTTCTGATATTTTGTCAAAGATTTTTTAAACTTCATGTGTGTTAGTATCGATCTAAAAGATACAGTATTGCTTGGGCTGTATTGCAAATACTGTATTTCTATAGTGGCATCAATGTTGGTGGATACATGTATACAAAAATCAATTGCAGCACAATTTTATGGATCTGGTTAGATTCACTTTTTTTAAAAAACTTATTTACTGTCATTATATAGTTGCTGTTACTGTCAAGATTTTATTCAACTGTAAGATATCTTGCTGTACATATCCTTGTCAAAACTGTTTAATAACCAATTTCAGGGTTAGTTATCTTTTCTTAATGTTACATGTTTATGTGAAAACCACAATAAAAACAATACATTATTTACATATATAATAAAGTAATGTAAGTAAATAGAGACTATAGGTTTTGTGTGATCAGTAAGATGTCTTTCAACTGTACAACAAAAGTCAAATAATCTGTTTCTTACTGTTGCAAACAAAACTACAAAAAACAAATAACAAAGAAACAAAAAAACAAAACTAGTAAATTGTAAAAGAAATGTTAACTCAACATTTTCTATGCAGTTGTAGCTGCATACATGGGTACATGTGAATTTTACTTCTCCAAAGAAAGGACCAAAGTTTGACAGCCACTTATAACCATTACAAAACTTTATTGACTACCTGCTGGGAACAGCCTGCCATCATCAAAACACTCGACAGCTTCACCTTGTGTTTTCGCTTTTTCAAAACAAGCCATTAATTTTTTGTAGCACTCATGCCAGGAACCTACATGGGGATTTCTTGATCATCTATTTTGTTTTCTGGTACAGCTCTATCTGCTGCCCACTTGTGTTCCTGTCTGCTGGCCAGCAAAGTGCATTCGCTTAATTGCAACATACTATAAACTGTGAAAATGTTCTGCCAAGTGTATCTAGTTATATCTCTGCTGTTATCAGCCTGTACAGGTCCAATTACAGCAGCCATTCTGGAGTAACTGTGGAGTCTGCAGCGTTTCAAATGACCTGCAGCTGACTGTGTACGAAGCAGATGTGTGGGACAGATAAGGATTTCTGGCAGATAGACGCATCCAGCTGTTTAAAGAATAGAGAAATCTGTTGTTGTTTTATGATGACACATTCCTCATGCCAAACATCACACACACACACACACACACACACACACATGTAGACATACACACACAGTTTTCATGGATGTTTCTTCGGTGAGAGTTAATCCCCTGCCGCTGTCAGCCGTGCTTTCGTCTCTTCCGGAAAGCTCCTTACACAAGCCAAAGCTCATCCTGAGTGTGAAAGAACACACACACACACACACGGCCCACAAAAACACATATACACACATAAACACATACTCAAAGTTGGGGTGGAAGATCTTGTGTCATTTTAGCAAAGCCTTGTCCCACCCGAAGATATGAACGGAAAAATCTCAGCAACCTCTTTCCCATAAGTAATCACAAATGTGTCGACATTTGCACACATGCAAATAGCTCAACACAAATCTAAAACACACTCTATAATCAGACAGCTTGTTCTTAAAAGGAAGAGACTTGGTTTAACGTTTGTATTCATGCCATGAGCTGCAAAAACAAACTAATGCACACACGCACACACACACAGCCCTCATTCATGGACCCTTATGTCCCCTTATCTTGAAGTGCTTTAGAGGTTGTCTAGTGTGTACATGAGTGTATTTACATCCCCATGTCAACAGAAAAGTGACACTTTGCACAAAGTGCTGCAAAATACAGTGTTTATTTGCTATCATATCATACCCACATACTACTCTGCGTTGCAAAGACTAGAATGTCATGCACATTGATTTAAGAGTGGGCAGAGTGTGTGTGGGAGTATGTATATGAGTGCCTAGTGTTTTCTAACACACATTCATGTAACCCATATTGTTTCACCTGAGTGACTGGGTGAAGGCAGAAGAAGTGAGGTCGATGAGGTGGAACCTTAAGTTTTTTTTCTATGTTTCCCGGAGGATCGATACGGCAGAGCAACAGAACGGGCAAGACTTATTTCCAGTACCAGTGTTGGCTCTCACAGCCTCTTACAATAAGCCTGCGAGGACTCATGACTGTCGCACTGTAAAATCATTTGTGCTTTGAGGGCGCTCTCATGGACTTTTTCACACTTCAGACTACACTGTCTGTAACTCTGCAATCCTGCAGAAGCTGCTTGAAGGAATTACCCATAATTCATATACAGTAGGTTTAGAATTAAAAATAGGGGACAGCAATTTCCAAATATAATTTAATATTGTTTGATCTAGCAACATTAGCATTCTGCTAGGAACTACATATAAACATGCTAAACTCAATATGGACTAGAAAATGCATTTCCTGCAGAAAAAAGTAGTATGGTGGTGTTTCACTAATGGCCACAAGGTGATTTAGTATGTCGTACACATTTTCATGGAGAACTTGTGCACCAAGTTTCATTTTATTAAAGACAACAGAATTATCATGTTATAATATTACAGTAGCGCCCTCTGTGGGTAGAATTGTATCAAATGTTACACACTTGTGCAGTGTGGCTGTATGTGCAACATTCTCAAATTTGGTTGCAACTGAATTTAGCATTGAAGAGTTCTGGCCTGTTAAGTGCATCAGGCCACGCCTTCAAGGTTTTGGAAACCAATTAAAGATGAACGGTAAGTGATACCCAAAAAAAAGAGCGAAGAAAGTTTTATTCGGGGTCATCTAAATATGGTGGGTACCAAGTTTGGTGAATATTAGATGAAATATGTGCCAACAGAAGCAAAAAATAGGTTTACCAAAAAATCCAAAATGGCGGAACATTTTTCCAGGCGCAAATGGGCGTGGCCTATATCAGTTGTATCGACATCGTCCAAGGAACGCACTGCAAATATTGTTTTGATATACCTCATGGTTCATGAGTTATTAGCCAAAACGTAAAACACGTAATAACTGACCATATGGTGGCGCTATAGGTACCATGTTTTAATATGTTAAGTATTTCCACATAGGACACTTCTGAATACTTCAGCCAGTGTTTCCCCTATAATTTTAGAGGACTGGTGGGCTGCTGAGAACCCCCTGCCAGGCCAAAGGAATCTTCTTTTTTTTTTTTTAATGCCAAAAATAAGGCCAAATATCCGTTCATTAAAAAAATCAATAGCATTTGGGAGCCTCTCTGTGCAGCGCTGTTCCGAAACGTGAGTCAACCTCTGTGTCGTTGCCTGGGAAACTCTTGGTAGCTTTTAGCTCTTTTAAGAAATAGGGCAGTGTGTAATGTGTGTGTTTAGTGAGTGTGTGGTTGAGTGAGTGCGAGCGGCAGAAAAGTGACGGTGAATGCGAGTGGAGCAGAGGAAAAGGTTAGCAGTAAGTTGTCAATCTGGCAGTAAATGTACAGTACAGGCTACAGTGTGTCAGCTTTTACACACTTTTGGGTGTATTGGACATAAAATCACTGATAAAATCTGGTAATACAAATCGTTTTTAAAAAATCCGTATGAAAACGAATAAAAACCAAAAAATGATGACCTTTACTATAAAGACGTTTGAGCCATTGAGCTCTTATTCAGACTGACCATGCAGGTGATGTCTCTAAGTCTGAGACTTTGGCCTTAAAATTAATCTCCAACACTACTCCTCTCTAACGATCCCACTGTCTTCCTTTTTCGGTTCAATATACATTTATTGATCGTTCACCCACAGAGACATCACGAGGTCTCATCACACACACCAACTGAACTTCTCAGAAAAAACATATTTTCCTGTAAAAAGTCAGCAAACTCATTGTGCTCCAAAATGTCAGCATTATCTCTCCTGCTCCTGCTGACATTCCCAATAACAATTCTTAGTAAATTCCACTGCCTTGAAATAAGACTGAAGCCCAGTTTTGCACACTTGTCTTCCAAACTCCCTCCACTTCCTGTAATCCTGTCTGATGAGGTGGATGAGGGACTTTCTCCCCTTATATCCAGTGACCTATCAGTGCTCCTCCTATAAATCTCCCTGGTACCTCTCTCTCAGTCTGTCTCTCACTGCCCTCTATCCGTTGATTCCCTGTCAATCCATCCTCTCCATCCTAAGCAGAAAAGCCCTGCAGCTGTCAGCAACCCTGGATTCACCTCAAAGTCCACTCCAAATCTGCTTCTTATCTCTTTGGCTCCACCTTTCTGTTCAATTTAAGGAGATTTTTTTTCTACTGCAGTTTTGTTTAACTTTTTCCTGCTCTTTGCACCTTTCTGTTTCTTATACATCCTGTTTCTGTCTTTATTACTACATTCCTCCATGTCCATCTGTCTCTTCTTATCAGTTTTTCCTCAGTCTTTTGCATCTCTCTGCCCCTTTTTTACCTCTTTCTCAAATACGATGTGTCTTTCTGTCTCACTGCATCACTCTGCCCATCTGTCTCTTTTTGTCTGTGGTGTATACTCTCTCTCCTGTGTCGATCTGTCTTGCTTCCTCTCTCTTCCTCTCTCATAAACATGACTCTGTCAGTGTGTCCTGCCCTCTTTTCCGCATTACGACAGTAAAACTGACATCGGGAGAGAGTTATGAGCCACTGTTCCTGCCCTGAGTTATAGTGCCTGTGCAGAAATATTATACACCTCAACAATCACACATTTTAGGAGTTTAGCAGACACTCTTATCCAGACTGACTTAAAATGAGCTATGTTAGGCATTAACTATCTTGCTTACTGACATGCAGTTGTTAATGGACATTGCCTGCTGTGAACATCAATTCTGTGACCTTCACTTTCACCTAAAAACACAATAAAACATATTTGCCTCCTACTCAACTACATATCTCTCCAAATACAATGATCCAGTTACTCCTATTCATTTGCAAAGCCGAACTAGTTTCTACCAAAAATGCACCTGCCAACTGATCTGTGCAATGAAAGGGGGAAAAAAATCACATCAGCTTCTGTGGATAACATCAGCGTCTGTATTCAACTCTGTTTGAACATTTTGAATGTAATTTTTGGTGCTTTCAGCTTCACAAACCAAATTCCAGTTAAGTTCTGTTGTGCTGGTGTGAGCCGCTATCTCTAAACCTCAGCAAATCACACTGAAACTCTCTGAATGTACTGCTAACACTGTGGGTGAAAAAAAAAGGTTGTATTGTTGGATGTTGGGCTGAACTTAAATGCCTTAAGGTGTCCTGTTTCCATCCCAACACATTTTTTACTCATTTTACCCCCGAGCCACAGCTCTAGCATCAGCCTGAGCTGCCTAGCCAAATTTTGTTTTCCAGTTTTTAGATGTTAACTCTTAAAAAATATTATATAGTCTACTACTGAATGCCAAAAATGTTCTTGAAACAAGATTAAAATCTTGCATTGGGGTATTTCCAACATCTTTCAAGAAATCTCTAGAATCAGCTGTCATTTTCTTTATAATAGTGCATCAATTTCTCATAAATGTCTGTAAAGGTTGCACTAGGAACAGAGGACAGAATCCATTATCAGACTAGCTGATTTTTTTTTTCTTGTTTTATGAACCATAACTCTTTGACACTGACTGAGACTGAGTGAATTGTTATAATGGAAGCTTTTGCCTTGTACTGTACTGACAGGAGGAAAATATGACAAACTACAGCGCATCCATGTAGATCTCATGCTGCATATACTATGTATAGCATACATGATGATTCTCATCATCACCAGAAATAGCATTTGTAATTTAACCTTGGCTAAAAGAAAATACATCCATTTAATTACTTTCTGTTTTTGTCTCTTCATCCTTCACTCTCTGCCTCTCTCATCCTCGTTATCGCCGTTGTTTTTCTCACAACACCCACCACTCTGTGTCTAAGAGTTAACTTGTTTGCAGAAGTTTGGTGTGTGTAGCCCAGACAAGTTATGCTCCAGGGTGGATAAATACAGACATTTGAGCTGAAGTGCCCTAACTCCTAAGAAGAAAAAGGGAATAAAAGGAAAAGAAAACAAGAAACAGCCGCAACAACAAAATTATATCCTCAAGCACCCTTTTATCTGACAAATACTCCCTTCATAACACTTAATTTCCATTATAGTGCTTTAAATATAGAGAGACACATACATGCACAGAGACACACACTGTGCCTATAACCACGCTCACAGCTATCTCATGGTAAATGCATGAAATGTAACTGTTCCATATCACAGTCCCTTCTGCTGGTGGATATAATTCCCCTCACATTGGCTGGGATTACATTCTTTATAATGAAAATGACCACACCGCCTCATTGTGTTACTGTCATTATTTACAATGTGTTGCCGCAGTCTGCTCCACATCTGTGTGCATTATTTTATCAATGTGTCAATGTAGCTTATGTAGGCTCATCAGATCATTTTATAGCTGGAGGCAGCCCTGCCCAGTGCAGCACTTTTTCCTTTGCAATACATATGTTCAACTGTCACCTTAAAATTATGGTTACAAAGTACTCATTTGTTTTGTCAGTTACGTTTGGAGAGAAACATAATTGCAACATAATATTATGTTGACTGGTAACATTTTTTCTAGTGCAGGAAGCACTATATTTATGTATTTTATCACGCTTTATTCGCTACAAGCAGATATTGTATTGCAAGAGCAGATATGGTAGGAAAACAAAAGGAATTTGCAGATACAATCTTAAATATTTTGCGACTTGGCAGACACGTTATTGAACAACATTTCCTCATTATTGTGATAGAAAGCGTAATCATGGCGGCGTTATGTGTTTTACACTACTGTTGCAAATTAGTTGTGGATAAATGTCATTTCTAGGAGATAGGGTTGAAATGCCAAAGCTACGATCTTTGCTTGTCTCAAAAAATACAAAATATTTCTAAAAGACTCAGGTTTGGATCCACCCTGATCCTCATTTTTAATGACAAACCACATCGACCATGCCTTGTCTCTTCAGCCCTCAGCAGTCTGTACAAAACTATTAATGCGGTTGATTGCATTTACTATTTCAGCTTTTTGCATCATTGTTGTTTTCTATGTGAATATACACTACGTTTAAAGACTGTTGCGTTGTATTTTGCCACCCAGGTGGAGCGTGACTGTGGACATGCATTCCCTCTATAGGCAAGAATCTTCATACTAACTCACATTCACATCACAGTTCTCCTTTAGTTCAATCGACTGTTAAGTCATCCATACATTCATCCATACATACACAGTGATGAGTTGTTATAACTCACTTGTTCTGGTGCTTGGAGCCCTGGAGGTGTGCATGGTACTGCTCAATGGAGTTGAGGACCACACTGCAGACACTGCAGGAGTAACTACTGCGCAGCCCTGGAGAGACACAAGCACACATCCACACAGCAGTTACTGTAAAGGCACTTTCAAGAAGTTTGGACCATAAAAATCCTTAAAAGCTGCCACCATCATCAGTAGCAGTGAGGCCAACAGGAACAACAATAAAAATCTGAACTGAGACCAAATAACTGTCCTATTTTTACTCTCTGCAGTACAGGGTAATTTTCCTAATTAGAGTGCATCTGGAGAAAGATTTGATTAGACTAATCATTAGCAGAAAGCCAGTTACATTTTTAGATCTTTAGATCACTGCCTTCCTCTTTCTAGTATCCGTGTGTGTATGTGTGTGTGTGTGAAGGTGCCTTTTCAAGCTTTGCCCGGGTGAGAAGAATTAGGACTGGAGAAGAAAAGAACAGCGCAGTAGCTTGTGTACACGTATAGCACCGTGTACGGCTGCGCGTGCATGCACGTTTGTGTTGTATCGGTGAATGTGTGCTTGAGATGGTGCGGCTCAGACACAGATGTGAACTAAATAGAGGGTTTGCAGGTGGTCGAGATGAACACCCAAAAATAGACGGATGAGGATGGGAGACACTGACAGAGTTGGATGAAGAGAGATGGAGGGGGGCGGGGCGGTGGTTTAGGTAGACAGAACGAGTCAATAGAGAAAATTTCCGGCGTAAAATAAGATGAGTATGAAAAGATCAAGGAGAGAAGATGGAGAAATTGTAAGGATAGTGAGTTGTCTCACTGCGGCAGTGATGTAAAACGCATGCTGCTGTTTAATGACCACATGAGAAGACATGACATGTGCATCCACCCTCACACACGTGGTAGCTACAACACAGCGGCACTGAATTTGAAATCTTTCTTTCTTTTCACAAGAAGAGGAAGCAGAGGAAATGCGCCTTGTGTCGATGCGGATAGGGCAATCAGCAACATGGATTAATTGGCTGCGTATTCTCTGTCAGCGATGCAATTAAGTGCTATTTTTGTTTTCTCACATTTTGCACACTGCAGAGCTGTCGCTGCAGAACTTTACTCAGATCCGAGATGAACAACCTTGTCACTTTGGGGTTGTATGACAAAACAGTCGAAAACTAATTGCTCCAAGTCCCCCCTCCCCTCTTCATCTGTGCTTGTTTTTTTATTTTGATTTTCTGAAGATGAATTCTAGATAGGTGTTCAGCTCACATGTGTTTGTGGGTGCCCTTTTCCCTGCTGTCATTACTGTCCTTGAGATTTATGAGTTGTCTGCGTATTCCATCACCTTTTGACCTTCTGTGGCGGTAATTGGTGAAGTATGTTGGGAGATGAAGTTGTAATATAGTTAAGAGCGGTGGGAGGTCATTTCGACTGGGCCCGAACTGCATAATGTGGCATATCCACTCCCCGTCATCTCGGAGTCACTGTGTCTGTTTCAGGGGTGATTAAGGACAAGCAGTCATTTACAAGAAAGCCGCGACTAAATTAGTTGCCCGGAGTAAGCGTGGTCTTGGCTTAAATGTTGATATTTTGCATTTGTTAGGAGATAATCACTAAGTCTGCGTGTATGTGTGTGTGAAAGAGAGAAAAAGAGAGATAGTACATCCTCTTCTGCCAAAATGTCATTACTTCTGTTCTCTTTTAATGAAAAGGCTATTAATTGGAGAAGAGATAATTTAGAAAAGAAAGAATGATAAGTCTCTCTCATTCTCCTTCCCTTTCTCTACCCCGTTATTCTATACTGCCGCGAGGATTACACAAAGAGGTCTATTCTTGTACACACGATTAAGTGTGTTTTTATGTGCACGTGTGTATACGCGCACACACACACACACACACAAAGGCAGCTTCCCTGCTTTTAGTCTGATTGATGTCACCTCCCCACTGCCTGGCGGAGTAGCACTGATCTACAATATGCTGCAGTTTGCGTCTGTGCCAGAATACGTGCGTGCGTATATGTGCCAGTCGTTTGAACGCGCAGCCACGAAGATACACACGCGCAAGGGACACATACACAGATACTGTGTTTTGGTTAATAAAGCATTTCTGGCAGAAGATCACGCTGTGCCATAATCCATGTTAATTACATGCAGGGAAAGTGCGCGCGCGCGCGATGTGAGCGTCAGCACGCAGTGCAGGGCTGTGAATGTGAATTTTTTTTTTTTTTGTGAGCATGACCAGTATTTGTGAGGGTGTTCTAAGCCTTGTTAATTACACAAGAAGATATGCCAGGGAGAGAGAAAAGAGGGGGTGAGATGAGCTAAGGCGGTGGGTGTGGTGCTGTTTGTGGCTGTTGTTTAATATACAGAGCCTTCTGGCATTGCTGGCACCCCTGGTATGGAGGCGCCTAAATGCTTGTCAGAAAAGTAATGAGCTACAATCTCTGCGCAGAAAATGTAGAAAATAGTGTTTCTTTTCAAGAGCCTCGCTGTAAAGAAATGTGAAGTCTTCCTGTGGAGTCAGTGTCTGATATATTTTCACTTAGCCACAGCTCGAGCAACATTAATGACCCATTTGTACCGTGATGTTCACGGCTCGTTCAATTAGGACGCTCTGCCAAGCTATAGCTGCAGCTTCTTGTCAGTCCCAAGAGGATTTTTAGGTAGTGGTCAGCGCTGACGATCATGAAATCTAGTGTTACGTGACCACTGTTGGTTAAATAGTGGGATGGTACTGTACTGAGCAGCAGAGGGAGGAAATGAGCCTTAAACATGCTGTATACCCACCACCACTGAACATCGTGTTAAATAAGGATCATTTCAAGGTAGAGTTAGCTCTATTTTCTGCTTCCTTCCTAGGGGACGGACTGCAGCTGAGAATCTCATTGTAAAGTATTCATTTTTTAATTGTATTCACTGTGGAGGCAGGATAATAGTTTACAGAGCTCTCACTACCCCAGAGCCTTTGTGCCGTGGTACACCATTAGTTTACCATGCGCCTCTGCAAGATTAAAAAGGAACTGGATCCAAAAAGAAGCCCATTGAGATGCAATCAAAACCAAAAGTCTGCAGCGAACGCTCAACAGTACATCTCACAGGAATATATCACAAATACCATCGCAGAGAGGGGTTGAGCATCGGGTCAGAGTCAGATTGAATCCAAGTGGAATTTTACTAAGCAGCAAACTTTGAAGGTCCTATAGAGGGACTAATTAGTTTTTCAGTGAATGTGACAGTAATTGGGAAGACCATCTGTTTTAGACACCAAATTCTATTCACACACAGGAAACTCTTGCTTTCAAATAAAATTACCACTTTTTGAAGTTGACACTACAGTTCATTAGTTTGCACTGTTTATCCTCCGACTCATCTTAACAAATTAATAAAAGGTTGTTTATAAGGATATATTGATATTAAGGCTAGGTTTTGTTTTTTGTCAGTGCCATGTGAAATATGATACTTGAATTGAATTTTTGTACTGGTACAAAAACAATACTTTTTACACTACCTTAGTTTGGGAAATATAAACATATTTTTAACTTAACAACATTAGTAGCACTAAAACAATTAGTAGATGATGCATTTGTCAAATGACAGAAAATTAATCCACAATTATTTTCATAAACAGTCAATTCAAGTCATTTTTTTTAAAGCAAAATTTTCAACATTCTCTGGTTCCAGCTTCTCCAGTGTGAGGTTTTGCTGCTTGGCTCTGTTTTATATTATTGTAAGATGAATGTCTTTGGGTTTTGGACTGTTGGTCGAACAAAACAAGACCGCTGAAGACGTTACCTTCGGCTCTGGGAACCTTTGATGGGCTGTTTAATCCATGACAATAGTTGAGAGATATAACTTCAAACAAAATATTTTAAATTGCTCAGTGCATCCTCAGAACTTTGCCTAAATAATATATAGTTATAAAAGTTTTCTGATTTCAATCAGTCGTGGAATTTATCTGATCAAAGAATAAGTAAACAAGTTTAACAATCTTACTAAATATTAGATGCCAAATTTCAGAACTTGACACATTTCTGTTGGAACCCAAAAAAGTACTGAGTGTCGATAGCCAGACGTATCTAATATGTGGGCACTACGTACATGGGGCTTGTTTATGCGTGCATGCATGTAAGCCTGCTAGTGCGACAGTGTCACACTGAGTGCTGTCTCATGGGAGAGGAGGTCAGTCCTGTCTCCCCACTCAGGCACAGTCATCAATTACACACAATTTTCTCTGCTTTGGTACTTCACCCTCTCTTGGGTCCACACACACACACACACACACACACACACACACACACACACACACGCATGCTCCAGTCTGAGACGCTTATCTCACTGCTTATAACTCTCCACTGAGTCTCCAGAGAGAAGAGACAATGCGCCAGCTCTGTCTTGAGGGGTTTCTACCCCTGTCATGATTTATGTAAAGACATAGTCGAGTCAGCCGGGCTCCATCCCTCGTCAGCAGCCACCCCCACTGCAACTCCCTCGTCCACCTCTGTAATCCATCTCCAAGGGTTTAGTCTGGCACCTCGCAGTGGAAAATAACGACATACTCCCCTGTGCCCTGTCTGCGCAGTTACACGAGAAAAAATCCAAGAAGTAACAAACAATGTCGATATAAATGTCATGGGCATTTTGTGATACGTTTCGGTCGTGAGGGTGTGAAAGGAGAGGAGCAGGAGAGAGACAAAGAGAGAACATGCAAATAGGCCTACAAGTAAAGGTTAGTATCATCAATAGGAAACAACCAAACTCTTTAGCCATAGTTTGGAGAGAGAGGGAATATTGGTGTGTAAGTAATTCACCTGTGCCTTGTGGGGAGCTAATGAGGATGACAGATGAGACATGACGAGTTTGGAGCCCCGAGTGGTCTATACACACACACACATTTACACACAAAACAACAACAGCAACAACAAACACAGACACAAGACAGAGTATAGCAGCAGGAAGGGGGGGTGGGAAAAAAAGATAAAACAGAATGTAAACAGAAATCGGTTCCACAGAGAGAAAAGGAGGACAAAAGGACAGAGATGAATCTGTACTTGGCTGAGAGCGAATTCCTCATACACCCCCCCCCCCCTCCCCCTTAGCTCAGCTGTCGCCTCGTGTTCGACCCTCCCTCTGAGATTACACCCAGCGCACCTGTGACTTCACACCTGAAGTGTTGATAAAAGCCAATCAGATGTGAGAATCTTGCACCAATGGAAATATGTCTCACTGAAGAAGAAACGACTCCTGACAATGGAGCCGTACTGTGATGAACAAAGTGTTTCAGACTAAAGGCACTGGAACAAACACTTGATTGATGGCACATATAATAGATCACGTCAGCAGCGAGCTCACTTAGAAATCTTAGACCAGTTCATTGCCTTTGAAAGGAAGAGGGCTAATAGATTTTTCAACACTCTCTTCTTTAAGTGAAAGCATTTCGGTTTAAACTACACAAAAGCTGAATTTTATATATGTCTGTTACACAGTGTATTAACAATTTTCAAGCGTGCTCTGTAGTTACATGCTGAGATTTGGAGTCAAATTCTCCCCCAAAAAATAGCCGTGGTTGTGGGATCTGGGTCACAGTGTGTGGATGGAGGACGATATCCAACATGACACCACTTAAAGCCTCTGAGCCAGTGTAGGCGGCAACATGACTCATGCTTTTAATATGATTGGCTTCTTGAGATGATGGTTCGTGTCATGGCACCTGGAGCACACACAGCAAACGACACGGCTTCAGCTCATGGAAGATTTGCTTGTCTGTGTGTGTGTGTGTGTGTGTGTGTGTGTGTGTGTGTGGTGCTGTCTGCGTGCGGTATGAGTGCGTCAAACCTGACGGTGTTGTGTTGCACTCGTGCTTGTTGTGCTGCCCGCTGCATTAGGATGATGTAAATGATATCACTCAAAGGAACCAGGAAAGGAAAAGCATTTTATGTGCCAAATACTATTACTAATTTCATTAGAATCCTTCTGGCAGAAATGTGTGTATGAGAATGTGAATCAGTGTCCTTTTACTGCTACATTTGTGCGTGGAAGTGTTTGTGTGGGAGAGGGAGAGAGAACGAGAATAGTAATTAAAACCTACTGCTTATTATGCTAACTGTAATTTGATCTCAGTTTTACCAATTAGTAATGTACAGTGTGAAATAATCTCAGTTTAATCACTCACTTAAATACCATGATTGACCCTTTCATGTGTCATTCTGTGTGGGATTTATGTTTCAACCCTCAGCAGAAATATTAGTGTGTTATGTGTTATTATTTAGCTGCCTGAGCTTAGCACTGTGAGCTGTATTGTCTCTTCAGTAAACTATATGCGGCATGCCAACAAAGGTCCTATGACTTTGACAGTTTTACACGTCGCAATGCTAGCACTAAGAAGTGTGAAAGCCATGCTGTAATCTGAGGAGACTGTGTCCCCAGACAACCCACGTGGCAAGGTTAGACTGTGGCAAACAGAAGATGAATAAGATGTGTCAAAATTTCAGTTGGACTGAGATACACAGTTAATTATAGAGAGACAAATATTTACTTGGGAGGATGGATGAGCTAACTCTTACATTTTATTGACTTAGACAGAGACCAACCCTTAAGAGTATTTACTCTGTAAACAGCTTTAAATGATTATGCCAGGGAATTTGTATTATATTTCCATAAGGTTGGAGTCCAAATTGATACAGCAAAGACCGAGACCTGCTGACTTTTAGGGCGTTTTCAGACCTGCGCTGTTTAGTCTGGTTAAATTGGACTCGGTTCGGGTTCGTTATCCCCCTTGATGCAATTCATTTGGGCAGATCTGAACACAGCAATCGTACTCAGGTGCAAACCAAAACAACCATGCCAAGACCTTATAGGATGTGGTCTCCGTCTGGTCCCAAATGAACTATAGAGTGGTTCATCAGTGGTGAGAACGTGATACAAAATCGAGCTGACCAAACTACTAGGCGTACTCTATGAGCTTAACAGCTCCTGTAGCGAAACGAGCGAAATTGACAACAGCAACTAGTCAGAGAATGAATTGAGGTCTGACCCGGACTCAGTGTAGAAAATTTTAAAAATGGTTGGGGGGCAACTTTTCCCCCACTGTCTAAAAAAAATTGGGGCATTTACAAAATAAAAAAATAAAAAATACTAATTAGTGCATAAAGTAAACCTCAGTAAACACCGTCTCATTTGTAATAATTGTCTACATTTTCTAACTACAATAATAAGCACATGAAAAGCAAAACAATACAGGCCGATTCCCTCTCAACAACTAAGATTTTATTTAGGAAGAGCCTTCAGTATAAACCAGTAGATGGCAGTGTAAGATAATGATCATGAGATCATGACAATATTTAATGAGCTAACATTATAAACTTGACTATCCAGCACTGCATCATTGGTTAGTAGACTAAAAAAATATGTTCTAGATTTGGGACTAAAAAGGTTACTTCGCATTGAGCTCAATAACGTTAGTCTACGGCACTGATCACTCTACCAGTCGGCAAGACCCACATGTGGACTGTAATATTAATGTTATCTAGCCAACTTGCTAACACTAATGTTAGCTAACGCGCCAGACCAAACGTTAATGTTACTTACCATAAACAAATTGAGGTTGCTTACTTGTTTGGTGATGATGAGCTGAATACTTTTTAACCTGCTCGCTTCTTTTACCAAAGTCTTTATAAGCTTTTAACTGTTTAAAGCTATGTTTTGGGTGGGTGAGTCGTCTTATTCACCTCTTCAACACCAAGCCAGTCTATTTTCTATTTTTCAATTGAAACGGCAACTTTCTTTGCTCTCTTATTTGCTGGCATAGATGATGGCCCAGGATTTGGGTTGCTTTCTTCGGTAACAGTTGGAGCTTTTTTACCGGTCCATCGCAGCAGCCAACCCCAAGCTTTTTAGGGGATTCTGAGATTTCTTGGGGCATTTTTGCCCTTGCCCCCTGTTAATTTCTGAGGCTGTCTGAACCAGTAGAACAAAGTATGTTGCATTTTTGATATTTGGGAAGATAGGAGATTCTTCAAGACTGTGTTCCTGTGTTTATGATTTTACTCCCGCCCCAGACACATTTGACCAATGAGCGTTCTCACGTGGCTTGCAGTGATACGTTTTGTTTTGCTTGGATTTTTCTCTGTGTGAAAAGAAACCGAACCATGGAGAAAAAAAAAAGTTTACCAACTCATCAACTGATTCAGACCAGAGCAAACAAACAATATGTCTGAAAACGCCCTTAGTCCCTAATGTGGGTAAAGCTCCAGAAATACACTTCCCATAATGCAACTTGAAAGCATCTTTCATAAGACTCTCCCTCCTCAGTTTGTAACACAGGCTTTCTCATAAAATCGGTACTCTCTAAGTCCAAGCTGAAATACCTGGGTGATGTCACTTGAGTCATTTTCTCTGACTTGATAAAGCTCCCTCTGGAGCCGGTGGGGTGCCTCTTTTTATGATGGCAGGATTGTAAAACTTTTCTAAATTTAAAGGCAATTATGAGAAGGTATTCTGGTCATCTTTAGGGTGCGAATTCTTCACGAGGGAAAGCTCTGGCCTGATTTAGTTAAAACACACATGGTTCAGGACACAGTCAGAAAGACAGTCAGTCATATAGAAGCCATGTTTCTGCCCAGTTGTATGGTAAATGTGAATAAGCTGATCTTAACAGTAACAGGCTGATGGTGCTAATTTTATCTAACCGGTGTGGCTTACCTCAGTTTAATATATGTGAAATGCACACTACATTGCAAGGCATATGAACATTTCAGAAGTCCACACTCACTGCCACAAATCTTGAATGTGATCTGCCCCTTATCGTCTTTCCTCAAAGTCGTAACACCCCTTCTGCCCCTCACTTGTCACTTGTGTCGGGCGCGGGGCCAAGAGGCTGACCTGTGCTCTCCGTGGCATCCAGACTTCCCGCTAGCTGCTCCACGAGACGTGCCCGGGCTGCGTTCCTGCGGTGTTTCTTTCCCTCGTAGTGCTGCTGGGCCATCAGCGGGTTGTTGAACCAGGCTCCGCACAGGCAGCAGTACTTCCCGGCCTCTCTTCCGCCGTTTCCGCCCACCACCGCCATGGGCCAGGGCAGGGCAGGAGGAGGAGGTGGACACGCAGCGGGGTCTGTGGGCAGCGGGGTGGAAGGGGATGAATCTTGGGGAGTAGTGAGCAGATAGGAGGGAAAGAGAAGGTGTGCAGAATGGAGGGTGAAGGATTGCAGAGGGAGGATAGAAGGAAGAGAGTGAGGGAGCTTATTAACATGAATTCAAATGCAAATGACATTCTAGGGCAAAAATGACATGAAATGAAAATATTTTCATGAAATTACATTTTCATGTAAATCTAATGCATTCACATTCATACTCTTGTTCATTCTCATCTGACAGACAAAATCTCAAATACACGCTCACACACATAGTCACACATGCACATCTGAAAGCTCTAGGTTTAGATCGCACCGATTGAGATTGAGAGCAAAGAATAGATTGCTGTAGGCCACAGATGGAAGAGATGGAAGAAATCAGGTCTCCAAGTACACTGTGAGGCTATGAAGGAGTTATTACTCCACTAAAATAATATGGTAAAGAATGCAAGAGCTCAGTAATTCTCTGAACTTATCTCTGCCCATCAGCATAACCTCAGATTTTTATTTAAGACTGTTGATCAGCTGGTAAATGTGACCCCTCCTTGTGCCCCAGCTGAAAGTGATGCTGTTTGTGAAAAGTTTCTTTTTTATCTTACTTCATTGGTAAAGTAGAGTCTATCAGAGCTTCTGTTCCCCTTAATCACCCACCACAAAATCACTTTTCTCCCATTTCCTTGTCTAAGCTTTCTCTTATGAAAGTGTCTTCCAGTTCAGTAATGTAATACCAACAAAGTCATTAAATCTATCGGGCCGTGTCTGCTGTCAGTTTTTAACAGTTCTTCATCTAATGATTGTTTCCCGGATTACTTCAAAACCGCCTGTGTACAACCTCTTTTGAGAAAACCTGGACTGGATCATACCCTCCCCAAAATTACAGACCAATCTCCAAGCTACCTTTTTTATATAAAAAATTCTAGAAAAATACATGTCCAAGCAATTGCTTTTAACAGCAGAACACAATAACATTTTTGAAAAACTTCAGTCCGGCTTTCGCAAGCATCATAGCACTGAGCTTGCCCTTCCCAGGGTGACTAATGACCCTTTAATGGCTTCCGATAACGGGGATGTGCTCAATACTTGTTCTTCTGGACCTTAGTGCTTCCTTTGACACAGTCGATCACATCATTCTGTTAGACACGCTGAGGTACTGGGTAGGAATATCTGGTACAGCTTTAAAATGGTTCTCTTCATACCTGTTAAACAGGAGGTTCTGTGTCGCCATTAATAACCACATGTCATCTTTTGCTCCTGTCAAGTATGGTGTCCCTCAGGGGTCAGTTTTGGGACCAGTTTTATTTTCTCTGTACATGCTTCCTCTGGGACATATTATCCAGAGACATGGTATTTCCTTTCATTGTTATGCCGATGACACGCAGATGTACCTGTGACAAGTTAAAAGGATAATACACTAATGGCCTGTTACAAGTTTAAAAAGACAGTAAATTTATGGTCTGTAATAAGATTTTGTGATAAGGTAAAAACTCATAGTTTGTTAACAAGGGTTAAAACGCTGAAAAGCCTTTAATTCATTCATTCTTTATGTCATTCTTTATTGTTAAAAGTTAAGCTATAATAGTATTATCAGTGATCTGCAAAGTAGTCTTAATCTGCCCATGTGATGTCAAAAACTGGATGTCTGAAGCTTAACTCAAGTAAAACTGTTGGTTCCCTGTTGGAACACATCAAGCCTGTTGCAAAGAATCTTGGCGTTTGGTTTGATAGTAACTTAAGCTTTGAGCAGCACACAACAAAACTTGTGCAGGCTTGTTTTCATCATCTTAGAAATATTTCCATAATACGACCTATTTTATCTTTCAAAGACACAGAACATTTTACACGCCTTCATCTTCTCACGCCTCGAATTTTGCAACAGCCTCTTCACCTGCCTCAACCAAAAAATCTATTAATCGGCTCCAGACTCTACAGAACTCAGCCGCCAGGCTTTTAACAAGATCCAAGAGAAACCACCACATCCCGCCTCTTTTAGCGTCCTCGCACTGGCTCCTAGTATGTTTTAGAATTGATTTTAAGATCTTACTGTTGACTTTTAAGGCTCTTCATGGCCTCTCTCCATGCTATATATCCGACCTCTTAGTCACATAGGAGCCAGTACGTAGCCTGAGATCCTTGGGCAGAGGTATTTTATCTGTTCCCAAGGCGCGGCTGAAAACTAGAGGTGACAGAGCATTCGCAGTCAGAGCCCCAAAGCCATGGAATGAGCTGCCTGAGGAAATCAGGTCAGCAAAATCAGTGACCTCTTTTAAATCTCTTCTTAAAACATATTGGAGAGCGTTTCCTGTGTTAACTTGATTTTTATTGACTGCCCTTTTGCTGGCGACACTGTAATTGGTTTTATTTGCTTATTACTTGATCAGAAATTGTTTTTATGATCTGCTTGTTACAAAGCGTCACTTTGTAACGTGGGTTTAGAAAAGTAAATAATAAATAAATATAAATAAAGGTATAAAATAAATATACCTCCCTGCTTCATCTGTTTTACCTTCATCATCTTCTCTCATATCTTTCCTTCCCTTTCATCCGTCTTCTCTCTCTCTCTCTCTCTCTCTCTCTCTCTCTCTCTCTCTCTCTCTCTCTCTCTCTCTCTCTCTCTCTCTCTCTCTCTCTCTCTCTCTCTCTGAGGGAATGAAGAGGGGGGAAAAAAAAGAAATGGCAGACTTCCAGGTGACCTGCTACTCATGACATGACACTGGTTGCCATGGTGATTGCCCATTAATAGCCAACAGGCACTGACATGTCCACAGGACGCGGTTGTGGCTCACGCAGCGAGGACTACGTATGTGCGTGTTGCCGCACGTGTGTCATGTGTGTGCGCATGTAGGTGTTTGGGTGGCGGGTTGAATGCATGATCCACGCTTGAGAAAATGTGTGAAAGCTTGTGTGTGTGTGTGTGTGAATGAAGCTCCAGAATAGGTCGCCTGTCTGTAAGGTGCAGTACTGTACGTGCACCAAAGAAATCATTGCTGCTCAAACTGTTTATTTGAACACAGGGTGGGGGTGTTAGGTCCACAGCCAAATTGTGTGAGAAAGCTTACAATGCCAGATGGCATGTCCAAATGTGCCGATCCGCCATCTACAATGTGTCAATGACTCTAGAGTTATACCAACTATGACTACACAGCCACAATAACGCACATTTAGACATTTTATATCATGAACAAAAAGCCCACTCACACATGCTTTTAAGCCCGTATGAGTCATATGACTTCCTTCACAACAACCATCAGCTCGCTGATAACAAATGAAGAGCGTGCATGAGTTGTTGACCGGTGACCATGGATGTTATGTGTGTGTGGTTTTTTCATGTGTGTGTATGTGCGCCTGTATTGACTTGACTCTAGCCCTGCAAGCTGATTGGTTGTTCATACCTTGATGTGTCTTCGGGCTCTGTTCACATAGTTACTGTATCTATGGCTGTGTCCCTGCTCATCTCGCCAACCACACCCACTCACATTCCCTTCTCTTGTGTTTGCTTTCGCCATAATATCATCTCATTTCAAAACCAAACCCTGCTACTCTTACTGTCATTCCATTTTTATTATTAATTAATCTCACACAAGGCCATCCTAAACTCTCTGGTGTAGCCTTCTCGTGTGTGTGTGTGTGTGTGTGTGAGCGCAAGTAAAGCTCCTGAGCTCTGCCACCTCCACGAAACAGCACGTGCTGAGCAGCACGATTCTCGGATATATTTTTCCTGTCCATCCCTTGTTTTCCCACCCTTCCTTTTCTTCCCGACTGTGATTTCTGCACACTGGAGCAGAAGTAAGTGTTTTTCACGGAGAGTGGGGCACAGGCAGTGTGCGTGATAGTGTGCGTGCAGGAGGAGGAGGCGGCGAGGGTTTGGAGTGTGTGGGGATGTGATGTGCGAGAGGGGAGGGCACACAGGTACAGTCTCTGCTCTCTACATCTCAAGGGCCTTTCCAACACATATGGTCCTTTGTTTACTCTTCACTGTGCGGTTTGTTTGTGCGTATATGTTTGAGTGTGTTTTTGTAGTTAGTTAGTGTCCATGTGCATGTGTAGCATGAACGTCCACGCATCTGTCATCCTGCTTACGTGCGTTTCTGATGATTGCGTTTCTGTGCCCGAGTGTGCACAAGCCTGTCAGCTTGACTGTGCGTCTACGGTGGAGTGCTCATCTCAGAGTGATCATGAAGGCTACTTTTGACTTTAATCTCTCCTGAAATCCTCTTCTTCTCTCCCAGGTCACTATTCCTCTTTTCTGGCTCTTGTTCTCTTGTTTCTTTTCCTTCAGGTCCCACTGTCACAAAACCAGCGCAAATCCACGGTGGCGGCTGTACAGAAGTGACACTTCTCCAAAGTAGGCCAAAGTTTAGTAAAAGTCACTCAGGGGCTTGATTATAACACTCCATTTTGTAGCGATTGTGCGTTTATAGCTCTGTGAATTTTCACTCTGAATCCAATTTGAATCACATTACTATGTAAAGCTCCCCTGGAGACGACCCACCAGCACTGACACTTACAAAAAAAAAAACGCTAATCTTAAACAATCATGAGCATGAACAAAAAACAATTTGCTGATGTCTTGATTTGTTAAGGAGATTTTTTTTTAAATCATTAGACCTTTATGAATTAAAGTCTGTGTGCTTTACCTTCAAAGTTTAACCTCTTGGGCCTCTGGCATGTTTCCAGGCACTTTTTTTCCTCTGATACCCAGTCTAGACGTTTTGACTGAAGCATGACTGAAGCTTTACAAATCCACTTCAGATAAAAATATATGCTCTGAAATAAAAATAGCTCTCAGTTCAGTGATACATGTTGCAAAAAGTGGATGTTTGGATATTTAGGTGTGTGTGAGCAGAGGTACATGGGATGTGTGGCCAGGGATGCAAATTTTAAGCAATTTCCTTAATCGATTGTCAACTGCCTTAACAATCAATTATCGATTAATCATTAATAATACGGTGGACATCTTTCTATAATAAAACTGTTTTTTAACCACTGATGTGACCTATATTCAACTGTTTACTTACAGATCAAGTAAACACCAAGTCACTTGAATTATAAATGAAAAAACAATGACTTCATTTCAAATTGCGGAGCTCCCACTCCCGTCTTTTGCCATTTTTTCAACAACTGTCTAAAACACTTTCATGTTTAATGTTTATATATTCTCTTGTTAAGAGTTTTCTTGTCTTAGTTTATATATGATTTATCTTAAAAATAGAGAGGCAACCCTGGTTGCTAAGGGGGCTCTCAGAAATGGTTCTGACCTGCCTACAGTTTGGAGTGGTCCTTATTGATTGATGTGCATTTTGATACTGTGTTCCATTAGTGTGCAGCGTACTGATTGCTGTTTGGTACTGTGTGCAGTGTTTCTCCCAGGGTGTGTTTATCCTAATTCACTTACAGTGCTGTGTGTTGTAGGGTTGTAGGGTGGCCGCCTGAGCCCATTAGGGGTTGACCTCTGTGGGGGCTTTTTGCTTTGGGATGTCTAATTGTAGTTTTAATGTAATTTGGCTATTTTTTGTGGCAGTCTTATGCTACCTTAAAATCTTTAACAACCAAAGTTTATTACAGTGTTAAACACAGCAAACAGCTGCAAAACTTCCAGCTTCATTAGACGACATAAATTAGATCAGACTAGATGTGCTGGACATATCTAACAATTCAAACAAATGTGACCCATTTTTCCTTAATCAAAAGCGCTGCAGCCTTCAACAGTAAATAACCCGTAACATCATTGAATAAATATACAACAGGTCAAACCAATCCTCCCCACAACGAACTTCAGTCTGACAGGGTTTATATTAAATAATACACATACTTTATCTACATGATGAAGTGATTTGCGTTGTTCACTGTGGCTAATGTTAGTCCAGCTGTTGGAAACAGCTGCTCAGCTGGAACAGTCTTGCCACTGCTAAAATGCATTTATACTCAGAACAGGGGAGTGTCACTTATATATTTCAGCATTTAAGTTTTGATATTGTTGGAAGCATGTGGAATTAGAGTCCTGCGTTAACCGAGCAGCTGCTATTTTCAAGATGGCAATATGAGCCTCAGATAGCTAGCTAAACCAGACATCCACCAGACAACAACTCCATGAATTTCACAAATTTATGCTGCAGTCAGTGTTCATCAACACGACTGCCGCAATGAGCAGGGCGAGACACGCTGCAAGGTTTTTCTTCCTTGGACGGCAGGTATGTGCGTTTGTTTTATCATTAATGTGGCCCTTACGGGTGGTCAGCAAGCACACCTGTTACTCCATCTCATTAAACAGTGAGAGACTCCTACAGAAAATCCACAATACATTTTCTGACAGTTACACTGCACGTCCTTATCAGTTATTATATTTTTAATCGATTATATTAACAGCGATGAATCGATTAATCATTGACATCCTGATGTGTGACATCGTATGATGAGAGTATGTTTTACGACCACATTAATCACCTTGGTCTTTAGTGAGAACAGGCTCTGTGTGCAAGCATCACAATTGGAATCCAATAGAGGTATTGATTTGCTGGGGCTGAAAGGGTTGATCGGCAAAGTACCAGTTTGTTGTCAGAACAATGAGAGATCGAATCTGTCAAGCTTTTCATGTTCAAGTCTGACCTGAAGACTCAGAGAATCACTTCAGTACTCTATTCTCTCTTTTTCCTAAAGGTGAACTTGCACTGGTTCACCTCTTTGACATCTTATGCTGTTATATACCTGCTGTGATCAGTCTGACATCAGTGCAGTAACAGTTACAAGTACTGTAACATACATGGCTCAAACACTGCATGTTTGAATGTGCGAGATTTGTCTTGATGGCACAATCAAACCTAGATCACGAGACAGGCAGAAGGTGTGAGATACCTGTGTTTGTAGGGCTGGTCATGGCTGTGGGTAGGTTGGTTGGCTCTCCCAGCACTAGGCGGACTCTCTTGGCGTGGGTTTTGCCCTGGTAGTGGGACTGGGCCACAATGGCGGAGGTGAAGAACATGTTACACAAGGTACAGCACTTGTTCCTGTCCACCTCTGTCTCTGCACAGTCCTGCAGGAGGAGAGGAGGGAGAGGAGAGTTAAGGAAGAAAAATGGATCACAGGGGTGGGGGGGAGGGAGGTGAAAAGGAAAATAGATTGGTGGAGGTGATGAAAGGAATGATGTGAAAAGAGAGGCAGGGAGAAGTGAAGGTGAGAAAAGGAGAGAAGAGATGAGAAATAGAAAGATGTACACTTTGCACTTTGTGTGTGTGTGCACACAGACAGACACACACACACTGATCAAATATTCATCTGTCTCTCTGGGCTGAGATTGTGGCTTGGCCCTTTCACCGCTGCTGGTTCATTACTAATGATGAGGGGGAGTTGCTCCCCCCAGAGAGGGAACACAAACAAAAAGACCAACTGCCTGATTGACACAAGCGTACAAACACACACACACTCATGCACACAAATAGACAAAAGATTACACACACACACACACATACACACACACATAGAGAAGTCAAGCAATATTCCACCCTCTCTCTAGCTGTTCTCTCTCTGTCTGTTTGTCCCTGCCCATCAGTATGTTGGAAAATCTAAAAATATTGTATAAAACCAGAGTGGTGTATACTGCTGGCATATAATGATGAAGGGTTATGAAAATGACTCCAATTCACACATTTTTCAGAAATCTCATAAAGTAATGATTGATGGAATTGTGGCATTTGCATGTAAACTTTAACCTCAACAAGCAGACAATGTTTGAACATTGAGGAAGCATTTCAAATATAGACTTTACTTATTGCTACAGAAACTTCACATTTTTGGGGGTTTTTTTTGGGATAAAAACCTTCCTGATTTACCATGACAATACTCCCATCAAGCAGCAAAAACCACGGCTTAAGGCTGAAGCCAATGTGGAAGTACCTTAAAATGCAATGCCACCGACAGCGGCTAGATGCTGGCTACAAAAAGTCCCTGGCTCCAATTGACTCCCATTCAAAAAGCATCAACTTCTTCCTAGAAATACTAAGTCAATCATTTTTTAATGAGTCATTATGGTCTCTCATTATGGGCTCACACTGAATTAGACTATTGCAGCAATATTTTGGTAAGTTTAATGTTATTTGGTTACGATACCTGTCCTGTTAGCACATTTTAGCCAAAGTATCTAATGTAAGCCCAGGTGTGCACCGCCCGGTGTTCCCAGTAAGCTAGCACCCGCTTTGGGGTGTGTTTCCAGAGCGTGAAAGGCAACACTCCACACACCTTAATTGGAAGGTCCTGGCTTCAAACGGAAAAGATGGCACCGACCATAACCATCAAACTGGCTCTAATGCAAACCAGTGGGTGACGTCACACCTCTCTACGTACATCTTTATGTTCAGTCTATGGTTCCCACGCACAAAGCAAAGTCCAGTAATGTTTTCACTTGTTTGGTGTGGAAAACCCTGAGTGGCCTGCACAGAGCCGTGACCTCGACAACCATCCAACACCTTTGGGATGAACTGACACACAAACTGTGAGCCAGGCCTCATCACCCAACATCAGAGCCTGGACTCACTGATGTTCCTGTGATTGGATGGGGGTAAATCCCTGAAGTCAGGCTTTAAAATCTTGTGGAAAATTTCCCTAAAGACAGGAGGCTGTTATAGCAGCAGATTAATGCCCATGGTTATAGAAAGCGATGTGCAACAAAAACATATGGGTGTTATGTTTGGGCATCCACATACTTAAATAAGTGTGACAATATGGACAATATATGAATTTCTTTCTTTCTTCTTTGTTCTTTCTTTCTTTCTTTTCACACCAGCGCTCTCTCTAGTCCAGGTGTCAAGTCAAGTTTGAGGAGAAAAATCTCAGTTGCGTGGAGAGAGAGGACAATAATAGAAAAGTGTCTGCGACACCATATCTGGGTGTGTGGGTGTGTCTTTGTGGATGTGTGTGTGTGTGTGTGTGTGTGAATTTGCGCGTGTGTGTGTGTCTTGTGTCAGCCCTGGTTAGCATCACAGTCAGTGGATGTGAGAGTTAAGGACACCTTTACCTTCCAGGCTTAGCTTTGTCTCTCAGCTGTCCCATCTCTCTCTTTTTATTTTCTTCTCTCTCTTTTTTCCCTCTCTCACTCTCTTCTTCTCTTGCTTCTTTCTCTCTTTGCCTTTCCTTCACTCTCAGCCTCTCTCTCTCCTTCTCTCTCTCTCTCTCTCTCTCTCTCTCTCTCTCTCTCCTGCGTCCTCCCTCCCCCTCTGGGCACCAGTCTCAGTGACTCTGTGTGTTGTAGGATGAAATATTTATCTGTATTGGCAGGGCCTCACTGCCGCCTCTCCCCCTCCCCCTCTCCAGCCTCCCCTCCTGTCCTCCCCCGTGTCTGTCCCTGCTGTGATCCTGTTAAAGGCTTGCTCTGAACTGCCCCCCCCCCCCCCTCCATCTCCATCTCTAACTCACTTCCCTTCTCCTTCTCTGTTACAAATTAAATGTATTGCGCTTGTATGGAGCATTGTCTCATGTTGGAAGATAATGTGTGTGCATATTTATTTCTGTGTCTGTATGTAAAGTAAAAACAGCTCATCTATATTTATCCCATGTTCTTTATACGTGGTTGTATCAGGGGAGCCACGGTGCCCATGAGGACGAGTCTCACTTCTTCTCTTTGCTCTCTCCTCTCAGGAGAAGTTTCCTCCCTCACTCCACCCATCCCCCACTTTTGCCTACGTTTTTTCTGCTCCCTTATTATCATCTCTCCTCGTTCTTTTTCACCTCCTCTCTAATGTGTACTTTCTGCTCCTCCTCTCATCTCCTTCACTATTCATCCTGTTGTTCTGTTCTTCCCTCCTTGCCTGCTTTGTCTACCTCTTCTCTCCCATGGGCAACGCTGCTGCTGCTCGCTCTACCGAAATCTTGTTGTACTGGGATGAGGAAAATCAACCGCAGTGAGCCCAATGTCCCACTACTGCGTGTATTTTTTTTTTTTTTTTGGCTGAGGACAAAGAGGCTGAGACGATTCTCTGTGGCAGCCTGCAGTGGTCTCACCTGTCAAAACACAAGGAAAAGTAAAAGAAGCCATACACAGAGATGGGACTGAAACACTGTACTTGAGAGAAGAAAGGCAACGCAAATCCTGTCTCACAATGACAGATGTTTCACCAGGGATTTAGTGACAGTTTTAAACAATCTCAAGTGTGTGTGGAAGACTGACATTTGAATAATTGTCAGCTCATTACAACTGCCACTCCACTCAACTACTTTCAACAATAAGCATCTCTGACTCACTGTTTTCCTCCTTTGTTTGTCTCCGCTGAAAGTCATCAGCCTTTCTGTTTCTTCGTTTCTGACTTTCCAGATTTCTACCTGCGCTCATTTCAGTCTTCCTCTCTGTTTCGTCATTCGCTGTCTCTACCTGTCACACCTCACCCACCTGTTGAGACTGGTTAGCAAGCAGCCTAATTGTTGTGTGTGTTCCGGTGTTTGTGTGCGCGCATGCTGTATGTACGTCTGTTTATCCGCTGCCTGACAACGATGTCTGTATCTCTGAATATTTTGTGTGTTTGGGTGGTTTCATCCTGCTTATGCACCTAACAATAGGCTCCTAATTAGCTGTGTTTATCTTCCTCTCCTTCTGTTTTGCTTTCTCTCTGCTCCTCCTTACTTCTTCCACTGCTCTGTGTTGAGGCGCTGTGGGAAACATTGCTAAATATACACATGAAGCAGCACAGGGAAACAGACGCTCTCATTCGGAGTTTGAAGAAGGGCTGAAAGTGTAAATTGAAAGGAGCTACAGTACAAATATAGCATTAGAGGAGAAGAAAAGGCAAGGGGAGGAAAAAAAAAAGCATTTTTTAATCTCCTGCCCTTTGCGCAGGTGGAAATCTGCACAGACGGAGAGATGGAAATAAAAAGCAGGGTGGAGAATAGGGGAGAAAAACGGATCAAGCCCCCTCCCCTTTCATCTAGGAGCACCTTCACGACCTACTTTCTCTACCTTGGTTCTGTGACAAACACTCTCACCTCCGCACACGAACACAAACAGACACACAAAGCTCAAGGCATGGCATTTTATATTGGGTAGACGCTGGCATTTCATTCACTCTGCGAAAATCCCTTTCTGAAGTTCCCATTGGACTGCACCGTGTCAATCAGTGCGAGAACAGAGGGGGGCAAAAACACTCAGATGAAGTGCAGAGGAGAGTTGTGCAAAAATTCCCCTGGGAGGAAAAAAAAAAGATAAAAAGAGATGAAAGGAAAGAAAAGTTCATCCCAAATTGAAAGGTGAAGAATTTCATCTCCGGAGAACCGCTCATCTTGCATCAGTTTTCAAGCATTGTCAGATAATCAATGTCACATCTCTGTGTGAAAGGTTATGAACAAAGTACTAGCTGCGGTGCTCACAGTATGTTACAGTACAGTAGATGAAGTGTATGCATGTGCACATGGTGCGTGTATTTAGTGTCCCATATGAGGTGAAAGCCAGGAGGGGCTGAGTCATGTCTTACTCACTTAGGGAGACAGATGGAGACGCAGGTGTATATATTTCCACCGTACGTGTGAGTGTGTGTGTGTGTGTTTGTAAACCCATGTGCCCTGGACATGCCAACTTCATGAGTGTATGCGTGTGTGTGTGTGTGGTGCAAATGCGTCACCTTTTTTGGTCTTATTGTACAGCTTGTGTTAAGAAACAAGGTTCCACAAGCAGGTGCCCAGCAGGAGTCTCACAATATGACGTCATTTACATTTTTTATTTTTTTAAAATCCATTTGCTTCCCATTTCAGTTCGGTATAGTTTTGTTGCACATTTTAGCTCTTCAAAAATGTTTTCTTTGCTTTGAGAACAGACTTCAGTGGTCTAATTTTTGCTCCAAGGGTAAAACGATTTGAGGATGCAGCATTGAGGGACATGTGACAAAACTGTGAGGAGACCAATCCATCCATTGACTTAAGGAATATTTGGTTAGTAAACTTAGAAAAGATCAAGTCCAGGTCAGTCCTTCACATACCAAAACATAGCGTCAATCAATCTATCAACACGTGTGGTCTAAAGCGTAAACAGACACTACTTGATGATACTCTAGATGTCATGTGACATACAGACTGCTCCTACCACACATATTTGAACCGGCTCCTTACATTTTAAACTATTAAACCGACATGTCTAAATGCTTTTGCCTTGCTGGATTTAATTGACAGAAACTGAAATTGAAAAAACCCCAACTTTAATCTGTTTCCTTTGAAGATGTTTGCTTGCAGCCCCCAAACATACTAAAGGGTTCATTGCCACGCTGAGGTAATTGACCCTAAACTGCGGCCCAAGGTCTTGGGTCTGGCACCACATTGTTTTTGGAGATGCTTCACCTCTCCCCTCCTCTCATGTCATCCTCTCCTTCCCTTCTTTCCTTTCCCTCTCTCTTTCTGGCACAGCTAGATTTGTCAGTTAGTTTGATAAGATTTAATTTTCCACCAGCTGTGTCCTCAGAGTGTGTACTGTATGTAGTGTGTGTGTGTGTGTGTGTGTGTGTGTGTGTGTGTATTGTGCCATGTGGGACTTATGGGCTTGCAGGATAAATGGGGCACACAATGTACTATGGTAAAGTGCCTTCTTCACAATAGTCCATTACGTTCACACTTCTCTTTCCATTTCTGTCTGTTACTTACTGTTATTTCTCACACTCACACACACACACACACACACACACACAAAACACACGTAAACACACAAAGACCCACAAAGTCATAATTAAATCAACAGAAAAATAGCAGCACAGTTCGATGCCTAACAATGCGCAGAGGATGCAAATGCAACCTCAGCATTTACTACAATTGCAGAGCAGAACCCGCGAAATAACAGACAGTAATGCAGTAATGCACTGACCTCTCTAGCCATGGCCTGCAGTAGTCAAATATAGAACTACTTGGCGTTGTATGCCTCTGCTAAACCTTACCAGAAACACCAGAGCTAAGGCACAACCTCTCTTGGGGAGGGGTTTGAGCACACAGACACACACAAATACACACAGAAGATCAAACAAATATTCCCATGAGCACTTGGCTGCCACGGCCAAGTCTGAAAGTGGACAGGGTTAGTAGAGGATTATACTGAAGAAAGTAAACTCTGTTTTTTTTGTTTACATATGGTCAAGGACATGAAGACATGCTGCACATTCACACACGTCAGCAGGCAAAAATTTGTCCTTCCACAAATGTGCTAACTGGTGCTACAGTTTGGGTTAGCAATTCTAATTTGGCGGAAGAAAATCCCATTAAGATGCATCACAGACACACACACACACTCAGTGAGAGCATACTGGGTTATCTGGCCTCAGTCTCTTGGAAGGTGGTCCTCCATCTTCAGGGTGAAGCATGTAGAACAGACGCACCTTGTTGGCGTGTTTCTTACTCTGGAAAGAGAGACAAAAAGAGAGAGAGTAAGAGTGTCAGCCAGTGAACCTAGTTTTATTTGATCAAGTGAGCCAAGTGGAAAAAAAATCAATGACTGTCACTCCATCTTGGTACCTCCCTCGGAGCTTTTATCTCTGTTTCAGCTGATGATGCTAGCAGACATTTTGCCCCCAGCTAGGTGACTAATGGCCCAGGCCTGCCTCAGCTTTCTGGGTAAGATGTTGGGTGGGGTTGGGGGGGGGTAAGAGCTCTTTACTACACCTGAACATACTGGCACTGTACTATAGTGCTCAAAGAAGTGAAGGAATGTTTTGTATGGCTCAGATTTAGGGTTGCAACTGACAGTTATTTTCATTATCAATTAATTTGCTGAATATTTTCTCGATTAATCGTTTGATCTATAAGATGTCAGAAAATAGTGAAAAATGCCTGTTATAATTTTCCAGACTCAAAGGTGACGTTTTCAAATGTCTAGTTTTGTTTGACCACCATCCAAACCCAAAGATATTCAGTTTAGTATCATGTATGACAAAGAAAAGCATGAACTCATCACCTTTGAGAGGCTGAAACCAGCAAACCTTTGACATTTTTGCTTAAAAAACTGACTAATCGATTATCAAAATAGTTGCTGATCAATTTTCTGTCAATCAGCTTATGGATTAATTGACTAATCGATGCAGCTCTACTCAGATGACAGTAAAATGACTTTTTAAAGATTAAATGTGAAATGAATAATTAATCGAATATAAGCTTTTTTTTGTCTGTCCCTGTCTTTACACACAAGACTCTAAACTATAATAAGCAGACCTTTACAGTAGGCTTTATACGAAAGGACAGTGAGCTGTCCTTGAAGCTGTTAACTGTCACTTTAATGCCGAACAATGAAAATCACTGGACGTACACTGCAGGGGAAAGATTAGTGCGTGCGAATGTGTTAAGACGGTTGTGTGATTGTGTGCAAGGTTGACACGGCTATCTTGCTCTATACATATTTTATTGGCAAGCTCTGACCTTCACTCCCTCCTACTATATAACATCTATTATTATCTATAAATTCCACTGCTGGTGCAATTTTCCATGAGCAAGTGTTGACACTGCTGCCACAGACATTGTATCTTTACTGCCACATCTGCAGTCATATACACATTATTTTAAGACAGTGCCGGCGTATAAGTTAAGATTTTGATTATAAGAAGCACCGAGGGGAAGAAATATGTGTACTGGATTGATGAGAGTTGGATATGGTTAAATTAAAATGACAGATCCAGATCCAGAGCTGGAATTCCCTACGAGGGAATCACTTAACTGTTTATTTGTCTGATTCTTGGAATTATGTTTTGTAGATAAAAAAGTACTAAGTGTATATCATGGTGGAACAGCCGAACACGAGACTCTGACAAGACACTGTACTTGCTGCTCCAGTGCTTCGATTGGATCCTCTGCCCCCGGGATAAGACCCCCCCCTCCCGACCCCCCCACCCCCCACCTCACATGCCTCCTCACTTGTCAGACTACTTTAATGCATTTTGTCAGAGCGTGTGCGTGTGTGTGTTTGTATGCCTGAGTGTATGCTCGTGTTTAGAGGTGTATAAATGGTCATGTAGTTGATGGCTTTGGGATATGGGCTAAAAGCGAGACCTAGTGTCACCATGGTTACCCAGCACAGACCCTCAGTGCTCGCCCAACTCTAATGGACTATGCTTGTCTCTCTGTCTCTTCTTTCTCTGTTTTCCTGTCTGTAAAATGAAGTTGGAGGAGACAGACAGGACAGAGGACAACTACATAAAAATATCTGCCACACTGTCCCCGTGTGTTTACAGGCTGTATCTCGCTCTCACACTCAGATTTACATTCTTAACACTAGGCAGATTGAGAATGAGATAGCTCTTTGTGTCAGATTAGGTGATCACAGTATCACCATGTCTTGCTGTGACTTAGTTGAGAGACATGACACAACCCAAGGGTGATGTGGGTGGTTGAGTCAAATGGTTACAGGTTCACTGTAAGGAAATAAAACATCGCTTCGCTTTATTTGTGTATGGTTGTGCAGTCTGAGCTCTTACAGGCCAATTCTGACATGCTCGTCTATTTGTCAGGACGTCATAAGGTGTCCCAAATGCTCTGCTGGTTGTCCTCCACTATAACACACCATTAGAGCTGCAACAAATCCATTAATTGTTTAGTTGCCAACTATTAAATTAATTGCCATATTATGGACTGAACGATAAATCGAGAAAATAGTCGACAGATTAATAGATAATGAAAATAATTGTTAATTGCAGGCCTACACACCACACGGGCAGCTGTCACGCCCAGCGCTAATTTTTTTTCCCCGACACCCTGTTGGGTTGGGTTACTGGGCTAATATTGTGTAGCCTGAATTTGGTGTAACAGGCACAGGTGCAATTCCTCTGACCTTAAATTTAGGTTTAGTCTTAGGCTCATTTCAGGCTCATTTATGACGTAACGTAATCCCACTTCAGGGGCCGGTTGCACCAGTTAGACGTAGTTTGTAAGACTAGGCTGGGCGTAAAATGCGCCTTAAGCCCTACCTGTTGCACCATCTAGGTGTAGTGCTACGTCTGAGACTAAATCTTACACCTAGTCAAAGGTAGGTGTAAAGTGAAAAGTCTTGACTAGTTTGCAACAGACTCCAATTTTCATGGTTGTTTTGCCCTGCGGTTCCCACGGTCCTCCCCGGGCAGAAGAGCGTTGTGAACCAGCAGTAAAACTCAAGATTTCATTCAAATTAACTCAGTTTAGTGAATGTAACCTACGCTGAACTAAGTAGTGGTTTATAAAGCTTAATGCAAATATCCAAATTTGTGTTTTCTTTGGTGTTTGTTTAGCCACTAAACAAGAATATATTAAACTGCCAGAAATTTTAATGGAGTCTGGTTCGATGTCCACCCCCTGCTTCATTGATTGCCACTGTTATCATCTGCCAGGCGTCCTGTTTTTTCTTATCAGTTGTGGTATTGTTCTGTTTGCATACTAAAATAGAGTAATTTGACTTTCTGAGCAGGTTGTGGATTTCAGAAGAAACACAGCCCCACCCGCTCCCATCGCTCTGCATGACTCCTCAGTTGACACTGTGGAGTCCTTCTTCTTCCTGGGAACCATTATCAGCCAGGACCTCGAGTGGGAGCTGACCATCAGCAGCCTCACTAAGAAGGCTCAGCAGAGGATGTACTTCCTGCGGCAGCCGAAGAAATTCAACCTGCCAAAGACAATGATGGTGCACTTCTACACCACCATCATTGAATCCATCCTCACCTCCTCCATCACCATCTGGTACGTTGCTGCTGCTATCAAGGACAAAAGCAGACTGCAGCATATCGTCCCCTGTGCCGAAAAGGTGATCGGATGCAATCTGCTGTCCCTCCAGGACCTGCACGCCTCCAGGACAGGTGAGGTGAGCAGGAGGAGATCATGGCTAACCCCTCCCACCCCAAACATAAACTTTTCGAAACGCTCCCCTCCGGCAAGAGGCTGACATCAGGACCAAAACCTCATGCCACAAGAACACATTTCTTCCTGACTGCAGCTGGCCTCATCAACAAGGCCGGGGACCCCCACTGACACGGACTCAACGCCCCCACCCCCCACCACCACCCGCATGAGCATTACACGCTACACATGCCACAATCTCTCGTTTGCACTTCAGTGATCTTTGCTCCTACATAGTGCATTAAATTAACGAAACTCGTATTACTATTATTATAAATAATGCATACTGCATATACTGTTTACTCCTGGTCAGTGCCCTCTACATTCATCCCATTCTCTTCTATTTAATATTTAAAATTTAATCTGTAGCTGCTTCTCTCACCAGAATATATTCTATATTTTATATCTTACATTTTCTTCTATTGTAAATTCTGATTGTTATTTAGGACCTCTTAATTTTGTGTATATTTTTGACTGTATATCTTTGACCACTACGCGCCATAATGTATGTAACACTGCGGTAGAATGTGTCAGCGTGGACGTGCATCGACTACACTGGGCGTGGCTGCGCCTAGTCATAGTTTTAAATTGGTGCAACAGGTGTAAATATTTATCACATGCCTGGACGTGGCTAAGCCCAGCATTGGGCTTACACCCAACTTTATTATGTCCAGCTGGTGAAACTCCTTTTGTACTCTTCTTCACTTTTCTTTAGTCTTAGTCTGTTGTCTGTTTTCTAATCTCACAATAAAAAACCTCCATCAAATGATTTCTTTACTTGTCTCCTTGATCCACTGACTTCTTCAGTTTGTTTGTTAAGGGTGACACTGAAGAAACACAATAACTCAGCTCGCCCGTTTGTCTGCACAACTCAAGGCTGTGTGTTTTTGTCTGACTTGGGTTGAGAGACAGAAATAGATTACGGTCAAGTGTGGTTGGCACACATGCATGCAGACACATACACACTGTCGTCGTCCCCGCTTAATTCTCTCCAGATAAGGGCCTTGTCCTCATTAGTGTGCTTGTTAATCTCAATTGTGCCTTGTAATCAAGGACGACCTCAATGCGGTACACGCACAGAAGCGCACATACTTATGTGCATGTGCACACATACATCCTAGTTAAATAATGCACAGGGCTGATGGCCACTCATTAAATTACTCTTGGGGAGTCTGCTGAGAGGACTACATTAAAACAAAAAGTGTGTGTTTGTTTTTGTGCGAGTCACTGGCATTACCATGCTGCATTAAGTCTATGTATCATGGATGAGCACTGTTTTGAACGGCACAAGCACAAATTGGTACAAATAAACCTAATGCAATGTGTGCAGTGCAGGAATCTGCCTGTCAAAGCAGTAATTGTAGCATTTTTTTTCTTTTGTGCGTAGTTTCCTCAGTGTGTTTCTTCACTTGGCGTGTGCATGTTTAGTCCTGACAAAAAGAGGAAGCGGAGGAGAATTCCTCCAAACTGAGAGGAGACGGACTCACCTCGTAGTGTGCGGTGCGCTGGGACTCGGAGATGAGCTGGGCATTGCAGATGTTACAATAGCTCTCAGTGAACAAGCCTCCATCCACGACGCCCGCAGACTTCATCTTCATCTGAGACTACACACAAACACACACACACCCAAACATACGCAAATATGAATATGATTAAAATGCAGAATGGAATAAAATGTCAGTGAACCTTACAGTGTGTGTGTTATGGGCATGCATGTGTCTCATCTCAGTTCAGAAATGGTTTTCCTTTAGAACGACAGACTCATCATGACAGTTCAGCCCAAAATATGTTGATCCTCTGTCAGAACATCATCTCATGGATGATTTTGGCTCCATTCTCGGGAAACAATGGCCCGAGGCTCTGGCTTGAGTTTTTGCATTTCATTTAGCATTAAACCTTTTATGAATCCTTTAGAAACACTGATCATTCTTCCTTAAACTTTCTTGATCTCGCAGTAAGAAACAAAAAGATTGTTTTTATTAATATTATATAGACCAGCTATACCTGAACTGTAAATTGACCTTCAGTTATCGTTTCTAGATCCTTTACTCTGAATAACACCCGTGCTATATCAGCTGGTTTAAGCTCTACTCAACCTTCCAATGGTTTTTGTACACTTGGCTCTAGTAAGTAATCACAAAATGTCTTGCCAACTTACTGTACACTGTCCTGTTTCAAATGTTTTGACTTTCAATTTGGCAAGCTAATAAAATGCTTTCCCTGAGACGCACCATTCTGACACCGAACAGGAAATAATAACGCTGTAAAGGGAATAGTGAAGCCAAGAGCAACTTTGTCGAGGATTACAGTCTCAGAAGTAAACTGTTGAAAGGTCTCTGGCAAGATTTTTCTGGTGAGAAACGTGTCATAAAACCGTGTCAGTGCTGGGATTGCCCAACCAGTAAAACCATGGAGACCTGAGTGTCCCACTGGGAGCTGTGGCTGTGCATTCTTAACAACCTGGCAGCGGTGTTTTCTTTCGCTTTTGTACTGAGTACTATAATAGAAAATGGTTTAATGATGTGCTCTGGGGTCTTGTGTTCAATTTTCTATTCTCTTCATTATGTGTGCCCAGTAGGCAGTGCTCTGACAGGGTTAGGGTGAGTAACGGGTCTGTAGGGAATGGTCCAGGAACATCAACCATTAAACTGGAGGAGATCTTTGCCGCAAGGAACCGACAGGACAGGGACTTTGCAGGAGCAAAGTGCTTCATTGCCCAAGATACATGGATGCTGCAGAGGTCAGCTCCAGTAACTTTGAAAGAATAAGGCCTTGGATGTGTCCTGATAATCGCAGGGTTAGTGATAAGATCAGACAAAATCTACTCCATGTGTCAGCAGGGAAATGTAGTGACAGCAATTGGTATTCTTTGTCTCAGGCCTAGTGTATAATTACCTTTAGCTAATGCACACACCCACATGTGCACAAGCGCACACACCTTTACACACGAAGTGGAAGACTGGTAATTACCCCTGTCTTTTCTCCTTGTCTGTTTAGTGCACCCAGGACCTTCCAATTAACTACAGACATGCTGTATAGACACTTCCTCCATTATCTAATTGAACCTACAGTTTGACTCTCAGACGTTAAAATTAAATGGAAAGGCAGTTACATTCGATTTAGAGCAACACACTTCATCATTTCCAATGCGCTATTTGTGTAATATTCATTCATAAAAGTTGCTGATGACAAGCTGGAAAGTTGTTTTGTCTCGAGGCATTATTACCTCCACTATTTGAAGTGTCCTGTGAGACACGATGGAACGGAGATATTTTGCAAACTGACACATTAAATTTGCTGCAGAACAGGTGCCCTGGAAATTTTGTAGCAAGAAAAAAAAAAGACCTTGCGCTGTCTGTCTGGACGTCAGCCAGGCAGAGGCGAGTCTATCTTTTAATCTTCCGGCTAATTAAAAGTGATGTGACTGCAGAAATATCCGTATCTTCCTAATATCTCTATTACCTCTGATTATTACATGCAAGATGGGAGATGTAGACTAATTAATAGAGGCAATCTGTTGGTGAGATTAATAGAATGGCAGGCCCAACGAAGCGAAAAGATGGAGAGACAGATATTGGGGAAATAATGAAAGAAAGAGAGGGGAAAAAGAGGTTGGAGAGGGAGGAGAGGTTTATAATTGGTGCACTGGAGGAGATGTCTTCATGTTTCATGGAGTTAAAGGTGGTTTTATTCCCACCATATTAGACCAGACCATTGTTCATGGACTGTTACTGTTATGGCATCCTGTTTTATTTAATTTATTCCATCTTTAGCATCAATTATGAAACGAGGATAAACCACATATAGGCATGTTGTGCTTATATACATATTTAGTATCAGCAGACAGCATCAACTTCAGCTCATCTTTCAATTACATCTTTATAGTTCAGCAATCTACAGAGTTACAGTGTAATTTGCATCTTTGCTCAGATGCACTCAGAGTTCACTATATATATATATATATATATATATATATATATATATATATATATACTTGATAATGACGGAAATGTGTAAAGTGTGTAACTAGAGAGTGTTTGTATAAGCAAGCAGAGGCTGATAACAATTCAGCAATCGGAAATTTAAAGCCCCCCGAAAATGTATTTTTCCAATCAGGTTTTCATCTGTGCTGTTTTGTCAGCGCTCTTCTAATTGGTCTGAAGTAGGCGGGCTCAGTTGGAAAAGGCACGTTGTGTACCGTGTACCAATTTTAGGATTAAGCACTACTCGATTCAAAGTCAGATGACAGCTGGTGGGTTGTTTTCTTGTGTTGTCAATCAAATCTGATCAAATCTGATCAAACCACACCAACGCAGTCTTGAGTAAGCAGATTAGTTACTAAATAATACTTCAGGATATTTTTTTTTGCACTTAAACTCGGATCGTTATTTAGTTGTGAATATTTAAACACGTAAAGATATGAAATACATAAAGATCCCCTCCAGACATGTTGTAAGATATATAAAAATGCTCTGCTTGTAATAATATGTATAATATGTTTTTACTAAAAACCTCATTAAAATCCTTAAAATTACATCTACTCCCTCTCCCCTCCTCAATCCAGAGTTGATGAATATGCAAATATTGCTAATTTAAAGTTACTACAAGGAACTTTTAACTGGTTATGAAACAGTCTCGTGATGCCTCTATATGACCTACATAAGCAAATGAGACCATCAGCGAGAAGATTGGCTATTTTAAATGCCTGCCGCCTGGTTGGATTCCCCACGAAATCAGATGAAACGATATACGGCACGTAGACCTGAAGAGCCTATGTTTACGATGCTTCACCATCGTCATATTACAGTTATTAATCTTAAATAGCCACAAACAGATTCACTCACCTCCAAAACAAATGCATGCGCTAGCCAAGATCTTTACGACATGAGGCGGTGGTGCTCATGGGAAATGTTCTTTGTTCTGGGAAAACACTACCGCTTTTGTCCACAGGGGCCGCTAACATCAACACACAATGAAAGTTCCTTGTAGTAACTTCAATAAGTTTAACTGCTGGGCAAAAGATGTCTCCTACATCACTGAAAAGTCCATCCTCAATGTTTGTGCACCAGAGGCTTCAAGTTTCCACATCACAGTTGTGTCAGTTGCATACTGGACCATGTAGGTACACACCTTAAACTCAATGATCACAGAGAAACTTTCCTCCTTTCAGCAGACGAACATAAAAACAGCCAAATTCTGCACATACATCATTCTACACAGTGAAGCTCAAACATCCAACTGAAGGGACAATGAGCAAAACACATTTTTGAGTGGAGGGGGACTTTACAAAAATGAAACAGAGTTTTCAGTGTGACAAAATATACTGTATGTCTGTTAAGCAGACTTGCAAAAACGAGACGAGTCTTAGCGAGCGCTTGAAAGCCGAAGCCATCTGAAGACAGAATGAACCTTAAGGGGATTCTCTTTTAAGACCACATCAAGTATTTAACATAGACGTGAACTCTGAGCCCTCCCTGAAATCTCAGCTTCCGGCCCACCATTCATTAAAACGCTACAAAATATGTCTATTTTCCATCGCCTGGGCTTAGAATACTAGTTAGTTTGTAATATTACGTGTAACTAGTTAGCTGTGTTGTAAATGAGAGTCCTATTGTACAACAGGACACTCTACTGTTATTACAAATACATTCTCAGGTCTCTCGTGGCCTGAAAACACCTCTTCATTGGTAAACTGTGTACTGCAGAACAAGTGCACAAAGACAGAACTGTCTACCACACTTGTAGAGGACGAGAGAGAGAGAGAGACATATGGATAAAGAGAGAGAGAGAACAGCAGGTGGTTGCTGCAGCAGGGCTCCTTTTAAGTTACTTCCTTCCTCTCCTCCCTCCTCAATCTATCCTTCTCCGCTCCATCAGAAGGGTAACTGCTGTGAACTGGACTTTCTGCCCCCCCCCCACACCCCCCACCCCCCTCTCTGTCTCTTTGCACTTTTCCTATATTTCCTATCTTATTTGAAATGAAGTGCTGCTTTGATTTAACTATCAAATTATGCATACAGACGATGAAATATTGACACCAGCCTGTGAGCCAATGACCTGTCTAATGAGTCACTAGTGGGAATAACAAGAGAAAGGGTTGCAGGGTTAATAATATGGAACCTTATATTGCAAAGGCACTCTGCCGTGTCACTTTGATGTTTCACATTACACGTTTTTTTCTGTTTTGCTCTTGGTAATGTAATCTTTCCGAACACGGTCTTCCCCCACTTGCACTCGCTCCAAGATTAACAACCCTCCCCTTTGTACAGTAGCAATCAAAGGTACTAGACTGAGGGAATAAAGTCTTCAAAGGAAGCTGAGGCAGAGTCTGACTCCAAATCCACATTCATTCTGTTTGCACTGCAGGAACTCCCTTTGTACTATTCCTGCTAAATACTGAAGATTGCAGACATACACAAACTCAAATACAGCCAGGGTACAAACACACAAGTCCTCGCTGTGCAGTATAAAACTATACGCTAAAAGCTAAACAACTGTGCGATTATGGTTCCTCTCAGCTCACCAGCATTCATTTCAACATAGTCATACCAAGAGGGGGAAGTCTCTAGGAAGAGACTCCGTGTGGTCTCAAGGTAGAGAAAAATACACACTTAATGCCAAGGTCAGGTCACACACTCCTCCCCCTGAGTCAGTGTGTGTGTTTTTTGCGACTCTTTCTCTCCCATTTCTCACTGTTTGTTGTGACCCAAATTCAAATTCTAGATATTGACAGGCGAAAACAGTAGAACATAAAGTGCAGTAGTCAGACTATGCTCTCCATCTCTCTCACTGTCTCCTTTTCTCCCGTGTCTTCCCTCTCTTTTCTCTCCCAGTGGTGGAATTATGGCCTTGAGGGCAGGGATTATTCATGAGGCTAGACTTATCTACTGTTGAGAAAGAACAGCAGATAAGCTACTGTATTATGCACCTTACTACTGGAATAAATTGCAATGCAATTGGAACTTGGAGACATCCATTCCACTGAGGAATACTTGCTCATATTATTCATAATATTTGAGACGTGTATATGCTCATACAGTATGTACATTGAAAGAGTTACTGTATTAACCGCTGGAATGACTCCTCTTCTCCGTACTGGTGGAGAAGATCCCTTTCTAACATGTCCCCAATGTTAGTGATAGGGGACAAAATCCAGTTATTATTCTGTGAAAATGCAGTCCAAAATTTAGCTGAAGCTAAAATGAAGCTTCTGCAGCTAAAGTTACAAAAACAGTAACTTTCCAAAGTTACTGTTTTTGTACAAAATTCCCCCTTTTTGTTTCCACAGACAGTGTTTCCTTGCTGAGCTGTGGCAGAGGGATCATAAAACAAAGAGGGAATTTTGTACTTAAAAGATTGTAACTTTGGAAGATACCCATTTGATTTGTCTCAGACTGCTGAAGCCTCATATTACCTTCCGTTGAACTTGAATGTGTTTACACACAAAAAGACGGATTTAGTTTCCAATCTCTTTCATTGGAATCGTTTAAATCTTAACGAGCAATACGGAGAAGACGAACATTTAAAACGACCAGTAACTCTTGAAATGTCCATACACTGACCTCAGGTGGTTTAACTTCTCACCTTGCTGCAGTGATGTAAAGGTGTACTCCAGGGTGTGGTCAGTACATCCTGACATCATTGATGCTGGGCGTGGTCAGAAGTGCAACACTTAAAACAACAAAAGAGGGCATTAAAACACTGCTTTTTGGCCTGATATTAAGTTAGTTCATTTGTTGAATGAAAAAGTTGTTTGGTCTCAAAAGTAAGGAGTTTAATATTTAAACTCAGGCATTATATTGACACTAGTATCAAAACCTCGTACTCAGCCCTAAATACTGTACATACACACTTCTTCTGATCCATTCCAGTCATATTGATAGGGGATATTGCAAAGATATAATATAGCAATGTTGAAAACATTTGTTACAGATGATAGAGATACAAGAAGAGTACTGTTTGGTACTTTGTTGAGTTTATAGAGTTCAAAAGAACATTCGCTGCCCATCTGAGCATAAATGAGATCGAATGCATCTCTCTCTCTGGGCCATTAGTTGTTAATGGTATTAATAGCAGATCTATCGCTTTAGGCCACAATATCGATTCATTAGAGGGTGAACGAAGACTATTTTCAAAGTTAGGTTTTCTAGTTTAATCGAGCACGTCTCTGCCTCCCTGTGTGTATATGGGTGTGTGTGTGTGTGTGCGTGTGCGTGTTCAGTATTAGACTCTTAGGCAAACTGAGTTAATGGGGGGAGACAAAAGGCAGCCTGAAGTTTCAATGGGGGGCTGTTATGTTACTGTAACATATGGTGGATGCAATGCTGGATGGCAACAAAACTGTTGGGGTCTCTCACTTCCATTTGCAACTAATTGCACAGTTTTGACTTTGGCACTTTTTGTCCAGTTCTTTTCCTGTTTAATGTGACTTTCCTGGCAACGTTTTCATCTTCATATTTTCCCCTTGAAAGCTATAGGACAATAACAGACTAAGCACAGTCCTGGTTTTTTGCACCGAACACCCACATTCATTGTCTCTGTCCCTGTTTTTGTCGCCTCAGTATAACACACACAAACACACAGACCCTCTTTGGTAGGCAACGAGTAGAGAAACAGGGATCAGAGCACCTAAGAACACAATTATAATTCAATATTTCCATGAATGTGTTTTCCTAAACCCAAACAAAAACTCACATTAGCAATATTCTTTTCCCAAGTAGCGTATGTGTTTTACCAATGGGCAGATTTCCCACGAGGCACCATGCAAGTCAACACAACACACGCATATTACCTTAGAGAATGAGCCCGAGTGAGACATATAAATAATAAATTCAAAAGATATTGGAAAGAAAAATAAAAAAGTGTCAGGGAAATCAGGCATTAAATTGCAATGAGCAGAACAACTGAAGTGACACAAGCCAAATAATGCTTTGTAATGACTTTCCTGTCCCCATATCTCTAAATCCTCTCTCTCTCTTTCTATCTGTCTCTCTCTCTCTTTGTCTCCATTATTGAATTGATATGACTGCAAACAGCTAATTAGCAATACGACAATTTCTCTCTTACTAATTAGAAAAATAAGCTCCTTGTTCGGTGGCACAAAAGGCTCGACCAATTAGAATATCACAGAGTGTAATTCATTTGAATACCTCCCACTTGCTGTAAGTCTGGTGGTTTGACTATAAAGCAGGTATATAAATAGTTTGAGTACAATACGGTTGAGAGTTAATGATACGTTTCAGTCTTTAGGGGACGTGTAAACAAATGTCCTTGTGGGATCAACTGTCAATCACAGCTCACCAATTTTATGTATTGTGTGTTACAGTAGGTGAGTGTGTGTTTAAGTGTCTGTCAGTGTGTATGGTACTGTGTGTTTGCTTGGTTAAGTTGGTTTACCTGCAGGGATCCCCACAATAAGCCCGAGGTGACAAACAGCTTATTAATGCACCTTTCATAGAGGTGTGTGTCTGCCTGTGAGTGTGTGTGTGTGTGTGTGTGCAATATTTTCTCTTACAGTGTTTCTGTGAAAGCTTACAAATAACACCCTTGATTGCAGCTGTATGCATGCTGCATAACCTCTTGTGCAGCCGTGATTGAATAATTCATTGTCAGGTTTAACGGAAAGCAGCTAGTGTTAAAGGACGATTCTGGTTGCTATGATGACGACTGATTGTGCTTCCTTTTTTTTTTTTTTTTTTTACAGACTTTTGTTTATTCAGTTTGCCAATATCTCCGTTCTCTAACGGGAGTGTTATTACATTGAAAGGATTGATTTTGGCTTTTTTGGCCTGAGCGGAGCTTGTTTTTTTGGCCCTTGAGTGTATGTTGGAGAACACTGTTTCCAGCAAACCGGAGCTACAAGAACAGAGAAGCAATCAATGGAATCGATCATGGCAATCAACTGTCATGATCACACAGAGGAAATACTGTAAGGTCCGTGTTGAAAATAGCCTGAAAAGAAAGGCACCTAAATCTTTGAACTGTTTTAAGTAAATCAATTAAAATCAAATAAGAACAACACAAAAAAAACCCACCTGGGAATGAAACAACTCGTACAAACTGCTGCCTGTTTCAGTCACGTGAGCTCTGCCTCCTTTGCCATTTGATTCACAGAATAAGATAAGACTGTTTTTTTTTCTAAATACGAGCACGACTTTGATAAGGGAATTGAATATGAGAAGGCTGTGTTTGCTTATTCTGTCCTCCTGAAATATTTCGAAGAAAAGCCAGAGAGGCCAACAGCCTGTACACAGACTGCACAGCACAGATTCTACAATAGAGCTGCAAGTCGTATAGTATCCACACGCACACACTGCTTCCATTTACAAAGACAGCATGCGAGCCCATACAACATTATACCGTGCTGTGTTCATGTACTGTGTAAATTCCGACCTAACACACATGCACAGAAGGGGATATGCTGTTGATATACATGAGCTCAGACCGCATGCTGTGATAGTGCATCACACACACACACACACACACACACACACACACACACAGGCATGGACTAAATAGGGCATGACGTTGCAGCACCTAGGAAGTGCCGGTGCTTCTTCAACTTGCATCAATTCCTTGGTGCAAGAGTGTTTGTGAGATTGTCTGAGAAGTTTTGAGAAGGCGAGTTACCTGTTTGGATACATTTAAAGGAAGAGAAGGGTGAATTCTACATGTGATGAGCAGATTTTCGCCTCTCATTCACTAATGTACCCACAATATTCCCTCTCTCCTTCAATCATGCCCTCCCTATCTGGCACCAGGCCAGTTTCCAAGCCTGGTGATGGAGCAAAAGAAAATTGATTTCTAAAGAGCTCTGTCTCCTATGCCCGGATATGAAACCAGTTATTAGTCTAACACTGATATTAACATAACATGACAACCGTGTCAAGATATATATTAAAGATGTCTCTCTCGTTCCCGCTGAGAGATACATGAAATGGGCTAAAGATGATAAACTGCCACTTGTTCAAAGCATACCAAATCATTATCAATACTACGCTATTGTGCTGATATCTGCTTTGTTTGAGAGGAAAAGAAGCACAAAAAGCTTTTTGGAAAAGGTTGGCATGGCACTGATGCTGCTATGAGACAGACAGACTCAATATCTTGATCGTGTAGACAGGCACAGCGGGCGGTTCCATATTAGTTATTATGCAGCTATTAATGAATGTACACTAAGAAAGGTCAAATGGCCCACACACTGATGCACACGGGCACGCACGCACGCACACGCACGCGTACACGCACGTTAACACAGATGCACCCATGCAAAGATGCGCATGCACGCAGTCAGCAGAAAGGTCAGAGCATACGGTGTGCGAGAAAGAGATATTTGAAGAAGATATGCCGCCTGTTGCTATGGAGCAGTCCTTGAGGAAAACATACACACACAAAGACACACCTACACACAATGCTCTATCAATCTTAAAGAAAACTAGAGCAATCGCACGCCTGCGAACACAAATGCGCGTGCTCACACGCACGCACGAACACGCGTATACGCACTCGCTCAATCAATCCTTGTCCTATTAAGAAAAGAAGAAAGCGAGGAAGCAGCAGCCACTTTTCAAGAGCATCACTGCCTCAATTATTGCTCTTGGACTGTGTGTGTGTGCGCGTGTGTGCGCGTGTGTGTGTGTGTGTGTGTGTGTGTATATGCTTTATTTGTATGTATAGAGGGAAAGCGGGCACTTTTCAAGAACAACATTGCTTCCCCTTCTTATTCCTTTAGGACTGGGTAAATTATGCCAGTCGGTTAATCAGATTCTCTCACATAGCTCACCACCTCATGAGAGACGCAGAGAGACAGAGGGGGTGAAAAAGAAGCTCAGAGCTCGCAACATCTACACTGAGTATGTTCTACATTACGAACATGCTGATGAACTTGTTTTGTTTTTTTTTCTGCGATTCTTTTGTAATTTTTGCTACTCTTAAAATGTTCACAAATTACCTGTTAGGTTACATACTCCACAGTGCAGTACATGGGAGTTACGAGGGGCTTTGCAACTAACAATTAGTTTTATTTTCAATTAGTCTGCCAGTTATTGTCTTAATTGATTGATGAAATGAACAGTGATAAATGCCCATCACAATTTATTACAGCCCCCAGGTTACATCTTCAGATGTCCTGTTTTGTCCGACCAACAGTCCAAAACCAAAAGATGTTCAATTCACTATCATGTTAAGTGAGGAAAAGCTGAAAATGATCACATTTAAGAACCTGGAACCACTGAATAGTTTGGCTATTTTTGCTTGAAAAATAGCTGCAGATTCATTTTCTGTCAATCAACTAAATCAATTAATCGACTAATCGTTGCAGCTCTACATACAGTTACATTGCTATAACATTATATTTACAGTGTTAGTGGGGACGGCACAGTGAAACATGTAAGAACAATATGGGACAAGTCGATTTAACAACCAGTTGATCTACAGATGTTCATTTGTCAACAGTTTTGATTATTGTTTTTTTTTCAAAAGATTTTTTGAAGGAAAAATGCTCAACGTGTGCTGATTACATTGCCTTATATGATACTAAAGTGAATTTGTTTGGGTTTTGACGTTTTGTTCTGACAAAATAAGCATTTTAAAGAAGTTTTCTTGGGTGCTGGCAACCTGTCATGGCTATTTTTTCACTACTTTCTGATTTTGTATAGACCAAACATCAACAAGGTATATGGCAGATTAATGTCTAGTGAAAAAGTTGCAGCCCTAATATCCCTAGCCCCCCAGCCGTGATAAGTGTATAAGGTGCATTTAATGTCTATTCTATTCTATCCTGGCTCTGAAACACCCTGCCACCCTGTCTGCTGCAGTGACCTGAGGTACAGTAGAAGTCAGTGCAGGCAGAATCGATCACAGCCCAGAACTGAAGATCTCTCATGCTGACTTCTGATCAATAACTGTATGTAAACAGAGCATGAGGCCTCCGCTCAGCTCAGGCACTTGGGCTACATGTGGAAAAATAGACCCGGTGCACCTCAGTGGAAAGTACAGACTGTAGTGAGTGGACTATATATTTATACCTAGATATTTAGGGCTAGCCTGGCGATAGGCAGGCGGGCGCTTTGAAAAAGCCATAAGCTGGTATCATCCTGCCACAGACGCCCAGTACGAGGCCGAGTGGACATTCTTCCCAAAGTGATAAATACTTGCAATGAAAGGGCTTCCAATGAGATGGATCAGAGCCAGTGAAACTAGATGCAGCGAGTATCAGAACTAATCCATATTTTATTTGATGTGCATCTCATTTTCCTATTTCACAGAAAGTCATTATTGAAAGGGCAGGGCTTGGATTTTCTATGCAATGAAAATCCCTGCATCTAATTCAAAACTGTAGAGACTTGCCAGTAAGATCAACTTGCTCTAAAATCATGAGAATTACAGTAGAGCCGGAATGATTAGTCGATTAATCCATTAGTAGTTTGCCAGAAAATTTATCTGAAATTATGTTAATCAGGTGATCGTTTAAAGTCATTTATCAAGCAGAAGCTTTCAACCCTTCTCTGGTTCAGCTGTCTGTGACATGAGGATTTTATGCTTTTTTTTTGTTTGTTTGTATCATAGTAGAAACTGATTATCTTTGGGGTTTTCTTGGATTTTTGGTCGGATAAAACAAGACACAATCACAGGGTTGGCGGTTCAATCCCCAGCTCCTCCTGTCCACATGTCAAAGTGTCCCTTGAGCAATGAACAGAAGCCCAAATTGCTCCCAGTGGTCATGACAGTACCTTGCATGGTAGTTTGCCACCAGCAGTGTGTGTGTGAGTGTGTGTGTGTATGTATGAAAGAGTGAATGAGAGGCAAATTATAAACCTCTTTGGATAAAAGCGCTGTATATGGATGTAGTCCCTTTACATCTGCAGGCATTACTTTGGACTATGGGAGCCCGGGATGGACATTTTTCACTACTTTTTTTTTGACATTTTATAGATCAAATGATTAATCACATAATCAATCAATCAATAATGAACATAATGGTTAGTTGCAGCCCTAACCTACACCAGTTCCACACAGTCTAGAGACACAAACCTGATAGATACTTCAAACTGCTTCATTCATGAGAAATTATAATATGCTGAAGATATTTGAAGCATGGAAACTTTTATTTTAATATCATGCAACAGTAGATGCCGTACATCAAAATATAGATCAATATGCATGCCTCAAACTTTATGGTATTTATTCCCCTCGATTAAAAAAAATACCACAAAATTTGGGGATATTCCAACAATCCAGGTGTTACACTGTATTTGGTGACCCTTCAGATTCTGTGACCTGCAGTGTTGGAAGTACTCAGATCCTTAGGTATCAATACCACAATGTAAAAATACTTCATTACAAGTAAGAATCCTGCATTTAAAATCCTACTTAGAGTACTAAAGTAAAAGTACTCATGTTGCAGAAAATCGGGCACCGCCCCCTTTAGTACATCAAGTAAATTCAGCTGGTAATACTTCTATACTTTTACTTACAGAGGATTTTAAATGCAGGATTTTTACTTGTAATTAAGTATTTTTACATTGTGGTAATGATACTTTTACTTCAGTAAAGGATCTGAGTACTTCTTCCAACACTGCAGGTCACAGAATCTGATGGGTCACCAAATACGGTGTAACACCGGCAAGAAATCCATAGAAACAGGCTACCGAGTGATTTAAGGTGCCAAAAACTTTCGTTATTCCGCTTGAAAAAGACAAAAGAATGATGCAGATGTATGAAGGCGAGATTAATGCCGGTCAATAATTCATCTGTTGAGCAGTATTTCAGTTCGGAGTCCATCACTCACCTTGCGCAGAGGCAGCGACTCCTCTTCACAAACCCGACAACCATCCGCCAGCTGGCTCTTTGATCCTTTAACGCACCTGTACCGTACAATCCCTCAAAACTTAACGGGAGTCCTGTCCGCGGTAACGCTGCTGCTCAGTAAAGATATTTTGTTTATATTTTGTATTTAGTCGCAACGTCCCCCTCCAAAAAGAAAAAGAAAAAAAAGAAAAAAAAAAAGAAAAAGAAAAACTGCCTCGTGCTGCTCTGTCGTGACGCGCGTGTCCTCTAGCGACTCCTCTCTCCGTAGTACCGCGGAGGTAAGAAAAGGAGCTGTGCTCTCTGTTGATATCATCCACTACTACTCCCGAGCGAAAGGCACCGCGGACAGGATGGAAAACAAAAACAAAGTAAGCTGTCCCAGCGCCAGGGAGGGAGGGAAGAAGGAGGGGGAGACGGGAAGAAAGTGTGAGCAGCCTTCACCGGGATGAATGAAATACAGAAAGCGCTCTCGGCTCACACAGTGTGTATGTGTGTGTGTGTGTGTGTATGTGTGTGAGAGAATGCTCGATTTGCAGAGTGAGTGGGAACACTGGTCGAGTGAGTAGGTTTCCGCACAGTGCACCCACATGAATATCATCTTACATAAAATGAACAGAGAGACGGAGACAGTGCCCAAATTCCCTGTCTTATCATTACTGTAATATTAATGTAGTATTTCCATCACTTAGCCGAGTGTGAATGCTAATTAAGTGCTGCAGGTGTGAGAATCATCTTGTCACACTCAGACATTTTGTAGTCCTATGGGCCTAAGGCTCCCAACCTCGGGGTCAGGACTCCCCCTGAGGGGTCGCAAGATAAACCTGAGGTGTTCTTAGAGGATTAACAAAATAGAAATAAAGACGATAAAACATTTCTGCACACACAAAACTAGCAAATTTTTTTGCTTTACTGCAACCATTGTTTTTTCTTGTGATGTACTGGACTGTTTGAACTTTTCCATGCTTCTTGTGATGTGGTGTGTGTGTGTGTGGGGGGGGGGGGGGGGGGGGGGTGTCATGGGGGCATGTATGTGATTGAATGCAAGAAAGCATCCTGGACAGGTTGTCAGCCTTTAGGTATTGTTATAATGTTCTTACAAAGAGTTTGATTAATAATCGCTATCAGTATCTGACACTTGTAATGCTGTAACAACTAGTCAATTCATTGATTAGATGATTGACATATTATGAATTATCGACAAGTTTGATAATCGTTTAATTGTTTGAGTCATTTTTAAAGGGGAAATGGAAAAAAATTGAGACTTTGCTGGTTTTATCTGTTTTATATCACTGTCAACTGAGAGACTTTGGGTTCAGCAGTGTAATAAAAACACTAATTAGTTGCAGCCTTACTTTATTGCACCCAGCCAAAGCTATATGGATATTTTTTACAGTAGTTTCCTTATATGGCTTCGTTTTCTCTTCTTCCCACTGGATGTTGACATGGTGTTTTTGCGCAGACGTGACGTAATGCCGAGGACCTGTATTAAAGACAGTGACTCATCTGCAGGCAAGCTACAATACACGATGATTGCGGTATATCCTTTAAAACAGATTCTACAAATCATTATCTCAGCGAAACCAAATTGCTGCAAATGAACCCATATTTCAGGAGGAAGTATTTCTAAGGAATCTGAATAAAACAAACAGTTGCCTTTGAATCCCAGTCAAACCAAGACCACATTACACAGCCATGAATCACAGTCCAGCTCCCAGAAACCCCATATTTAGTGCCAAAATGCATTGCACAGCCAATAATAACCACCCTTGATCTATCAAAAATGGCATTAATTCACTGTGGACCGCAAACACTTCCCAAAGCAATCACATGCACCAAATTTAGAGCTTAGCCAAAAAGAATGACCCTTTTTTTTTAAATAGTTTTTCTGTTCGATTATTTCCTTTTGAAATGCCACATTTTCTCACTAGTGTATGGATGTGTATTCATTCGGGGAGAATGGGCGCCTATTACACGCTTTCAGAGGCTGTGACAGCAGCCCTCAGTGAGGAAGCCAAACACTTCACAGCTCAGACAATGTACCCACACACACACACACGCACACAATCATGCACTCACAGAACTGAATTCACACGAACCCACTGACACAATGTACATCGACGAGATGAAAGGTGAAAGGGCCAATTTATCAAACCACCAGCCAAGGCAGGCCTGAGGACGTATAGTGCCAGCATTGGTCTGGTGATAGAGGGAAGGATGTGCCTCTGTGTGTGTGTAACTTTTCTTTCTTTGCCTAGACAGTTAAGTCATTCCTCCTAACATAACATGCACTGTTGCCTTCGGCCAATTTACCCAGTAAAATGCAACACCTTTTAACGCTGATCTCAGCTGACGTGGCTGCATGACAAAGGGGTTTGTAGTTTTTCTGATTGTCAGGCGCTTTGGTGTGAAGAAGAGAGACAGAGTGTGTGTGTGTGTGTGTGTGCGTCTGTTTGTTAAAAAGAGATGAGGAGAGGGAGGGGAGAGATGGTGCTGGGGTCTGTCCCACGTTATTTCTCATTAAACTGCAAGATCGATGTTCATTCTCGGAGCTTTACAGCATTTACAAGCCCAAACTAATCCACTATTAGAGAGCTGCAGGACAGAGCTACAGAGAAAACACAGAGCAGAGCTTGGAAAGAAGTTGTGTTCAGATGGGGAAAAAAAGAACAGTACCACAATGTGTCTAATGTCTGTACTGTAGGCTACATATTCTTTCCGAACATCTCACAAGGTTTGCACAGTGAACTGTTGTTGAAGGAACACTGCGTGGCATTGGCCTTGAAACTGTTTATCCTTCCAAAGAGAAATAATTCGGTTTAGAATTGGATATGTAGTGACAGATGTGTTGCTTGAGTTTGAGATTAGCCAGTGTTAAAATATTGGATAGTTACATGATGGAAATGCTCCCCGGTGGCTTTTCATACTCTTTGGACATCTCATTCCCTCCTTTATTCCCTGAACTATTGATTTTTGGTAAATGAATCATTGATGTGGTAAATAAAATGTGAGAAAATAGGTGTGGTGAGTATGGATCAAATTGTCTCAAGGAGCTGCATACCTACCTAAACTTATTCTTTACGATGGTCTAAATGAACAGTTTTACACTTTCTGATAAGAAAAAAATCTTGAGGATACACTGGATGATTAATAAAGTATAAAGTATACTGTTAAGCTTTTGTATACAGTGTAAAAATATTACTGCTCACAATGGCCTTAAAATCAGTACTGGTGTGATTCTTGTCTGCTCCATTACAAATGAAACTGGATGCAAAAGTAAAGCCGTACAGAAACAGATCCTACAAGGGAAATCAGAGGAGATTAAATTGATACACCAGATTTTATTTCCACTCATCCGGTAACTCCCTAGCTGAGCGCGTGTTTATATTTAGATGTGAAATACGTGTGTGTTAATGTGCAAGGGAACATTTCAAATGTTCGTCCCCTGATTTTGTGATGTCGGCTTCAGCGGAGTGCATCTGTTGGGTTTTGGCTGCTGGGATACTGGCCCGTTCTGCTTGATAACGTTCCAAAGTCCGGGAGCAGCCTGCCGGCACTGCCAGTTGGTGGCAAGCCACCAACTGCCAGCTCCAAGAATCATGGTCCCAAAAGTATTTACAAAACTGATATGCCTTTGTTTGTCCACCACAGGTCAGAGACACAGAAATAGCCTGAGATGGACTGCTGGGACACAGAAAGGTATGTAGGTGTGTATGTGTGTGTGTGTGTGTGGGGTTGGTGAGTTAGTTAAACATGGAGGATGCGGACAAATATGGGTCCATGCTCTCTCCAATAAAGTGTTTATTGGAAACAGGTGAGGGATAATCCAGAGAAGGAGATTTGATTTCAGGAGCATCAGCAACTCTTAACACACTTACAGCTCAGATCGCTTACAAACAGCCATATATAGAGGACAGCTGACACTGAGAGCGCACAGAAGGGGCTAAATCAAAATTAACGTGATCTTGTCACCACGCTGAACATCAGATGAGGAAGAAACAGCGAGGACAGACGAGTAATTGATACCTACAGAGTCAAATCCAACACAAATTCAGCGTTGTGATTAATGCCTTCTTCATTTATGATCCACAGCAACTCAAAAATAAATCTCTTACTTTTTTGCAAACATGGCAATAAATGTTTAAGCCTTACATAAGCAACATTACAGACTTTTCCCTTCAGAAATATTCAACATGAGCAGCACTCCTAAACTTTAAAATGAAACTTTATTTCATTTTTAAAAAAAACTGTCAATTCATTTTGGAAAAACCTGCCAGTAAGGTCGTTCAATTCTCAAATCATTAGCTTTGAACCTTTCCTTTTTCTCATTATGACAAGCTAAGAAATCAGTAAAGAAACTGACTGTGCGTGACCTCAAACTGCTGCACTGTGGACATGATTTATAGTGAGGTGGCAGACAAATCTATATCAGCCTCACCGTACAAACACGATACTTGTCATCAGATGTCTGGAGCTGTATTTTACAGTAACAACACCTGCAGAATTAATAGTATGCATGAGATTCTGTCGTCGGGTGAGAAGCAAATTTTTCGGAAGAGATGTGAATGAATGTCTGTCATATTCATTGTACACCCAACGTTCTTTATATTCCATACTCATCATTTCATATCATCTCATGACTATTAGGTTACAGCAATATGAAGTATGTTTAGTTTAGTTGTTATGAATTATTTTTCTTGTCTTTCACAAAGTAGTATACACAAGTCTGCAGTTACAGTCCCTGAAGTACTGTCCTGAAGTACTGTCTTCATTGGAACATATAATTAATATGACTTTTGTTGACCTCCAGGCATTTTTAATGTATCCTGCTGCCCTGCAAACGATGTCCTCTCTGCACCTCTCTGGTCTGCAGTTGGTAGCCATGGCCATCTAGAGGAGAAATGAACACAGTGCAGTTTCCATCAGTATGCCTTATGCTAATGGTTCCCAGTCTTTATTAGCCTGTGACCCCCTAGATCAAAGATGTGTCTACTTCTAATGTATATGTTGTTATATATGACATGTGACTCTTCCTTCACTGATTGTTTTATTTTAATAATTTTGAAAAGTTCAGAATAGGTAAAATTATCAAGCAAACCACAAGAAAAGTAAAGATTAGAAACCTAAAAAAAGAAACATGTTTTTGTCTTGCAAATTTCAAATTTCAAATAATCTCACGTCCCCTGTAATAAGTACAATTTTAGGTACTTGTACTTGAGTATTTCCATTTTATGTTACTTTATTCTTCTACTTCACTACATTTCAGAGGGAAATATTGTACATTTTACTCCACTTCATTTAAATGACAGTTATAGTTACTAGTAACTTTTCACATCAAGATTCTACATCTAAAGCATATAAGATTATAACATACAATACAAGTTAAAGATTAAAAACATTGTCATGACCCCTTACAAAAAAGTAAGCAGTGTATAGTTGGGGCCCCTTATGTTTCAGATGTATATGAGTTATTTGCAGTTCCACCAAAGTGGGATTTCTCCTTCAAATTTCTCAGATAGTTTTGATTTGAATAAATAAAATGATACAAAAAATATTAAAGGAAAGTACAAAAGTTTAATACAGAAATTTGTTGAGCAGAACTTTGTTTTTTCTTGTTTCCCCCTCAGATTTGTCCTGTGACCCTTAGGAGGGGGCCTGGCCCCTAGGTTGTACTGTAAAGTAGTTATGTAGTTAAGGTAAGTAGCTTAACCTCAACCAGCTACAGCAATAAAACATTGCTACCACATTGATGCCCCAGTATTAACAGTCTAATAATGTAATATATATACTGGTATAACACTCCTTTGTTCTGCAGATTGAGTAGTTTTACTTTATATACTTCTTTTAATGTTTTTTTGGCCATTTTTTATGCCTTTATTAGATAGTGACAGTTGAGAGCTGACAGGAAACAAGGGGAGAGAGAGAGAGAGAGAGACAGGGTATGACATGCAACAAAGGTCCACTGCTGGAATCAAGTAAACCAGTAAACTACTTCTTTAGATACTTTAAGTATAATACTATTATAGTACTATTACCATTTTGAAAGCAGGACTTCTACTTGTAATGGAGTATTTTAATATTCTTATATTGGCACTTTTTTAAGTAATGGATCTGAATAGTTCTTCCACTAATGCCTTATACTGTTACCTCAAGCTATCACTGTCTTGAAACAGCTTTGGATTAGAGTATCTCAGATACACAAGTTAATATATAGAGAAGATGGGGATGTTTCCACATATTAGTGCTATGTAGTACTTCTAACTTGTTTTATTTGCTCTCAGAATCTTAATTGTATGCTCCAAACAAGGGTAGAGGAGACTTTGTGGTCCGTTGTAGGATGCATTAGAGGACCCAAGATGGCGCTAGAGCTCTGCTATTTCAGTCCATGCTTGTGGGTTCTTGCGATAAGAAGAAAGACTAATGAGAGAGCGTGAAGAAGAGAGACAGAGAGAGTGAAGTTAAAACCTCAGCAATGTTTTATGATGCACAATCAGCTGAGTGCTTCCATTTAAACCAACATTAATTAAATTTATGGCGAACTTAGTTTACACACTGGAATTGAGTTTTCGTTACTGAAATCACTTTGAGTTGATTTACTCCATCTTTTCCACTTGGTTGCCCATAATTAGATCCAAATGACTCAGTTCTCATTACAGATGTCTCCCTGGAATTTAAACACTTGTGTTGATTTGCTGTACATCTGCTCGTGCTTGTATATGTGTGTGTGTGTGTGTGTGTGTGTGTGTGCCTGGAGGAATTTAATTATGTTACAGTGCATACATGCATTTGCATTCTGTATGCAATGTGGTATGTCTCCGTCTGCATGCTGGTTGCTGAGCATGCTTTTGCAGTGTGTCACTTAACGAACTCGGCCCTGCATCGTACTTTGCACCCTGGACAGCAGTCTGTGTGACTCATGATTGATTTCCTCACTGGCTTTTACTGGGAGGTGGGGTCAGCCTAATCCCTTAAACCCCACTTTCTACCTCATCCCAGCCCTCCACTCCTCCAATCACTCTGTAACTTTCCCTTCACCTCAGAGGATCTTATCACGCTTGCTTTGGTATATTTAAGTAGGAATCCTATACGGAGGTTATGTATTTTCCCACAAGCGTCGAAAGACACATTGAAAAGCATGCGTTTGTATGGTACAGTATGCACATAGGCATACATATGGTTGATTTTGACTTTGCACAGAAATCTCTCCATCATCATTTCCAAACATGTCGAACTGCAAGCTCTACCTAAGCTCTGTGAATTTCCATTCCCCGTGTATCCAAGGCCGCTCCGAACAATGACATGATCCTCAAATGGCTTTATTCTAAATCCCCAGAAATCCGTAACAACCACCGTCATGAAAGTAAAGCAGGGTAACCCTTTCCAACAGGCCATTATTCTCTTTCTTCTAAACAAAAGGGACTCGGCTTTCCAGTTAAAAAGACTGAACTAATGGTCTTGTGGTTGGAACTGAACAAAAACATTTACAGGGGCCGTACGCTTCAGGGTCTCTGCGTAGTCACAACCATGTATGCGTGCGTGTATGTGTGTTCGTTTCTGAGTGTTTGTTGAGGTTTTGACCTGTGCTTAACATTTCCTCTCTGGCAGTCCCTTGGTCCAGTAGATGATTAGATTACAGTAGTGGTTTGAGGGTCTACCTGAGGCCTACACAGGGCTCAGAGGGACTGTGCATGTACACAGTGTGTGTGTGTGTGTGTTGGGGGGGAACTGTGTAATCTACATCAGAACAATACAGTGGAAAAAGTCAGTAAAGTCATGTTACAAAACCACCCACCCATCCAGTTATTTGCACTCACCAACGACAGCACACCGGATAATATAGCAGATATATTTAGGCAGTCAAGGAGAATACAGTTCACGCACGTACAACAATGACTTCATACACTGTGAAGAGGTTTGTTGTGATTGGAGAAACCTAATGTAATGGCTCACTTCTTGTGTCCGTCGTCGTTGCCAAATTCAATTACACATCACATCAATTGTTAAGATCAAGAATTTAAAGAAATGTTTTTGACAAAACTAAATTGAAAATGTGAAAAGGTTCAAGAATAACAGTTGAAAATGTATAATGGTATTACATAGATAAAATGTGCACACAGGTTATGTATTTAGTGAACATTATTGAACCTGGTCTAAAAGAGTTCTCTGCACATCATGCAGCAATGTGAACTTCAGGTGCCTCTTAGATCAACAACAGCAAACTCCAAAGGGAAAAAAGAAAACTGGTTGATTTGACTTTATACTGTATGTATGTGTCCATTTTGACTCTGATGAAAAAAATCTGTTTGCGCTATTTGCTGCAAATCAATCACTGTGCTCCAATATTGATTATTGCAAGGCAGCACAAAGACATTTTTTTTGTTTTTGCAACTTTGCTGAAAATTATGTGGCTCCACATAAGTTAAAAAAGTCTTTTGATAAGCCAGTAAAAGCATTGAATATGCTTATTTTCCGCTGTGTTGATTACTGGATGAACTTATTTAGGACAAGAAGTGAAAATGTGTTTTTGATAAAACTTTTGAACTTGTCCTGACCCAAGAAACTGGAGGGAATTTGATATGTAGAAATGTGTTAGACACACAGGCCAATTTGTTAGATGAACTCTGGATTGATGGCGCTAAAGGCACTGTTGTGTGAAAACCGTAATGTGTTTCATGCAAGCAAATTTTGAATTTATTTTAAATACACTCAATCTTTCTTCTTCAATCAGTCCTCAAAAATCCATAAATGTGACAATATCTCTCTGAGGAGTACTCCACCCCGTGGTGCACACTGCCACAGGATCTGCGGTACATACTTGTTACCTTGTTCCTGCAGGTCAGCCAAATGGCCAATTTGGCTTGACCAAACAAGAACATTTAATATTGCACTGCAAGTGTTTAAACAGACAGTCTAGGAGAAATGGAAGTGGTGGCTTGCTAAAGCCATCAAACAAAATTACCTGTGAGGGTTACACTAACCTCACTGTATGTGTACTTTGTGTGAATGTACAGTATGTGTATGTGTGAGTGTGAAGACTGTTATTCCGCTAATTCAATATCCATCATTTCCTACAGTTTTCCCCTCCAGTTCTGGTGTGTTTTGCTAAGACGTGATTGACAGCTGTGCCAAGGCGGTTCTCTCTGATGTGTGTTTGTGTGTTTGGCCCTCGCTCAATAGGTCTGGTGTCAATGATTTATTCCTCTCAGGTGGACACAGGAATCGTAGGAAAAATGTCAGATGATACAGAGATCAGCATGCAATTTGTGTGTGTGTGTGTGTGTGTGTGTGTGTGTGTGTTATGGTTCACTAATGTCTCTCAGGTGAGTGTGGATCTAAGATGTCCGGGTGAAAGTCCTGCCGTACCGCTGCTGTACTGTACATCCATCATAGCTGCTGATAACGTGCTTAATCGCACCTGGAGATCCATCATGCTGACCACATGGTCACGTGAACGCTGTCTGTTTGGCTGCCGCCGTGTGTCCTGTTGCTTTACATCTTCTCCTCTGAGGGAATTCACAGTTTGTTTTATATAACAGTGCAGAAAGCCTTATTTGTCTGTTCACTTTATAGTTTCCTCAAACTGTGGAACCACTGTGTAGCAACTTCAGTAAAAAGTTGATTACATAAAGAAGGGATTTTCGGATTGTGGCTATTATGCTTTGTTTCCTTGAATTGTGTGTGTGTGCTCTCACGCATGCGTGTGTGCACTCATGACTGGGCGCAAGTGCGCGAGCGCATTGACGTGTACTTGTACAGTGTGTGTCTCTGTGGGGGTATACTGTATATATAAGAGAAAGGCTTTGTGTGTGTTCTGGTCCGTTAATGAAAAATGGGTTTTATACTGACGTGGCATTTGGAACAAGTCGCATTTTGGAACGAGATAGAACAGAGAACAGAGACATGTGTCATCAGCCAGGGACAGGGTGGGGAGGAGATTTATTGGGTGCTGAGACTGACACAAGCCGTACTCATGTTGCTAATGATCGTGTAGGCTTGGAGATAAAGAATAATCATAAACACTTAGAGCCAAGACTCTCCCAACACACACACATGCACACACATATACATAGGCCAATACATACACATGTATGCATATTTATACACACTCCCATATGACCACACATGGATTTTACCCAGAGAAGACAGTCTTGCCATCCCTCTGTCTTCATAACACTGACACATTCTAAATTAACAGAGTGAGACAGGGAGGGCTGAAATATATTAAATTTAAATTGTTAGCAATCTGACCAGCGCTGTTAGCATGCAGATTTAGACATCATTCTGCACTGTGTCCTGCGCCTCCAGGCTTTGGGCTCCGGTATCCAGAGCCCAGGTGCTTTAGCTGTTCTGCTGCAGCATGTGTTGACCATGACAGGCTGCACTCTGGCTCGCCTCAGGCCTGGAGGTCCGGGTTAGCTCCAGATGTGGTCTTTGGACCCTGGATGATTAAGTACATAATGGAGGGCCAATTGGACTTGCCTGCCCATAGGCCCCCAATGGGCCAGGAGTGAGGGCCGGGCAGGGTCATACATCATGCATACATGTATGATTTTGATAGAGCTGCGTTTTAAAGCTGATGATGCAATGGGTAGTTCTGCCATGCAAGTGAATTGGTCCAATGGGTATTCCAAACATGCTTTATGTGTCCGTAAAGTGCACCGAGGTGTGTTTTATGGATTGTTTTTAAGCTACCTAGTGGTAACCAAGGAACTAGTTAACTGCTTTTTTAGCCCTTTCTTCCTTTTATAATTCATCTATCGTAGACGGAAAGAAAACAGCACAGGCAGACCACGTGTTGCTGCAAAAACACCTTTGAAGGTGTTTTTCATCATCATTTCTGTACTTTGATGACACCGACATTTGTAGATTATAATGTATGATATTCATGTAGGTTAAAAGACGGCTGGCATAAGAACTGGGACTTTAGAAAATTGAGGAGATTAAGAGACCTAAAAGGAAAAGTTTGAAAAGTAGGCCAAATTGAATCAGAAATTATTTCAGCTGAAACCTTAGTATTTGGCCGAATGCCTTTTTACTGCAACATCACAAATGAACTAAATCCTTTAAAGACTGCAGACATTTTTATTTTCATCTGCAGAGCTGAGTTCCATTAATCACTGCTTTATATATGCAATAACAAAGCTACATACAGTGCACACAAAGTATGTTCATGCCTGTTTGTGCAGCACAAAAACACACTGTACCATACTGTACTCACACACACACTCGTAAACTAAAGTGCACATGCGTGCACACGCAGAGCAGTGCCAACTAAAACAGGGATATATCAAGAAACCTCAGTAAGATTTACTGCTGAACTGTGTGATATGCAACCAGGGTGGGTGGGGGGGGGGGGTTGAGGAGCCAAGGGAGGGTCTGCAGGTTATGTTCTCCAAGTCTGAGATTGAAAAATGGAAGCCACAGTGGACTTTGGACAAGAAAGGACTAAATTTTCACTTAGTCCTACATTCCTCCGTTCATGTCTCTCATCAGTGTCTAATTGGCATTTAGCTGCCTCAGTGGTGCTCTGTGTGTATGCATGTGTGTGTGTGTGTGTGTGTGTGTGAAATCTTCCCCCTCTGTTTCTCTGGTCACATTTTTTCAATGGGTGGACATTTTGGTCTTCACTTATTCATTCGGATGTTTGGTTAAGACTTATTTTTTGGGTCGAGGTTGGATTTATTGTAAAGTTTCTGTAGCTTAATGATGGTCCTCACAAGTACAAATATGTGTGTTTGCGAATACATGGATGTGCCTCTATGTGCACACTGTTGTACTTATTCACTCTCATGATAATTTCACAGCAACTGTGCTCAAAATCATACAACATGTACACAATCGTGCCTCAGACTAGCAGTGTGTTAAAGTTCATGTGTGTGTGTCTTCGTTCGGATGCATTGTAAATTGTCGTCACCTGATGCTGACTCATAACCTGTTTTTAGGCAACCGGACGCTCTGCGCTCCTTTTTATTTAAGTGATGTAGCATTTAGAGGAAATTAAAGGGAAAATAATGAGCCAGACTAAACACGCGTTACCCATGTGTGTGTGCATGTGTGTCTGTCTAAACAAAAATCAACAGACAGAGACAGTAGATGTGGTTTCTTCCAGATCTACAAGTAGCCATTCTGTAAACGAACATGAGGAAATACGCAATTACAATAATGAGCACATGTGGCTTGGCTACAGCAGCCGGTAGTGACCATCTGCAGACACTGACACCACCTAACTGAAAGTGTGTGGTGAAGTCAGGCAAGACGTGTGCGTACAGCTCATGTGCATGCGTGTGTGTGCGTGTTCGTGTGTGGCAGGGCTAACTCAAATCGAGATGTCAGTGTGTGTTTGCACAGACCGTAATGATTCTGCCATGCAGCTCTCCCGTGGGGGCCGTACAGTGGCAAAGAGTCACACAAACCGCTGCCCCCCCCCCCCACCACCACATTCAACACTCCCTTCCTCTAAGGACATTATTCCCCCTCTCTCTTATTTACTCAGTAGCACTGCCATGGCAACCAGCAGTGTTTTGGAGAGTGCTTGTTTAGGGAATGTGTGTCAAGGGACCGATGAGCGAACACATGGGACCCTTTCTGCTTCTGCAGGCACCTGAGAGAGAGAGAGAGGGAGGGGAGGAAGTCAAACGAGGGGGGTAGAGGGGGAAACCAAAGGGCAGTAAGTCCACAAGTAGAAGAGACTAGCACATTGCTGCAGCACCTGACCTGTTGATGATAAGTTAAAGCTTACACGGGTTAAATGTTGTGTGCTGCAGTCTACAGCTGAGTTACATGTTTGTGATTCTCGCGTCTTTCAGATCAGATCTTGTGTCTTTCTGATGGCAGAAAGGAGAGAAGGAAATTGCAACAGCTACAGTAAAAAAAAGTGGGATTTCTAGGACGTCCACATCTGTATGAGCTGGTGAATCAGCGACCACCTGACCTAGTCATTGCGGTCAGAGCAGTAGCTGACTGTTTTCCCCTGTTAGAGCTTAGAGAGCTGAGAGCCGCTTGGCTGCAGTGTCGGGACTAGCCGAGGTGAACTCAGGCCCTACTTTTCTCCCTTCCCTCAGAAACCACCAGGTCTTTCCGAATCCTTAACTCAGCAAATCTATAGGTCAAAATGGCGCAAACAAAATATGTAACTACCTATTGCTGTCTTTTCCCTAATCAGCATCTAAAATAAAGAAAATTCTGACAGAAATTGGCACCAGTGCTGTCATATGCATTTCAGTAAATACATGTAATAACTGAACAACATGCAAATTCCCATCTTTTAATCTTAAAAATAGATGTGTACCTTAGAAGTCATTCAAAAGAACTAAGACCAGAAGAGGGCAGTCATGTGCAATATAAATACACATTGGCTGGCATCCCATATGTCTCTTCAGATAAAGTTTCTATATTCACTTATTTTATCATACAGTATTTATCTGCACGTGTGTACTTGTGTGCAGTGTGTTTGTTGTGTGAGTTTCATGCAGTGGGTTTCCCCCCCATCCAGCAAAGAATCTGAGGAACGTGTATGGCCCGATGAGTAAACCAGTCCAGAGGTGAGGGTGTGAATCCTTCTATCAGACACTGAGCAGACACACAGCGGCCGTATCGCTGTCAAACAACCAGATTCAACCACTTTTGCTCATCCTTGTTGGATAGAGTGGTGGCATGTGACAGATGTGTGGCTACTTCACACAGAGATGGAGTTCTCATTAGATTAGCGGTAGTTTAGCAGATAGCCGTGCAGTTAGCACGCAAACAGAGCCGATGCTGACTGTAGCTCAACTTCAAAGGGAGCTGCTGCTCCGTGTGGTTGGAGTGATAAAACTGCCCTTCAATGTAAGAATGTTAATGATCAGGGCTGCGCTGCTTTTGATGGAAGAATATATATAGAGCCAAGTGAGAGCGTGTGAAACAGCCCAAGTGGGTGTATGGGTGTCTATGGTATTTCACAATAAAGGCCCCATAAAACAGTGCTTGAACATAATGCTTAACATAGTAATACATGACAGAATCACAAAGATAAATGGCACTGTTAGAGCTTAATGAAGTATCAGTGGAGACAGACCAGCGTGGAGGTTACCGCAGGTTTGGAGTGTGTGACCACAGACGCTGATGAATAGAGGCCGTGTGAAAGTGAGGCCTCCTAAGCTGTGTGCGGGGCGGCTAATTCACAGAGCCACTCAGGGGAAATTATGAATCAGATTGTTTTCGACACTACAGCTAGCATTCGGTCTCAGAGAGAGACGCAGAGAGAGAGCGAGAGAGAGAGAGAGAGGGGCATGGAAAGAATCACAGAGGATTTATGATGTCTGAGCCCTCCTGTGAGAGAGCCTCTCCTCTGACAGGCAAGGAAATACTTCTCCAATCTGTCTCCCTGCTGACACCAATGTGTAACAGACACATACATGCCCCCCCTTAACCCGCCCCGTGCCCCCTCACTTTCCCCGTGTTGTTCTTCATCTGCCCTGTCTTTAAATCCGCAGTAATGATGCAGCTCATTGAAAGTGGTGAGAGCAGGGGAAAGAGAGACTCGGAGGGGAAAAAAAAAGGAGAAAAAAAAAAAAGAAAGAGGGATACATCCAGTCCCCAGAGCCCCAGGGATTCCCGAGCTGTGGAAAATGTGCGCTCGTCTTCTCTTCATCCTCCTCCAGAGAGCACAGTTTCCAGGAAGTGTAGGGGTTAAGAACACACAGTTTGGCGCTGACCTCTCACCTCTGATTAGCCTAGCGTAGCCGCTAAGTGGTTCTCTGTGACTCCTCCACTCAGCCCGCCAGCCTTCTCGGGCCATTTTCACACAGTAGCAGCAGGCATGATGTATTTCATTCGTCACGTGGCCGCAGCTATTGCGGTGAATGTGTAACCAGGCCTGCGTGTTACCGTTAAGTGTAGCTTGGTTTCATTTAGGGTGCGGATATGCATGTCCACTGTGCCAGCGATGTACACGCAGCGCGATGTAGCTGAGACATGCTAACTAACAACAGGCTTTGGTTCTGTTGCTTTACTTGAAAGCTTGCAGGTGGTAACCCCAGCTTGTTTGTGGCTTTGCATTGTGTGATTTTAAAGCTGTGCTGCTGTGAGCAAAACCACCGGCTTTAGTCTTTGTTTTTTCCTCTTCTTCCACAGCTGACCCATTTATGACCCGTTTTTTCTCGTCATGCCTGATATTAGAAAAGTTTAATCATTGCTGGGAGACATACAAAGAGGATTAACATTCCTGGGTCTCCTACACTCAGACGTTGCCCCTCTCCCTCCCGCTTCTCCTGTTTGGTCTCTCACCCCCTCTCTTTCTTCCTCACTTTCTCTCCACTTTTTGCCCACTTTCTCATTCCTTTGCTTGTTGCTTCAGTCTATTGCTACTATGATTTTCCAGTCAGCAATAAGATATCTAACTGACTGCAGTTTTTCACCATCTTATTGATTCTACTGTCTGTAAAAGTACCATTGGACCGGTGTGACACTGCCACCAGAAAGCTGCAGCTGTAATGCCAGCATCAGATATTTAATGTTACTCTTATTCCTCTTCCCCTTCCTTTGTTTGTTTGCATCTGTGCAGGATATGATGTAATTGTTTGTGTTTGTGCTGGACAGTTAAGCTGCAATTACGGCATTTCACCATGGAGGCTTCTTTTGCTCCCAGCCTGGAGGCTTAAGACTCTGTGTTCGGTGTGTGGGCTCCCTGGTGCCATGTACTCTATAATACATACAGGATGTGTCTGCTGTCTGTGTATACTGTATCAACAGAGCATCTGTACGCTGTCACCTACTGTACACAGCACTCTCGCTATGGACAGTAATAGCAGGGCTGTATTTCACTTAGTAATGAGTTTGAAGAGAGATTAGTGTGGTTAGAGTATGCAACTCAGTGTCTCCAATCAGCTCCATGTCTTGTCTATCTATAACTGATCATGTGCGCAAGTCTCTGCCCGTCCCAGTGCACTACCTCACACACAGATTTCACTTTTTCCCGAAAACCACAGAACGCTGAAGTTTATGTTTATAGCATCAGATAAGATCCACCAGATCAGCTCCAACCAGCTCTTATCAGGTGTAATTGAGTAAGAGATTGGCCACCGTGGCTTTCAGTGGTTGGGTGTAGCACCAACTCCTTTTTTAACACACTCTCCAACTATTCAGCAGTGGAATGAGCGGATAGAGACATATCAAGATAGGGGAGTGTTGAATGTTTCACATGGTATTCACAACCCAGCAGCACCAGGTGCACATTTGACCCTTGAATGTAAAAAAGGGATCGAATGTTAGTCAAATCTTATTTTATAGTATATCACTGTAATATGAGTTTAAAACCAATATGTAGGATCAGTGAGGTGCGGTTGTAACACTATTTTGGATACTGAAAAGTCCACAGTTGACAAAAAAGCACCACTTTGTTAGTGTATTTAAGCATTCCACATGTATGTTTTTCATATGAGGCCATGTGTGGGCTAAACTCAGATAGCTTTCTGCTGTAGCTATAGAGCAGGGTAGTATTTCCAGAGTTTGTTTGATGTATGATGCTATCTACTGGATGTATAGCACCACCTCAGTGCTGTCTCCAGATTGATGAGTAGTCTGCCTGAGGCTATACAGTAGAGGCTCAGCTAGCCTTTGAAGTTCTTTGTTGATGAAGTCAGCCATCATCAGTCACAGCCTTGTTTCAGCTTTCCTACATCATGCTTCAAGAGTTTAAGTATTTTCTGGCTTGTATATCTAGCTAATTTGGACAACTCAAATATGTATTTTTATTGTACTGAAAAGGCTGCACTACTAAAACCAAGCGCTACACAGGTAGCCAAAAGACAAAATAAAACAAATATTAAGCTTTATAGCCGTTTTGGGCCGCTCCCGAGCCATCAGAACAGTTTCAACTCTGGCATCTCATACCATGAGTGTCTGTTGCTCTGCAGGAAGGATATGACAGCGTTCTTCCATGAGGGATGCCATTATTGGGGTTTTTAATTGCCGTTGGTAGTTGGTGGAAAGTGCCGTTTTAGGCGCCAATCCAAAACGTCCCATTTAATAAGCGTTAAATATGACTGACATGGCATTGGCATATGATTCACATCATTTTTACGCTCATCAAAACATTTTACTGACCACCAGGGCCCAGTGGAAATGGCCAATGTCATCCTGCAGGCAGCCACTCCTGTCAACACGTGGGATGAATAGGATCACCCAGATTGTCTTTGGAATTAATTGCTAGATGGATCAAAATGCACAACACACAACAAGAGAGCTCACAAAGCTGCAGTCTAATGTGGACCTTTTATTTTAGGAGTCACCCTCCTTGTCAGTGTTTTGGGCAAGGAAGTGTTAAATGGTGAAATAGCTGTGCCATTAGCGTTATCTCTTGTGGTCCAACCGGCCACAATCTGACCCCTCTCTCTGCCTCAGCGTCGCAGCAGCTTTCATCAGTCATAGAGCTGTTCCTCTCAGCCTATCATCAGCTGTCATTAGTGCTCTGAGAGGCCCCTGCTCTTACTCAAACACACACTCACACACACACACACACACACACACAAAGGTGACACAGCGCAGGCTATTCTTCAAGGATAGGCCATAATGCTTTACCACATGGGAGCCTTTGATAATATTTCAGCCTGAAATTTCAGAAAAAGAAGTTCATCCTTTATCCATTCATTTATCAGAAAGTTCAATGTATTCTGAAGCTTTGTGACGCCTGCCTTGTGTTTGTGTTATGATTGTCCTTGTCTAGGAGAAAGAACCTTTACCCAGAAACCTCAGCACACACCCTAATTGATTGCTATTTGTCATTGACCATGACCGGTCATAACACACAAACACACAGACACAAAACACATGCACAAACCCACCTTTCTGATACCGTATCTTCTCCAAAGGCATTGCTGGTTGACAGGCAGCCAATAAAGCCATCGTTTTTCTGGAGCGACAGCATGAATTATTGCAACCATTCGGACTCTGTCTGACTGAACACACACATCTGTCTCTGCAGTAGTTTTACTTTGACAAAGATATGACCCAGTTTTTATCCTTCAGGCCCCGCAACAGGCCTTTATCGTCTCTGCCTCTTTCATGGTACATGCATATCCCTTTCAGCCTGTTGCAGATACGGCAAGTGTACTGTTCACTTTCAAAGACTCTTATGTAAGTATTTTTAATCCTTGGAAAAAATGTACTTGGGAGCTCTCTTTAAACATTTGGCTTGACTAATAAAACATGAGCGGTTACATGTGCTACCCACTGATTAAGTACATGAGACATTTACATGCCACATTATAGAGGGGTTGCTTTGTAGGAGTAAGCTGCTGCTGTTCATCTGGCTGTAGGATTTTTTCGTGCTGTGCTGTATTTTATATTTCAGAAAGCAAAACAGTTACTGACACAGACAATGAAGAGAAATATTTTTAAGAATCTCTTTGCTTTCTGCCTGAAACTTGTTCAGTTAGCTCAGGCCTCTTCTGGGGCGCCGGCTCAGGCTGATCTGACTCACTCTCAGAGCCCCTGTTGTCGTTGTGAAAATGTGTTGATGTTTGCTTTGGCGTGGAGGAAACCTGTAAAAGTCTATTCTTAGCCTTTGAAAAATTAAATCGGGCAGCCGCCAAGCTGCTGGCTGTGAACCGAGTGACTGTGTCATGTTAGCGCCTGGTAAACACAGATAAACACACACGTACACACATCAGTGACAAATCTATATATTTCAAGTGTAACCATGAGGTTAATTACAGGCGTGTACAAGTGCATGTATGCAGGCATGTATATGTATGTGTGTTGACCCCTGTCTATATCTGTCTATCTGTAAATGAGCCAGTGCAGCACAGTTTGAGCATTGTGTGACGAGTTTGGCATAGGAAGCTGTTGATTTGTTGACTTGTCCCTCAACGTCAACAGAGCTGCCAGCAGTAGGTCTGCAGTCAGTGAAATGGCAGAGAGAGAGGAGAAGAGAAGGTGAGCGGCGTCGAGGCTGGACTGGAGTCACAGAGCTGTCGTGGCTACGACTGAACATAGACTCCTGCAAACTCTGATACGAGGATACGTACACACTAGGAGTGCAACGAATCACAAAACTGGTTCGGATCGTATCACGGTTTTTAGTCACGGTTCGGATCATTTTTCAGATCAGCAAAAAAAGAAAAAAAAAGAAAAAAAAGGGAGACAAATATAACTTTGCTTTCCATTTATTCTGTAAAACACTTAAAGCAAGGAGCTTTTGCCGATGGTCTTAAATGAAAACAACATTCAAGATGTTCAATGTTTAAATCTTAAAATATATAAAATATTCAATACTCAATTGTTAAATTAAAGTGCAATATGAGGCATGATACCTTCCTTCTTTAAACATGGTGGTGAATGAAACAATAGTCTGAGGCCACATCATCAAAACTTGATAACTTAAAAACATGAACACACGTCTTGTCCTGCAGCTTAGCTTGTTGAACAAACATTCATTGGGGAAAAGTGCGCCGCTAACGTCGGTTAGCAGCTAGATAGCCAATTAGCTGCTCAGCTGCAGCACATTAAACAGCATGTAAACATACCTGCAGATGTCACTTCGGACCTGTTAGATGCTGTTTTGGTTCTTACTCTTCAAAATCCCTGTTAGCGACACGCTGTCTGTCTATGACTTGTAGCTACAGCTGTTTGTTTACTTTGTCTCCAATGAGACATTAAATTTTGCAGTTAATCCGCATGTGTGCTGAACCGTAGGGGGGGGATCCATATGGATCATGGATCAACTATGTTCCGTTACAACACTAATACACACACTTGTGCTCATTAGGACAACAAATGTGCTGTTGGCATGTAGTTTATCCTCCTCTTGTGGTGGGCCATTTAGAAAATGTCCATCACAGTCTCCAAGAGTACAAAGTACTGTAACATCTTCGGCTTGATTTATCCAACCAAAAGTTCAAAAGTAATTTATTTATTGATTTTGAATGATATAAAAAGGCAAAAAGTAGCAAATCTTTACATTTGAGACGCGGGAACCAGCAAATGTTTGCCATTTTTCTTAAAATTGCTTTGATGATTAATTGGTTATAAAAACTGTTTAAAAACAATTTATTTTATGTTGATTGATCACCCAGCCCGTTCTCAAAACAAAAACGCCAATATAGGTCTAAAATTCAGGCCGGCAAAAATGACCTATAGTTACGTTTATGCCATCTAGTGGCCGTAGTAGTTATGACCCGGGGAAGTGATGCAGTTCAGATGACGTCAATACAACTTGTGGGTGTTATTAATTTTTATTAAATTTTTGGATTTCAGGATTGTATTGTTTAGTTTTTATGTTGAATGTCTTGTGTTTCTTTATGTTTCTTTGTCTTTTAACATCTTGGGACCATGTTGGAAATATCATATCATATCATATCATATATGGATTTGTAAGATACAGTCCACACATATTTGTAGAGTGGTGCTGGATAAAGCAAATACTACACAGCTTGCACCACTGTACCTTTTAGTGTAGGTTTTCCATTCTTTCATCACTTTCTGATCAAATAAATAATAGGAAAAGGGTTATGATGAAGTCCTGACAGAGTCAACATATGTTGACTGATGACAGATGATTTAAACACAATCATATACATAGTATTTATACATATTGTGATTTATCCATAGAAACATTTGAACCAGAAAAATTATATTCACAGGAAACTTGTAGCACATAGAGGACAAAAACACATGAAAGAGGTTCTCATGGCAGGGAAGCTCTAAGAATCAGGTCACAGCGTCGGAATATTTGGGTGGTGAGTGTTAACATGGATCAAAACCTGACGCCATGTCTTCCAGGCAAAGGGTTGGTCCCCTGGGTAGCACTAATGACACATCTAGCAAGGACAGCTCATCCAAAGCTTGGGGTGGTGAGTAAACAGAGACTTACTGCTCGGTGCCCGGTGGTCAGAGCGATGACTGTAAGGTGGATGGGGGCTAGTTCATGTGTTATGGGGGGGGTGGGCTTCCAGGAAAAGGGACTTAAGGGACAATGCAGGGACAAGGAGGGATGAGGCGGCAGGATGGTAATGTGGGTTCTGCTCTCAGACCAGATCAGCACAGGAATCTCCCTTTTGTTTCTGCCAGCCATTGTGTATCAAAGCGATTGTGCTACTTGAAAAATGGTGCCATTCATCTGTACCTACAGATATGCACCCCGTAACTGCTGAGCAAACTGCTCTTGTCTTGCGTTGTGATGTGCGCGTCTGCAAATGTGTGTATGTTTGCGCGCGCTGTCGGGCCAGCTCTTTCGTTATAAGCTGGTGTTGACAGGCAGAGACAGAGGTTGTGTGGAGTGTGATGAAGGAGCCACGGGAGCTCTTTCAGATAGATGAAGGTCAAAACTACCAAGGGTTTCATCATCACTCACTCACAGTGACTGCACTGACTAGAAGATGACTGTGCTCTTCCTGACAATGTAGAGACAAAAAGTCTGAAACAGGCATACGGTAGCAGCAAAATGCTGATCGTTTAATACGCTTAACTCCGTCATCCCTAGGTTTATTACAGTAGGGGGACCAGTTTAGCAGAAAAAAAAATAAAGCAGAGAAAACTGCTCAAATGGTAGATGTGAGCAGTTTTATGAAGTAGCATTCCAGGCAACACTTCAAAGTAAAGCCTTCCTCCTCGCCTTACCTTCTTCAGGCTTCTAGTGGCTACAGGGTTTTTACTGTGAAGCAGCTGCTGGCATTCAGTGTACATGGAAGTGTGTGGGCTACTGTGTTTTGGAATGCTAACTCTTTGCATTGGAAAGAGGGAGCAAACGCTACCATACATGCTTACATATTGCACATAATGCAGTTAGAGGGATTATAAAGTGTTTTGTTTGGCTTTAAAAAAATCCCCTGATAATGCTGATACCATGATCCCTTGGTCTCATACATGTAGCACCATTTAAGCCCTTTACAACACCACAAAGATGTATGATGGTCCATCTAAGGCTGGTTCTTTTATTGAAAACAACAACTTTACATTGATAACGTATGGCAAAGAAGTTGATATGTACAATTTATGTGTGGCTTCTACACGCTGATACTGGTACTCTCACTAACACATCACTTGGATTCCACTTTGTGGAAAGTTTTTTTTTATGCAGGAAGTTGTTTTCTGTCCTCGGAGACTATTTTAAGTCTCTCAGTCATATTTACTGTCTCGCTACATGATGAATAAACCTGCTCCTGTTCTGCAAAACCCCTGCAGTCACAGCACATGTAATGCAGATGATGGGGGCATGCTTGTATCACGCATAATGTGCTTTGTTTGGCACAGTCTAATTAAAAAAGCAATGTAATGTCCCACTACGCGGTTTGGATACCATAGCTGCACCCGCTCCCTCTCAGTGACTGTGATCTAACTGAGTCTGCCTAAACAAATACTTTCATCCCTCAGAGGAGGAGAGGAGGAGACACAGCGAGCGAGAGGGAGAGAAATCTTAACGGTGCAACATAATGAAATATCTATTAAAGGAGAGAGAAAGGTTATCAAGAAAAGACGCATCAGTATACAGTACCTGGGCTTCGGGGCGGCATCTTTTAGTTGTAAATGAGCTGTTTAGCCCCAATATCCTTGCTGCCCATTTAGCTCTATACTGACCCACCTGAAGACCATGATACAGAAAACACAGAAACATGTGTTAGTTGCTGCAAAGTGCTGCGTGATGATTCAAGTCCCCCATGATTTACTCTGGGAGATTGCAAGATGTTGAAGTACCTCCAATGACTCGAGAAGCTTTTGTTCAACCTGATAGGCGGTCCTGACTAACTATGTCACCATGCGCCGACTTCAATGCTTTTGCATGTCATTTAAGTTATTTAAGCAATCTGCAGAGCAGTGACTTCATCAGTGTACAGTATGATTGATATAAGTGTTTTCAGCTGCACTTGCCCTTACTGTACCTACACATGAAACGCGTCGACACGCTGAGGGTCTGTTCCACTGTATTAGTTTCATCTGGTGTGTTTGCCACATGTGAGTGGGGCAAAAGTGGGAGTGTCAGCAAAAAAATCTTTTTCGTACACTTTCTCAATGAAATATCTGTAAATAAGTTGTAGTTTTTAGAAATAAAAGAAAAGCTTTCTGAATGCGAAAAGACCTTACAGGCCTCCTCCAATCCGTCTTTCTGTTTATTTGTCTGTTTATTTCATTGTCTTTTCATTCTCCCTCATTTTGGCTATATTTATGTCCAAAACCACACATGTACTCAAGCAACAGTGCTGCATCCCTTACAAACAAACAGTTGCGTGACTTCTGCATGTTTGAACACAAGCTCCGGGTCTCACATAGTTTCAGTGTGTACTCATGGAGGCTGACTAATGTGCGGCGAAAACATGTTTCTGTGTCCCCTCTGTGTCTCTTGAAGGTCTCCAGGAGGCTCTGCTCCCTGTCTGTCATCCCTTGAACTCTGATCTCTCAAACATGCATCAATAAACAGATTACAGTTAAGGTTTTAGTTGAGACAAAAAGAGAGTGACACAGAGAAAAATAAATAGAGATTTGCACAAAGGCAGTCATAGAGGAAATGAGGTTAGACGGACAGAGAATCGGTCCGACGAACTGACCGACCTTGTGCTTGTCTTGGCCAGAGATCAGTATGCAGAACATGTGGGAAACACTCCATCTATGGCAGATAGAGAGCAGAGTTCATTCCCCCCATAGATGTTCAAGAGGATCACAAGTTTCCAAAATCATGTAAGCTGAGTGGAGAACAAAAAAAAAAAAAAAAGCAAATCATTTACATCTGGCTCTGTCCTGCCTCTGTGGTGGTACATACAGCGCTGTCTTTCCCCTCTGTCCTGTGCTGGTTGTGTCTGTTTACCCCTCTTTTTGCCTTAAAGGTTTAGGCCAGCAAGTAATGATTATTCATATTATCCATGAATTTGTTTATCCTTCTTTTTGACAATGACATTAGTCATGTGAAATGTGAATAATGGGCTGTCCTGCAGATCTTTTTAAAAGATTGATTCTCATCAGTTTGACTTTCATTCAATAAACTAAAGCCTGACATGTGCAATGTATGTGTTTGAGGCATTCTGTGTGTTTTTTTTTTTAAGCATAGTTTTGCCATATATCACTTGAAGGAACAGACTCGTCTTGCACGTTTGCCAGGAGCATAACTTAACATCTGTACATCTGATATCTGTATTTTCTGCAAAGATGCTCTCACTTCTACTTAAACACCTGTTTTTCATTCTAAGCCTTGGATGTCTCTGCGGTCGGACAGTTGATGTCTTGACATCCCAGGGGTACTCACCCGACCCAGACCACACAACCCTCACATCCCACACTATAAAACAACACAACTCTTTTGATGAAACTTTTTCCATTGAAACATGCCTTCTCCTCTTGCCCAAGTGCTCTGCTATGCCAAACATGTGCTGCTCTTTTGAAATGTTGGATCATTAATGTCCATAAACACTTCAAACGCTGTGGAGCGATTGCTCTGAAGCTGGTCGGTTGGAGCTGCATTTGGTGGGGTTATTGTTTTAGGCAGCGGGGGGAAAGTACAGACCGTTTTTTGGGCGAGCGATCTGCTCATGGAAAGGAATCAGATGATTAAGCCTGTGCAGTCTGTATTCACACCAAGGACAAATACCAGCAGGGAATATTTAAGGACTTCGGTTACAGCAGATTTTTGTGAATATTTATTGCAGTAGGCTTTATTGTAAAAATTCTTGCTCAGATTTTTAGGTCTTTCTGATATATTATGAAACTCAATGCATCAATTGTGTATTAAAAATTCTAAACATCTTTTGGAGACATCATGCATCATCACTGGAGATTTGAAGCTGTGCTTACACCAAGTCGTTAAAATCTCATTTCCTTTGTTTTGTCAACCTGAGACACAGAAACAATGACATCATTTCAGCTTCTGTGCTAAACAAGCTTTTTTTTTTTTCAAGAGATGCTTACAAGATTGTTAATTGAATGTTGTGGATGTATTAAACTGTGAAGAGTATCTTGAGTGTTGTATTTACAGGACAAATGTGTGTTGTGTCATCTCAGTGGCTTGTGTGATGATATCCTGGGATTTACTGTGAGCAAAGTCTGACAGAGGAGACGCTGGGTGGTGCAGAGGAAAAGTAACTGTCTGAGAATGGCTGTGGCTTGTCATCAGAGAAAGGAGGAATACATAAAAAGATGAGAAAAGTGAGAAGTCTGTTGGCCAGAGGCTAAAGAGGTGCAGAGGGTTGAAAGGCTGAGCAGAAGGCAAAAACAGCCTTAAGTAGAGCTATAAGACTGCTTAAATAATGCCCAACAAGGCCGATTAAGATGAAAACACTGGTGTGAGTAAATCCAGCTTTTCTTTCAAAGAAGTGTGTATGATGAGTGGATCAATTGATTAGTTGCTCGACAGAATCATTTATCAACCAAGAATGCCAAATATTTGCTGGTTCTAGACTCACTGCTGAGGATTTACAGTTTTTCTCTGTTTTGAATCATTGTAAATTTAATATATTTGGATTTTGGACTGTTGGTTTGGACAAAACAAGCGCTTTGGGCTCTGGGAAGTTGTTATGGGTGTTTCACTGACATTTTCAGAGTGAAAGTGTAATCAATCTGGAAAAAGAAAAACCTGCATTATTTGCAGCCCTAAAGGTGTAGAACAGAAACAAAAGACATAATACATTAAGAAGAAAGCTGACACAACACTTTACTCTCTCAGATTCTTGATTCTTTGAGTGTGCAAATCAGCCACTCAGGACAGGAAAAAGATGGAAAATCTGTTATCACAAAGTTACTGACAAGCAAACATTCCAAACAAATCAACAGTGCATTGTCTGCCTCCAAATAAAAAAGATTTATTTGCTTGCTTTTTCTCATTTTTTGCTTTTTCAACGGTGACTCCTCTTCCAGCTAATTCTCTTTTCCTTCCTCTTTGAGCTGCTCCCCCATTATAGTTTGCCAGCACACATTTTAGTTTTGGTAAGTCTTGGCACAGTTTGCCTGACCACATCCAACACATTGGAAACACCTTGCCAGCTGCTCTAGAGTTGTTAAAGGGGATGTATCATGCACATTCCCAGGTCTATATTTATATTCTGGGGCTCTACTGGTATATCTTTGAATGATTTACAGTTCAAACTCCTTATTTATCTTATATTGGCCCTTAATTCAATCCCTCAGTTCAGCCTCTGTCTGAAACAGGCAGTTTTAGCTCCTGTCTCTTTAAGGCCTGTTCTGATTGGTTAGCTTCCGGCTCCAGAGGCTACGTAAACAAACAATAGTAGTAGGATTTTTCTTCTTTTTCTTGTTTTTTACTCAAAATGTCAACTTACTCAAATACATCCGTACATGAGCCAGAATTCGATCCGAGAAATCCGAAATATGTGAGCGGACAACGCGAACAACCCATGGAACAACCTTAGCAACCAAGGCTACACAATGGGTTGGTGGGCATGTGGAAACAATCTGATGTCATCACGAGGAGGAAGTAGAGGTAACAAAGCATTCAGAGCAGGCTGAAGCCCGGGCTTTTGACTTTCAAATAGACATTTTACATACGTTCACCTCAAGTTTTGGAACTTCAACCATGTTTAACATAGACATCCGACATCATAACAGTATAAAAATAACACAAAATCACAAAAAGCATGATATGTCCCCTTTAAAGAGACCAGAATCTTTTGTCTTCAACTATTTTGCACTACAAGACAGTGTCCTCACTGTTGGTCCTGATTGCCTTGGATATTGCCTTATCAACAGATACACCAGAGTAAAAATCATTGAAGACCCTAAACTCTGGATCTGTGTAGCTTTTACGAAACCACTGTGTTCAGTCCTCCAGGGGAGAAGGAGGTCACTCAATGGGAGAGCTAGCAATGTCCACCTAACAATAGCAGAATGCCACCCAAACACACCCTCACTGAGCCACTCTGATTATCCTGATCCATTTGAAAAGACACTGACAAATAGGAGATGGGAGATTATGTCAATTAGTGGTCACAGTCCCACCTAACCAGACCCGCCCCCAGTCTCTCAGGGTCTGATGGGGTCAGAGTTCACGACCTATCTGCCAAAACATGGAGGCTGCTAACCCCCTGCCACAGAGGAGGGCTTTGACTCCGAACACAGTTTTATCAGCCTGCATGCCCACACACACAAACACGCACATGCACAACACTTTCACCTCCTTGTGACCTTCCGCTCATCCCTGTCTGACCTTGACCTCTGCTGTCGTGTGTGTGACAAAAAGAGAGAGAGGGAGGTCAACAGGTCTCCAGAGAAACGGATTTATTTATTGGCTGATGCTTGTCTTTCCGAACGGGCGTAAATCTCTGTGCCAGCCAAGTGTTGGTGCACGCACGTGGGTGTGTGAAGAGTATGAACTTTCGTTTCCGCTTATGTGTTTGCGCCAATATTTGTTTTGTCTGTGGCTTTGCATCCCGGCACACTTCTTTAGAAAATACATGTGGACGCGTGTTTGGCTGCTGTATCCTCTTTGATGTTTGTATGTGTGATGGTGTCAGTGCGTGGGCGTGTGTTTATGTGTGTGTGTGTGTGTGTGTCTGTGGGTGCTTTCCGTGCGGCTGTAAATCTCCAGACTGACATGTTGGTTCAGTAGGGAAACAGCAGGTTTGGGACACGCTGATGGCCTTCACAGATGGCTTCAGGGCCCTGCCCATGGGAGGCCCACTACTCCACCTATTAATTTATTCATTTTCCACTGCAGAGGAGACACTAAAGCCTGTGTGATTGTTTCCGAGAGCCAAAGTCCCTCGAGAGCAGCTTGGTTGTTTTCTTATCCAGTCCCCCCCCTCATTCTTTCTCCTCCTCATTCAGCCTCTCACCCTGTCTCTCTTCTGTCCCCCTGCCCTGTTTTCCCCGGGACGGCGATGCTGTGCATGTGTGTCTTCCGCGGATCTAACCTTATCACCCTGGTGCGACTGGCCGACTGACAAGCTTTGAATGTCATTGTCACAGTGTCATTGTGCCTGTCAGTCTGTCAAGTCAGTGTAGGTTATAGACCAGTACAAGTAGAGGAGAGGCTATAATTTGACTGTCACTTACTGATCCATTACATTTTAGCCACTTCATGCATCGTGGGCGGATTGGAAAGCTATCTGTTTTTTTAAAAAAGCCAATTGTAAAAGCAACAAAGTGGCAGTGGAAATGGATTGTAATGCTACTGCTCTAACCACCTTAGAAGGTGATTGCAAATCTGGTTTGCACAGTTTGTTGGAGCAATCTGATTGCAATTGAGGTGGTATGAGACGCATTTCAGCCAAATGTTTTAAAAGCTGTAAATTCGTCCACTCTCCAAGTACTCCAAGAAATACGAACTTACACATGTAATGTTTACCTTCCCCAAATGTAACTGCATTGTAAAATGGTCTGTTGAAGTAGCCATTTACACGGTTTTGCCTCTGTGGTAATGGCAGAAGAAGTTGCGCAGTGATATAATTAATCTTCCCTGACACATTAAAGTAACAAGAAGAAAGTGTCTCCAGAGATTTCAACACTTGCGTCATACAGAAGTTGTAAGGTACTATTGTGATGTTTATCTGATCCCCTGATTGCTGAAACCATTGTATGATATGTGTGGGTGAGAGAGCACTGTGAGTTCCCATGATGATGAGCAAAACATTTGTCTTGCTCGTAGTCCATCCATGTCTTTGTTTTTAGTGATGGATGCACGTTAGAACAAGTCTTACTCTGGCTTTTCTAAACAGTCACGGCACCATTTCAGTTCATATTTCATATCTGGAGTAAAGCCTATCGACAGTAGATTAGCGTGTAGTACAGGAAAAGCAAGATGGATGCAATCCAATTAGTGATCTGGAGAGATGCAAACAAGTGGCTAAAACAAGAAGTGGCTTCAACAAAAGCTTATTAAATTGCCCCTGAATTTTAGCCAGATATGAGGCTATTGAAATGAAAGTGTAAGTGGGACATGTAGTATGTGAGCAGACACGCCTTGCCATAATAACTATATTGGCTTCATGAAATCCTCCAATATGTTGTTTGATTTGACAACTGTCACATCATTTACACACTCACTCTCATGCACACAAATGTTCCCTCATATGAAATGAAATAAAATGATGTAAAATGACACAACAGGCTGAAGAAAATTATCCTGTTTACTCTGAACTGCAGTGATTTCATATCCCACAAGCATTGTCAACTGGTTTAGACTCCACGTCGCAGCGGTTTAGAAATGACATTACTGTAACAATCCCGCTTCATCAATCACATTCATTATGACTGAGAAAATAAATTACTCAGCTAGCTGAAACTGGCTTTTTAGCTCCAGCGAGTATGCATGTAAATGAGAACAATGCTGTGGAAAGCAGCCTTGACTGTGTGTGTGTGTGTGTGTGTGTGTGTGTGTGTGCCACACAGTTTTTTTGACTTTATTATAGGGAGAAAATGAGTCCCTGGCTTGCTGTAGGCCTTTTAAAGGGAGTCGGCACACTTATACTCATCCACAAACACACTCACAAAAACATACACACACACACACACACACACATACACACCAACACGCAACATCTTTTATGCATTTTACTGAGCAAGGCAGGCCAAGGCTCAGAGCCAGTATAGTCCTTCTGTGCGTGTGCTGCTGTTTCCACCCCTCTCTCTCCCTCTCTTGTCTCTCTCTGTCTCTCTCTGTCTCTCTCTCTCTCTCTCTCTCTCTCTCTTCCTCTAAATTAATGTACAACTCTCTCTGTCCTCCCTTCCTGCAGACAGGTGGTCTAGTGGTTCAGACCAGAAGGATGTTGGCTTACTGTCTAATGCTGTTTTAATGGTACCTTGTGTGGTGCGCAGAGAGAGGCATGCTGCAACTAATAGAAATTCTTTTGACTCTCCAGGACGTTATATAATGGTCTCATTCTGTTGAAGTAGACTTGTCAAATCTGATTAACGTGTGTATGAGCGCGCGCGCGTGTGCGGTTGCGTGCTCACTGGTATGTAAGTGCGTGTTTGAACGTTTTAGTTAAAAGAAGTTCAAGATTATTCCAAATTTATATTTATTATCTCGAAAGTATCTTTTTTTAATAAACTGGTAACAGTTTAAGTTATTGTAAGCCTTTTTTTTTTAAACGTATTTTTGAAAAATGTGCGATTTGGTTGCCAATGTTTAATACCGTGTCCAAAGACAATGGAGTTTAAAACATCAGCAGTAAATTTCAGGCTTTGTCAGTTCAAAGAGTGAGGGTTTCATCCAGGCTCACCATTTATGGCTGGACCGCAACAGCGGCGCCAGGCCTGCACACACTTGACTGACAGACTCACTGACTGATGAAGTTACACCATTGGTTGGCCGGCTGAGTGTTGGAGTTTTCCCATTGGCCGTTGCTCTTTAAAAATAAATTGGCACAAACAGTTTTCTATTATGTCCTCAGGGGTTCCACTGTCTGCAGCTCGTTCCAAAGTTATCGCACGCTAAGAGCGCCCTGCAGCCGAGCCAGCAGATGCCCTACCTCGGTTTGCGCCTGACCTCCCACGCCATGATTGCACGACTTTCAGAGAAGCGTGTGGAGGCGTTGTTGCGGCCCGGCCCGCTGTGTGTCAGCAGGGAGCGTCATGTCGCTCCTCGGGATGATGTCAACAGCTTACCTGGCGGTGCGCCTGGGGTTGCTGCACATGAGAAACCTCCAACCGTGGCTTCGGCTGCATCCGAGACAAACAGTGCGAGCTCAGTGCGTGAGGGAGAGCGCACAGTTAAAGCACCCTAAATAACAACTCTGACAAAACACTCAATACAGAGTGAGTCTTACAGTGCCGCCCCACTGTACACAAAGTGACTGGCAACAAAATCCGCACTCATTCCTTGTCTATGGAAAGCGACTAATTCGCTACACGAAGCATGCTGGGAGACCTGGCGACACGGACCAAGCTGGCGGTGTGACAAGAGGGCGGGAAAGTTTCAAAAATTCAAACGGTGCTAAATCAAGACAGCCGATCAAGCTGCAGCACCGGCAACTTCCTGAACAGCTGTGTGTACAACCACGCTCCCACCCACGCCCACAAGTGACCAGCGGGGCAGAGCGGACACGAGTTTATACGAATTGCTCGCATACAGTGAGGCTGCACTGTTAGAAAAACGAGAGAGATAGAAATTTTTGTTCTTGCAACTGCATTTATAACCTTTTTTTTTTTGACTCAAACGTAGCTTAACCATGTCATGTGATATGCTACTTCAGTACACTTTAATAACAAATATTACTGGGACCACTACAGAAAATTGCATTTAATATCCAGGAATTACCATTATAAACACTACCACTGACTATCCCTGTAACAAATTGGACACAGTTTTGCACATTGACCATACACGCTCCAGCCATATACTAGGTTTTGACCCAGTCTTGTTTTGTAATGCTCTCTCCACTCAGCCTGAAAAATGGAATAAAGTTACAAAATCTAATATTCTATATTGGATCAGTGGATATTTGTTCTTTCATTGTCTGTAACTTATAAAGAAATCAAATAAAACCTCACTGATAAAGAGATTTGAGATTACCGGGAGAGATAAACGTTTAGCACTCACTGGTTTCGAGATCCATATGTGTTCTGATATATTTCTGATAAGGCACATTCAGACTTCATTAGCTCATTTCCCAAATGAACTTGATCGCACGAGAAAAATATTTTCTCGAATAATGAAAAAAAGTGGTTGAAAATCGATCACACCCACCTCTCTGGTTTTCATCAAAAGAAATTCTGGAAAATGTAGGTGGCTGAGGGAACGTGGAGTCAACAAAAAAAAAAAAATTACAACACTTAGTCGCAATATAACTCCTGGAATGTGCAGTATATGATAATATATGACTGTTATTTTTTATAGTGTGTGTGTGTGTGTGACCATTGGGATGCGAGGGCTTTAGTGTGTGCAGGTGACAGCCAGACAGACGGCCACTATTCAGCTGTGAAAAAGGTGGCGCTTATCAGCAAGCTGCAATAAAAACAGACAATGTGGCCATTCTTCTCTAGTCTGCGTGTGTGCGTCTCTGTGTGTGTGCGTGTGTGTGCGTTTGTGTGTGTATTGAGGCCTTTTCTACACAATTTTTCTGCAACCTATGGCAACTAGTGTGACAGTTCATGTTTATTTGATCAAGTTAATGATGATTGAATTAAAGTCTCACTGGAGGGAGTGAGACAATGTGGGCCTGTATTCACATTTTTCCCAGCATGAGTGTCTTTGTGTGCATGTGTGTGTGTTTTTGTGTGTTGCTGGTCCCTCATCAGGCCCTTATTAACTACACTAAGTGACCTTTGAGGAGTTGCTGATGGGTGTGTGTGGGACCCAGCCAACTTTCTCCCTCCCCCTCTCCTCTTTCACCGTCCCTCTTTTTTGTCTTCTTCTACTCTGAGCCCACCGCTTATCTGCCTCTTTGCTCATGAGTGCTCTTATACTTTCTCTCCACGCTACATGCAACGTACATTTTCTGCATGACATCTGGTTCAACTGAAGGAGGGGGTCAACACTTACGGACGAAGGCTTCTCCACCTCTGTGGAATTTCAATTTCTAGCTCAGTGCTTTTCACTTTCCATCACACGTCATATAATCAGAGAATTTGTAGGTTTTGAGGTCTCCAATAAAGGCAGTTTTTTTTTTCCTCCACAGTTCTCCCTGTCTCCTCCTGTTTCTATCATTCCTCAGTCTAGAGACAAAGTGTGTGCTATCTACACCATCAGTGGAAATAGGTCATCACTCTACTGGCATTCACGCTTCGAACAGTCTCCAAAAGTCTCCACATTCCGGGAAATATGGGCGTAAGACAACGAACATTGTACAGTGTCACAACTGATCTGTCCTGCATTTTGGAGAACAAAGATGCCAGATCTTTTTATTGCAGTGAATTAATGTGTGCGTCTGGAGTGATTAAGCTCTCGGCGGTTTTGATCAACTTGGTCATTTACATTGCAGCCTGCTGTCTGTCTGCGTCACCCCTTTATTCTTCAACCCTTAATTCCTTAACGTTAAATGTTGGCAGGTTCGGAGCCCGGGCTCAGAGGGAGGCCGGCTTTGTGTAAAGCGGAGTGCAGTTGAGGTATCACCTCTTTCTTCCCTTTGAAAGGAGATTAGGTTCATGTAATGCTTTGATCAGTTAGATTTTTCCACTGTTACAAATTATGTAATAGAAAAAGTTGAAATTGGATAAAAAATGTATTGTGTGTCAGATCAAAATGAAAGAAAGACTTTGGGCTTGTTTTAAAAAAAATTTACCTTTTGGGGTGAAAAAATGGAAAATTGAATAATTAAAAATCAGGATAGTTTTAATGCCATGTTTTGACAGAATGTGATTGGCCGATGGAAACAGTTTAATCTGATTTTGGTCGAGCAAAATTGAATTTTGTTATTGATTTTTTAATGAAAACTGATAAGCATTAAGATACATGTTCCTAGATCTGTATAGAATCAAATAGGGACACAGTTTCTCATGTAAGTGTGTGAAAATATGCGCTAATAACCATGTAATCATTTTCTCCAGATGATAAAGTCAGAGTGTGCACTTTGTGGCTTAATAATAATAATGATTTAGGATAAAGTAAAGGCACATTTCACAGAGATATTCTTTATAAAAATTTTAAATATATTTTATTCATTTACTTTTTTGTAAAACAAAAGATGTATTTCAGTAACAGAACTACTTACAGGTTAACTGATTAGAAAATATTGTCAAAGTTAAATTTCATTTCATTGCTACAGCAACAGTGAATTCAGGTGCTATGTCTGTACGTATGATTTCTGCTTTCATACCATAGAAGTTTAACTGAAGCAAATTTTTAAAAAAATTAAGTACAAAAAAAAAAAGAAACATTTGAAGAGTGATAGTGAAAAATAGCGAGTACCAGAGACTTATCAACCCAACATTGTTGGTTCTATCCAGAGTCTCTTTCTCTCTCTTTCTTTCTCTTATTCTCCACTTGTTTTTTTTTCAGGAAGATGTCTTCTCTGCCTCAACCTTCTTCTCTCTCCAATTCAAAAAGCAAAAAAAAAAAAGTATTCAAGTTTCCCTCTTTCAGGCCACAAAAAAAAAACAAAAAAACGCTGCTGTACAAAGTCAGTGGAAGCATCATCCAGTCCGTCAGTCTGTCTCTCTTCGCTGTGTCTTACTCCGTCTGTCTTCTTTCCCAGTAGGGATACAAGAAAAAAAGCCCTGTTTTCTAATCATCTAGTATTCATCTGAATTATCTACTTTTTACATTATTAAAACATACAGTTAAGTGGGTCATCTACATTTCTGTGCTTTGATGTTGTTCCTGTGAGCTCTATGCCAGGGTCTGCACTGGCCCATTGCACAGCCCACATACAGCGAATCATTTCTCTCAGCTCTTCTTTTTACATAGAAACAAAGCTCCACTTCCCACTCATCTCCCTTTCCATTCACTCTAGAATCATTACATAATCAAACATGTTTTCCAATAGTTGCCTCAAATCTTTAGGTTCCCATTTCTTATTGCTACTGTCTAATTGATAAAGTTGCTGTAAGATATCGTGCAAGTGATTGGCTCTACTATATCAGAAGAGGAAAGTAGAATTAAGTCGTGGGGAGTGGATGCTGCTCTGCTGATCTTCAGGGATTAAAAATCATATCACGCTGTTATAAAAATCAGTGGTTTCTTTGGGGCTCTTATGGGCAGGCATGTGTGTAAGGCAGAGCGTGCAGCTTTTTCCCCTCTCAAACATTAATATGTCTGATTCATCTAAGCAGATCAGAACGACCACCTCGACTGCCTGATTCATGTTAAAGCTGAGAAAATAAAAACTTGACCACCCCGCGACTCCTCGTAGGACTGTGGAGTGGGCTGGTTAACAGATTTTGCAGGGGTCTCGGGTTCGGGGACGCATAATTGAAACGAGAATTAGGATCTATGCGGAACAGGGTGGAATGTGGGGAGTGATGGTGGATTCTGCGGACAGCGCGGCGAGCCGCGTCACTGGAAGACGGTGTGGTAGGTGGGACACTGATGGGACTTCATGTACTTGATGGCAAACTTGAGCTCCTTGCTCTTCTTGTCCCACTTGTGTATGGACATGAGCAGTAGTTGCTGGTCCACTTTGCGGCCCATGATGAGGAAGTTGGAGCCCAGGCTGTCCAGCTGGGAGCACGGGCAGTTGGCGCCGTTCTTGATGTACAGCGTCAGCTTCTTCAGGTCCTTCTTCCTGAGCACACCCTGCTTCAGCACTTTCTTCTTTTTCTGTGCCGCTATCAGCTTCCTGTCACCCTTCTCCTTCTTCACCTCCTTGATTTTCATCTTGAGGGCTGAGGAAAAAAAAGAGGAAGAGATATTTTAAGTTTATTAACTTTTATTTTATACATGATGGAATTATTTACACCCAGATTCTTACGATGTGTCACTCGGATTCTCCTGTTCTGCTACCTTCTACTTTAAGAGGCTATGACATTTCCTCTCTCTGCATGAACAGCTCTGAGCTCTGAAGCAGCTAGTTTACACCTCTCCTGAGTATCATCATTTCACCTCTCCTGCACTGTACAAAAACTGCATCCTGTGTGTATATTATTGTGTCTGACTTGGGGAAAACCAATAAATGACAAGGAGGACATGTTTGTGGAGGTACAATAACAGCTGGTTTTATGCCTTTTTAAGTCTAAGTCAAGTCTTAAGCCTGTGTCACAAGTCTTTATAAGCAAATTGCAAGTCAAGATACAAGTCTTTCAAATCTCTGACTCCTAAATGACACAACAGTTGAAGAAGTTCCTTTCACAATTGGCTCAAACGTGTTTTTACATGACTGAGACATTTGAATGTGAATAATTGCAAATAGTTAATTTATGCAAGCTGTGTGGCTATGTGAGGCTTGTCCTGTGCTGCCTTTTTTTTTTGTTATTGTTACAGGATTTTAACATGTCAAAACTTGGGACTTGAAGGTAGGGAGTCAAGTTCTCATTCTTCTCAACTAAGTCTGACTTGAATCCAGGTCTCAAGTCTAAAGTCTACAGCTCTAGTTATACATGGGACCACAGTCTTTTTCATCCTTTGCTGGTCAAAACTGACTCTAATTCTGTAGATAATTTTCCATCAATCAGCTAAGCACTTTGTAAGCAGATGTAATCAAAGTCTCATGCTTCTCTGTTGGGATATTGTGCTTACTTTATGCTTACATCCATTTATTTGTAAAGCAAATAAGTACAGAACAGATAACCTCTGTGCGCCGTTCTCAGTATGTGGAGTTCGGTTACAGCAAACTCAGGTTTATCAGACTAATGAAGCACTGACTTGAATCTCCCGTCGAGCCGCGTGTTTATAAGTTAATATTTTTACATGTGAGAGATTAAAATTGAACTGCCAAGCGTTTGAGCGAGGAATTCTCAGGGTGAACATTTTGACAGGTGAAATTAATCATGGGCCGGGCAAAGGCGCGGGGTCGGTATGAGGCATCGCTATGTACCCAAGCCTGCTGGAAGATCGCCATTTCACTTCTCGCCTGCCTGTCTACCGCTGCATAAACATCCCTCGGTGCCCTCTGATACGTATACACACATGCGAGGTGATAGCATGTTCAAGGAGGAATGTGCGTGTTGAGTTGCCTCTCATCCGCATCTTGCTTCACATGCAGCTCCCTCTCTGAGGGTGTATTTATGTGCTGCCTATACACGCTCGAGCGTGTGCGTACTTTTGTGAATGAATGTATTCATGTGTGTGTGTGTGTGTGTGTGTTTTCAGTTTGGATAGGAAGGATAAAATCATTTTCACTTTGAATGCCCACCCGTATTCAGTCATATTCAGTCAGTGTGATGCAGTGGGGCCCACAGTGCAGCCTGGCCAGTATCCTTATGACAAGCTGTGCCCACGTCTTTATACAAACTCACTCTTTTTAAAGTGGGTAAAGGTAGAAACAGATGGAAAGAGAAAGAGGGAGAAGTGCGCTGTCATTTTGAGTGGATACAGGTTTTCTTTCAGCTAAAGCAAGCCACCCTCCCCTCCCAACCAGGTGTAGGGTGCTTGTCCGTACCCTGCCAGGCGTACTTCCCTCCACCTTTCTTTTCTACTCTTGTCATTGTTCCATGCCGCTGGATGGTACTGTGCTGTATTGCAAGGAATGCAAGTAGAGATACGGGATCAGACATCAAAAGTAGACTGTAATAAAACACCAGAACGCTCTCAGGGCAAACAGTGACCGAAGATGAATAGGTAACAACATTCATGAGGCATGAGATCAAGCTGTAATCAGCTATCGCTCTATAGAATAACACTGTAGAGCCATTCTTGCCTTGATCTCCAAATCCATACGTCACAGTTATCTTGACTTCTCTACTCATCCTCATGTCTCATCCGGCGACATACATTCATAGCCAATAAAATGTCTGTCTGCGTGGCTGGCTATCTGCTTTCACATGTAATCATGTTTCATCCAAATGAACAGAAAGAATCTGTGTCGTTCTTTCTGATCCCCGAAACACCCTCATGTTGGAAGATTGAGACGTGTAGGCTAATCCTGCAATTAATCAGACAAATATCTGTGATTTGGTAATAATGTGATTAATTACAGGGGATGAGTCTACGTTTTGGCTGTGGCTCAGAGTGTGAGCGATATGCACAGATTGTTGTTGGATGTGATGTGTGGGATGTTTATTAATTTATGATTTATAATGGGTCATGTTCTGTATATCCCATCTATTTTGTAGGTGTGTGTAATTGCCAGATGACAGATTACGAAACTCGGCCTCTTTTTTAAACTGCTGACATCTCCTCTGTGGGACACAGCAGCATAGAAATATGGTTTTTCAGCACCGGTCTGGCCACATTTCATTTTCAATTACACTATTCTCACTAATGTGTTCAGAAACATAAGCCATGTTCTTCATGGGTCTCCCAAGGTTACAAGTTTTTGTTTTTTTTTTGTCACTATTTCTAATTCAGTGCTTTGAAAGTTATGACCGCAGAAAATGGAGAGCAGTATATCATTAACGCTAAAGACTGGGGCAATAGTCCATGCAGGCAGAAATTCAGCTGCTGCGGAGTATGATGGGCCAAAAGCTTCGATGAGCAGGAATAATGGAATAATTATGTTCTGGCTTCATGTGCAGGTCATTACTGTGGTGAAACTGGAATGCTGGGAAGTAGAAAACTTAGAAAATGGTGTTGAATGGACATTGGGGACTCGGGGCTGTTAAATTGATTTGTCAATTTGTATAAAAAACGGGTTATGCTAGCAGAGAGAATAATTCAATATGAATATGTGTTAATTTTGACTCTTGTCTACAATTACTTGCAAAAGTATGTGGTTAAATTTAGGAGAAATTTAAGAATTTTTTTATTTCAAACCACTCAGAGTGAAAATTAAATAACTGCAGTGTATGTAAGTGTTAGCTGAGTGTTAAAAAAAGTTGTTTTGTAAATGCATAAATCTTCACATGGATTAAAGAGGGTGCAAAATATTGGGCATTCTTACAGACAAGACTGTGTGTATGAGCGTTGTAGTCCTGTAATTGCTTTTGCTAATCTACAAAGAGTAATGTTATACAACATAAAGATTCAGCTGGCAGACAGATAGGTTTGTAACATAGTGCTACAACTACTACTGCTGCTGTTTCTAGCTTGGAGTGTAACTGCCTTAGTTGCAATGATCATGATGACACTAGTAACATTGGCTTTCTTCTCCACAAATTCTTTCTTTCATTTTCTAAAATTCTCTTGCTTTGCAGTTTGCTCACAATCCAACTTTTTCACGTTTAGCAGGTTGCAGATTCTCCACAAGAGGGAGCTGTGGATAGACCAGTTTTGCACTAACCTGCTGCTACCTTAAGCAAAGTAGCAGCAACAGTTGAGTAAATGCGCAGATGTTGATATGCCTATGTTGCCACTTACTGGTAATAGCTGCTGCACTTGTACTCTTGAGCCACCTTCAGGCAATGAGTGTTTTTTTTTTTTTTTCTGCTAAGGACCCCACAAAGCCAGGCCAGCTGTGCTGTGTGTTAAATTGTCCCTCCTCACCTGTACTGTATGTGTGTCTTTGCAGGACTCAAACATTTTAATGACCCATACTTACCAAAGTCACTGGCGCAGTAATGCTCCATGATGTTGTCTGCTTTCAGCTCATTGTCACACGGAGGGCACACCTTCGACACTGCGGGGACAGAAGAACAAATTGTCATCGGTGACGACACTCAAGTGGGCAGAATTACGCATATTTCATTTGGTGCTATTAAGGCCAGATTAGCTAATATCCAACGGCTGAGTTGAGGTCATTGTTAGTCAAGTGCAGTCAGCAAAACCAAAGCTGTCTCAGTATGAAATCGTTAAGCCCTGAGCACTTTTGAGGCACTTATTTGGAGCCCCCCTCCCCTTGTCAGAGGCTATTTGCTGCGGAGGGAATATATAGTCCAGCAGGCTGACTGATGTTTGCCCTGCAATTACACTGAAGAAGATGTTTTTATTCTGGCCGTTGTATATTTTGGTGGCGCAGGCGTGGTCTTGGCTGTGCAGAAAGGTAAACGCTGCAGCAGGAGCAGCTGAACATGGTGAAAAGTGATTCAGTACACTGACACAGCCAGCACTTAGGCCACACAGCAACCACACATTGTGAAACAGCAAGTGGAAACCAAAGCAACAAGTTTCAGTTTATTTTTAACTCCAAATTTATGGCTGTGCCTCCTTTGCTCAAAAGCATGTTTAGCCTCACTAACTTTGATTTGGGACTGTGTGATTGTTGTTATTGTGTACCCACACATGAGAGAGACCAAGTACAAGCCCTACACTAAATTTTTATGTTTCAAAAATTGCTAAATCTGGCTTGTTTCTACACTTATGCGGCATAAAACTGACAAAATGAGATTGGAACCATATTTAATAAATAATATAATATATCGATCCTAATCAAAATTTCCCTTTTCAGTTTTATCACCTGTCTTACTTTCAAAACTCTTCTCTCTCTCAGACACACAAACACACACAGACATGCCGCATGCCGCCTTGCAATTTTCTCCAAAGGCTCTTCAATATAAAACTTTATTATGACAATTACTACATAAACTCCATGTAATCCCAGAGGGGCTGGTTGCAGCTGTACACATCTAATATCAGTCTACTCATCTCCCAAAAAAGCCTCGGGCCATTTGAATGAACAAGGCATAACATTAGAAAGGGGCAGGGAGAGAAGGATGTGGTTGCAGCAGGTATAGAAACCCTCCCTACACCACATATATACACACGCGCAGGCAGAGAAATATGATTTGAGAAAACTTGTCTGAGGGGAAAACAACACAAACCTTCTGCTGAGTAAGCAGCCTTTTTTCAGAGCGACTGCTCGTAGGGGACCTAATTTTTTCTGTCATTCACTCACCACAATATCCCAAATATTTTCAAATCTCTCCCCCTCCACAAGTTTCCTGTTCTCTCCCTTTTCCTCGGTGTCACACATTTACAGACACACATACATGCAAACACACACGGGACTATATTAGCACAGTCCAGCCCAGGCCCCTGGGTTAAAAGTCAGAGTTCAAAGGTTATCACCCCAGCCCAAACCGCAGCGTCTGGGCAGATAATGAGAGGGGTCAAAGTTTAGCATGCTTCGCTGCTCGGGTCGTGGGGAGGTGAACCCCCTAACCATCGCCGAGTGTACATATGTGTGGAGGGAGTTGAACCATGTTCTTGTTGCCTGTTTTTCTGCCTGTTTTTTCTCCTCTGAGGGTTCCCATGCTTTCATGGACGAGAGACCTGCGAGGCCTACAGGGTCAGGCCTCTAATTGTCTGGTGCTGACATGAAGACCGGGACGAGAGCACGGAAACACACACACACACACACACACACACACACAGATCAAGAGACGCCAAAACTCTTCTGGATTTGTGTGTTTTGAACGATTCCCTTGAAGCTGTTAGTCTTATTCAGGCTCCACGGTAATTCATTCTGGTTTCACAGGGGTGGTATGTTGGCAGGAGGCCCAGTTGCTTCGATGCCAGAGCATGTGTCAGGAGAAAGCAGTCCCTCCATGAAAACTTAGTTGAGCTTGGACAGAAAACCATTTGGATGCTGCTGAGAAATCAATTAAGCGACGACTGCCCTCATCATGGTTCGGTCTCCGTCGGGGGAATCACCGTCATGTTCTGATGGGAATCACTGCTGCGTGGCGTTTTTTTTCCTGGACACATTTCCACTCAGAAAATATTTTGACATTAGGTCATTAATGTATTTTTGCCATCAACTTAAAGCAGTTTAGGAATTTTCACCATGCCATGTGATTATATTGTTAAAATTATGTTCTTGCCTCGGTTGACTTTGGACCTGACCACCTCTCATGTGTTTTCATTTGGCTTTTAGATAACACAGATACTTGTTCCCAAACATAGCGATGAGTGTTATAATATTGTCTCTCAGAGCTGTTGTTGTAGCCTGTGAAAGACAGATGAGGAGAGGGAAGAGATGATGGGAGCAGGGTGAGCAGGGAGGTGGTCTGTTGGAAAGCCCTGTTGTTAATCTTCGAACTGCAAGCCAAAGTGGAAATGACACACGGCAAGAGTCCAGTAGTTTAACTGCACAACTTCATTTAGTCATAGCTCTGAGGTTAATATCACTTTCTCCATTTCATTGTTTCTCGCTCTTGATGTATCTGCAGTCTCCTGCCCCCCCCCCCCCCCCCCCACCATCTTTTCCACAGTGGTTACCTCACAAATCAGAGAGGTTGATTAAAAACAGCAACAAAATCTCCCCAGTATAAGAAAAAAAACTTGCTTGAGAACACTTTTGTGATGTTAATAACAGAAGTTGATGTTAATGATAAATAAGTGAACAGTCATTTGTCAAATAATGACATAGTTTTGAAATAAAAGGCCCCATTAAGCAATGTCAATGTGCACCAGTGTGAAATGTCATTAAATAAGATATTTGTCCGCTGTGACCTCCAAAAACATGACAGCACAGTAATGATATCATCATCATCAGGAAATCAGTTAGTATTTTGGATATAAATTACGGCCATCACTAAGTGACTAAAAAAGCAGAAACGCCCTGCCCAATCACAGTTAATTCCTAGAAAATCCCATCTTCAAACATGCTGTTGGAAACAAAAACACTATCAATCACATTTTATATTATCTTAGAGTACGAGCAAAGATACCCCCGCCTCTCTTTCTTATGCACATATCTTAACTTAAAAAAAAAGATCTTACAATATCCGATCCCCTGACGTGTCCTTTACCTCATCCCCTGCAGCCTGATCATCACAGCCACTTTTACGGGGAGAACGTTCCATTTAAAGTATGCGCTGGTCACCATCTCACGCCTCATTTGGACCCTTTAAGTTACGAGTAGCAACACTTATGACATAAAACGGTACTGTGCCGGGGATGAAATGCAGCGTGTGATTTATGTCGGAGGGCCTAACATCTGTTTAAATGTGGCATGCAGACAGACAGAGAAGGACTTAAACATGGCCCGCAGGCAGCCCCCGGGGCCCCTAAAACACAGCACGCTCCTTGCATCTGTAGGAATCCTATACAGAAGAGAAAATACATTCTCAAAAGGCCTAGGCAGTCTTCCATGCACAGAGCATTGGATCACATTTTCCCTTTCATATAGCAGCCAGGGCCACATGAGTAGCGCCCATTGTGCTGCTGGGGACCTGACAGTGCTGCCTGTCTCCTTTAGCACGGTTGTAACTTACACTAGCCACATCAATGAGGGCGGCGAGGACAGACAATATCTTTCACACCGTGCAATTTCAACGACTTTCACCGGACAACGTGCATATTGTGTCGAAGAACATTTTCTGCGGAAACATGCAACTCGAGTTATAGAGTTTACCTCATGCCAAAAACAGAGACATTGCAGAATCATATCTACGCTTATCATACCTGTTGATTTACAGAAGCTGACAGTAGCTAAAGGTAGCATCATTATATCCATGAGGTGAAGTTGATGGGCGGCATTAACTATGCTCTGCCTGACAGAGTGAGCTTAGCTGGTCTTTTTTTTTTTTTTACTCCCTGGATGCCTGGACCCTCTTTTGTCAGCAGTCTGCTTGCCTTTCCCGGTATAATATCTACAGACTTGTGTTTCACATAATCACACCCCATGGGCCCCCACAACACACACACACACACACATAAGCTGGCATGCACACATGCACACATGCACACACACACATGCCAAAAACCATCCACACACACACACACACAACCTGAGCTCAGGTGGTGGTGGTGTTCCTCTCAGTTTTGGCTGTGACAGAGAGGTGGAAAGTGAATCTAACTCTGTACTGCTAGTTTCCACAGGAGCTCTCGAACCGTGCTATATCATGTAATTGCAGAATAGCTCAGATAGCATCGGGGGCCTCTCGGACAGGGGAGAGCAGCAGGTAGAGCAGCATTTGATTCCTGCGATTGATCCAACTCCCCGAGATTCATCTGGATTACTACATATGATCCTGTGTGAAGAGAATCATCCATGACACGGAGGCTTCCCATGAAACCCGCTTCTAAGAGTTCTTAGCTGAGATTCTTTTTTATTATTTCTGGCTGTGTTGGTGTGTGTGTGTGTGTGTGTGTGTATGTGTGTGTGTGTGTGTGTGTGCATGTGTGTGTGTGTGTTGTGAGCCAAAAGCTTGTCCTCAGGATGGCCCCATCGGCACATCTGAGAATCTCTGGTTCTTAACAAAATGTCAGTGACTGAGCCTTCGGGCTAGAAGTGATATGGGTTCACTCTCAGTTTCACTCACACCCGAACATGCACACACATATTCACAACCACACACGCTCAAATTTAATTGCTAAATCCAACCAATATTCCATTTTCAATTTATGCTTTTAAACATTTCATTCATAATATTTAGTCTTTTTTTTTCTCTCTTGGCATTAAGTTTCATATGATCTCTCTACATATTTGCCCCCGCTCTCGCACCACTTTCTGTAATCTAGCCACCTCTGATCGTTATTTGATTAGATAGGATCAACAAACAGTCTCCTGTTTGAGGAGGTGACAGATGGAGTCTTAACCGCCTCCTTCGCAGTGAGCATGTAAAAAGAATGAGTTATGGAGCTGCAAAGCCAAAATGTCACATAGTTGATACCAGTCCTACAAAAACAGAACAGCCATTTTCCCTAATGGAATAAGTCAGCTCTGCATGATTTCACCAGAGAATCCTCAAACGATCTTTTCCCACTTTTAAAATCAGGGTAGATACATATCAGTATGCTGTCAGCATTTTTGATAAAAAGTGAAGATATATCACTCGGCTTGTTATGATTGATAGGACTAAGATAATGTTTTGGCATTATTGGCTTTCATTTGTAGTGATTTAGTAAATCACTATTTATTAAACATAATTTTCTCCAGCTTTTTAAATGTATTAAGGGAAACACATTTACTATAATACAAACAGGAGCGTTATTTCAAACCAAAGTAGATAATAAAAGGCAATGAACGGTTAAAGGCAAGAAGAAGAATAATGAGAATAATAAACCATTTTCTTATTGAAAGCAGAGAGGCGGACACTTTTTTATGCTGCAGGAAGCAGCTTTTCTCCTCTTCTGCACACTGTCTGCTTCTCTTTACTCCCGCTTCCTTTCACTCCTCTTCTTTCTGCTCTCTCAGGGACAATCAGACTCTAGGCTTTCCCATTCTCTGCCTGCCTCTCTTGTCCTGTCATGTCGACTAATTAGTGGGAGCTCAGTAATTGGCCTTCTAGCTAATTGGCCCGCTGGCTGCCAGACCCAACAAAGGCAGAGCAGGCTGGGACACAGTGGGGACTGTCCCCCTCCACTGTCTAAAGACTCTCATCCACCTCCTCCCCCCCAACCCCCTCTCAGCGCTGACTGCTTTTGTGAAGAGGCTGCTTAAGTAGTCACGGTGCACGCACGCACACACACACACACACACACACACACACACATGCACACACATGCACACACACACGCCTATTTCTCTCTATTTAGTTCTCAATCACTCTCTCAAAGTTCTCTCTCTCTTCTTACTCATTCTTTGTCCAAAATTATATAATATTTTTTGTGAATTAAATCTCATTGAGAAACACTGAAGTGGTGATTTGTCTTCTTATTTCATCTATCTTGGGTTCATTTATTCATTTATTGACACTCAGCAGACCATCTTGTGATATGCATGCGTGACAGCTTGAAATAAGACATTCTCCATTCACTCAGCTGTTAGATTGATTGATTAACTCCTGATTGACATCTGCTGACAAAGCTGTGTGTGTATGCGTTTGACTTCTTCAGTAAAGACGTGTTTAACATCACAGTCAATTTATCTTAACTCGGTGAGCGATCTGGATGCCGGAGTCTCTCAGTCTCCCGTCTCAGTCTCAGTCTGTCCCTCCCCGAGGCGTGTGGAGATGGCACGGAGCCGTCCTGAACTGTCCACTTACACAAGAACCTTCCCCTGTAGCCTCTTCCTGCTCCTGCCTCTCTCACCGACCTCCTCTGGAAAGTCTCTCACTTAAACTTTCATCTGTCATCAGCACAGGGCAGGGGAACCTTATGAGGCTCTCGCTGTTTCAGACTCTGCAGGCTATTGAACACTCATCTGTCTTAGAAATGTTGAGATGTCTTAGATGTGAGATGAATGTAAGGCCTAAACTTCTGAATGCAGAGACAATTTATTCTTTTGATGCTGTTTTATTACTGCAATTATGTCTGCACAACACAAGTCACAGCATAGCAATAATTGCATTTTTTATTTCATTTTTTAACCTGTATGTTTAATTTAGTTGCTAATATTGATGATATTAATGTTGCTTATTAAAATGCATCAGCTTCACTTCATATGAAAAACTAAAATTAGTCAAATATGTTTTGTGCAGAATATCAACAATTGCTGAACAAGCTTTGGCAACACTTTTTATGCTACAGAGATTTAACAGTTTTTAAAAACTTTTTATTGATTTATTTATTTAACTTAAACTGATGAGGGAGCAGTTAAATTTTAGTTTGTTCAAAATATCATGTTAACATGTTGCCTAAAACTTTAAATAGCCATAATGCAAACTTTTGACCTATATCTTATTTAGGAGCCCTTAAGTATATTTAAATATATGTTGAGTATATGCATTCTTTGTATCTGTGTGTGTAGGTGGATGTGCACATGGCTTCCCTACCTGGTGGCTGGGTCGCATGGTTCCCAGTGAACTGCATGGGGATGCAGAGGTCGTTATCAATGGGGAACTTATCGCAGGTCAGCATCTCCGGCCAGGGGAAGCCGTAGGTCTCCATCACCGGAGCACAACTGTCCCTCACGGCCTCACACAGCGAGCGGCAGGGATAGATGGGCCTGTCCAGGCACACCGGTGCAAACAGAGAGCACAGGAAGACCTGGGTATCGGCATGGCACCTTTTGGCCAGGAGGGGCACCCAGCTGCCCGCCTGCTGCTTCACTTCTGGCATGGTCTCGTGGTCCAGGAGGTTGGGCAGCCTCATCTTCTTGTAGCCCACATTGTGGCACAGGCGCAGGTCAGCTGGTATGTCCACACACTGGGGCTGCTTGGTGTAGAAGCGGCCGTTGTGGAAGTTGTCCGATTGCCAGCTGTAGTAGTCGTACTCATCTGCAGCCGAGACGGTGAGGAGTAGGAGGAGGAGGGAGAAGAGCGACAGGCCCGGTGCCAAGCTGAAGGAGCTCTGGGTTAATGCCCACCTGGGGCTCTTTTGTCCGTGTGCCATGCCTCTCTGAGCTCGGACCAACAATTCAAGAAGGTTGTATCCAAAGTCTCCAAAGTAACTCAGTGAAGACAAAATGCAGAGAAGAGAGAGGAACAAGTGGGGCAGGCGTACAAGCTGTAATCCTTTTGTTTTCTCCTGAATGTGGACGCAGCAGATTGAAAACAAAAGTGTTTAATTCCCTTCTTCCCTGGAGAGTCAGCCCTCAAAGCCTCCCTCAAACACCTCCCTGTGTGTGTGTGTATGTGTGCCTCAGGTAGTGCAGTGTGGAGGCAGCATTCAAGAAAGGGTGAACACACAAGTAGGACCGCTTATTTTCTAATTTTTCCCTATTCACAACTTCTCTGTCTCCTTCCTTCTCCCTCTCTCAGAACTGTCTCCGGCCCTCCCCTGCTCTCTGTCTATAAGTCTGCAGCTGTTATGAGGAGTACCTAGGTTTTAAGAGGCAGTGGTTGTTGCTCTCTGCGGCTGCCTGCCCCCTAGCAGGCTCCCAGACCACTCACCTTCCTACTGGCCTCCCCTGGACTCACTCACAACCGCCTGAGCCAATCACAACCCTGGGGGAGGTTACCACCGGCCTTCAGGACACTCCCCCCTTATCCTCGATAAAAAACCCCTCCTCTAAAACAAGTTAACATGAGAGAGAGAGAGAAAAAGAGAGAGAGAGAGAAAACAAACTATGGCAAGTTTCTCCAGCTGTATTTTTTAATCATGTCTCTAATATGCACAGTTCTTTGGTTAGAAACACACCCACAAACACTCATAGCATTCATTGTGACCATCATACATTTATAAACTTTTTATCATCTTATTTTTAGTCATCATCAGAGGCTCAGCAACCTTCTTGCACAATCTAGCACTTGTGCTCCACACATAACAAATGATGTCTGCTCACCATTCAAGCCTGCTCACTTCATTAGCTCAAAACAGTCTGCTGGTGTCACCAGTGAGGAAACTCATTGACACACACACACATACACACATGCACACACACATGCAAATGCAAGAAATTTGGAGGAAGAAAGTGAATGAAGTGGGTGGGAAAGAGCTCCACAGGTCACTGAGAGTGTGTTGCGCAGCTACAGGTGGCTAGGTGGTTTCCCCCGCGCAATGTGAGTTATGCTAATGTGTATGTTGGCTGTGAATAGAGGCACGCTGCCCCTCTGTCTCTTTCTATCAGTGCCACTGACACAGTGAGGGCCTTCGCCTTGGCAGCAATTTCACAAGAAGGGATACATTCAGATTCAAAGGGCTGTAGCATTGTGAGCAGGATGTGGGATCGGTGGCTCTCACGGAGGGTGTCCTTCCATCTTGCATTTGATCTCCGCCACGCATTAATGCTTTTCCTCGTGTGTATGGGCTGCAAATGCGGGTTCATACAAATTAAAGTAAAATGTTTGCAAGCGGACATTTTTATCATGATAGCAGGTTTTGCTGCGTGAATGTCAGTACACACAGTACACAGTCTGGATCATACTGCGGCTGCATACTGCTGACACCACGATCAAGTGAAAAGACATGTGATCGTGAGTTGTTATTATTATCTGTATGTGTCAGTACAAACAAGGAGACTAGGAAAGCATGTGTGTATGAGTGTGTGTGTGTTTTGCAAACAGTTGGAGGTGTACTTGGATCCGAATCAGGGACAGTATTGTTCTTTGCCTGTAGCGTAGAAGATAAAATTCCACAAAACAGCAGTCTGTCCATAAAATCTAATTCAATAAGATGAAATAAAATAGATAAAAATGTGGTTTAATATCAGACGACCAGGCGCATCAATAAAACCCTGAAGTCCACATTATCCAAGCACTCATATTGTTTTATGGTATCTTGACCACACTTATTTCAAAAGCCAAAGGATTGTGAATAAGATTACTGCACCATCTAATCATCTTTTATTTAAGAATGGAGTTGAACATGTTTCAACCTTATCTTCCCAAGCTACAGTTCAAATCCCTGTTGACTTATTGGTGTGTGCAGATACTGCGGAGTGATTTTTCTGGGAATCGAACCGCTGCCAGCAGCACAAATAAGCTCAGTCTTCTCTTGGAGCAGTTTTCATAACCTGCGCCGTGGAAAGATGGGATGGCGGTGGACTGAAGTCACCCCAAAGATGCCGTCATGGTTACTGAACACATCATTGAGTGGATTTAAACGGCTGTTTTTGATAAGTTTATAGACTAATTGAACACATTTCCTCCATCACTTGGCTCGTGCTCTCACTCTCCTATAAGTGTTATTCACAGATAGAAACTACTCTGTTAACCTTTACACCACAGCTAATCAATATCACAGCTAATAATCTGTGGACCTTGCTCTCTTGTAGAGGGGAGGTGAGATTGTCTTGTCACACATGCACACCTTAGTATCTCAGTGAAGTATCTTGTATATGCGTTAGTGCAGCGGTGACCTATTTTAAGACTGCTAGCGTTTCCTCTCGATACAGGCACAGTGTACCGCCTTCAAGTCGGTAACAAAAGTGTCTTTCATGGTAATCAATCAACAATGGTTGTCTCATCTTGTTCTCCTTCCCCTAACTGGCCCCTGTGGCCACCAGCCAATCAATTCCACTCTTTGCTTTCCAGCCCTCCGATTGGATGAGGGCTATAAGATTAGGTCCAGCCTGTATTGTTGGGCCTAAAGGTTTAGCATGGTTTGAAAAGAGTGTCTCAGCAATTGTGTGTGTGTGTGTGTGTGTGTGTGTGTGTGTGTGTGTGTGTGTGTGTGTGTGTGTGTGTGCGCGTGCATTTTTGTTACCTCTTGGGGACCTTTTCCGGTATAAACACCGACCTTATTGGGACCAATAGTCCTCATGGGGACCAAAGCCAGGACCTAATGAGGCAAAACGTCATTTCTGAGGTCCTGGTTAAGGTTAAGGGTAAGGTGAGAATTGAGGTTAGGTAAAGGTTAGGGTTAGGCTGTCCACAATGAATGGAAGTCAATGCAATGTCCTAACAAGGATAGCAAACTTGTGTGTGTGTGTGTGTGTGTGAGATATGCCCTCCAAGCAGAGTTTGAATTCCAAACCACACAAGAAGAAGAAGAAGAAGAAGATGGAGGGAATGAGGTGAAAGACAACAGACACATCAGCATGTTGCATATCTCACTCTGTCTGAACTAGAACAGATGTGACGATTACTACCAGAGTAATTAAAAGCTAAACAGTCAGTGACATATTACTCAGATACAGTTTAGTGCAGCTACTTATAATAAAAAAAAACCCCACAGGATAAAAATGATTCATTGTACTTAGCAGGAACTAGACATTCAAAATTCTCTGTAAAGCAGAAATGCAATGTTATGTAACTACAGTATAACAAGAATGTGTATCCGTTGAGGAGGAGGCTGTACAGAGGTTTTATCCATGCAGTAACAGGTTTTCTCCAAGAGTAAACCCCCACCTCCTCACCACACACACACACACACACACACCTCCCGGCCTCGCAGAGCAACAATAGGGATTAGCTTGCAGAACTGTCAAAACATGTGTGAAACACAGAGAGCAATGTCTCCCACAAATAGTTTTTCCCTCTCTCTCTCTCTTTCTCTTCTCTTCACACACACACACACACACACACACACACACACTGGTAACACTTGTGGTTAAGGCATAACCACTGAAGAAGCACATTACCACTGCAATAATGCCACAAGAGGAATTACTTGGAAATATCAATTAGTCTGATCATTTTTCCAGCTGCAGAAGAAACTTTTGTTATGAAAAAAGTGCAGTAGTGCTTTATTATAAGATGATAAATGCAGGATGAAGTTTGGTTTTCAAAATCAGCTGAAGTGTATAATCTATAAAATCTATGATGTGAAATTTTTTCATGGAATCCACGATCAATTAAAACTCGGTTGGGTAATCTGGCCCCCTCATCCTACTTGTTTGCAAACAGTGTCGGAAGGGTCAGTCAGTCCACAGACCACAATGTATAAAGATCCTTAATCCCACACACACAGACACACACACAAACAAAAGAAATCAGCAGCGAGCTTTAGTTCTCCAACAATGTCACAGACTTGTACACAAACTGGCAACTCGAGTGCCACCAGGAAATATCAGGCTCATACAGTACAGCGCCACTGGTTTCTGCCTCAGTTCACTGAGCCCGAGGCAGGGAGCGACTGCGTCAGGGGGGACTATTGCACGTAGTCGCTGAAATGTGATGAAATTATGTTGGAAAACTTTAGCACCACACAGTCAGATAGTGCTAAACCCCTAGATGCCTGTCACACCGGGCAGAGGTGAAGAGATATGCTGACAACTGTTTGCTCTCGCTCTGGCTGTCTTTGGCCCTCTTGCACACAGATTCACTACCTCTTCACAAGTATTTGTTCGCTTGATGTTTTGCTCTTTTACTGTCTGTTTCCATCTCCACTCCTGTTCTTGCGCCAGCGTCGGACGGTTCTCCTTTAGACGTCAGGGCTGACACACGGGGTCAGAAGGTACATTCAGTCACAATCAGAGAGACGATTTCTCCTCTCTCTGCCCGCCACACACACACGCGCGCACGCACACACGCACACACACACACACACACACACACACACACACACACACACACACACACACCTCCCCTTCACTGTCAACTTAAAACCTTGCAACTGGCTTCAGCTTCCCCCAGTCTGAGTCTTTGTAAAGGAGCTTTGACCAGATCACCGTCATGGAACCCAATGTAAAGAGACAGAGAGGAGAAAGGAATACCCAAACTGGGGTGAGGGGTTTTTGTGTGTGTGTGTGTGTGTGTGTGTGCGTGCATGTGTGTGTGTGTGGCCAACATCTAGTCAACTTCCAGTAAAAGCCTTTGAGTGATGGGCGACTTCCTCTGACATGTCCACACAATCTTGTGACACACACATACGTGCGCTTACAAACACAAGCAGCAGCGCAACCTCTAACAGGCTGTTATTGTAACAGGGCCAGAGATGATGGCTCTCGTCAGCATTCTGGGTAAAACTTGCTACCACAGTGCTAAAATTCACACAATTGGTACATGTGTGTAATACTTGCATATCCAGTTCAATATCACTACATGGAAAAAATGTGTTTCCTCCAGCAGAGGTGTCAGCCTCAGCCCCGTCAGCCCGCTAATTTCAAGCAGTGTGCAACACGTCGAGTGTTTGATCTTTGAATCGGATCTCGATCACGCAGGTGGACGTGACTGTGCATATGCTGCATTTTACAGCCTGGTCAGTAAGTTTGTTGAAGTAAGAGACGGTAGAGAAGAAAAGGAGAGAATGTGAGAAGGGTGAAAAGAACGATGTCCAATAGAGAGAATAAAACTTCACAGACCTCTTGTCGCGGCACATTTAGTCGACTTTACTCGTCAAAAACACAGAAACTCTTATTGACTAATTCCACTGACTTCATTTCATTTCATTACAAGCTGGACACAGTTGAGAGTAACATTTCCCTCTGTGATGCTTATACAACTCAATCTGTATATTTTTAAGAAAATGGGATGGGAACAGTTCAAAGTCGAGATTTGATTTGTTTTGAAGAATCAAGCGGAGATTTAGCAAGAGCCAGGCAGTGAAACTGTAATGGATTTTTTTTTTTTTTTTTTTTTTTGGTGTGTGTGTATGTGTGTGTGTGTTGAGCATTTAACCTGAAGTTAAGTGCTCAAAGCCACCACAGGTCAGGCAGAGCCCCGGCATTTCCAGCTACATTCACATAATTAGATATGTAGAATAAATAAAGTTGGGGCTTTTTGAAACGCTGATGTATTTAAATAGAGGATGTCGACCGTTTTGAAGCACACCAGGTCCTTCTTTGACCCCATCCATTTGCCTTACAACCTGTATTTAAGCTACTGTATAGCTGAGTCTTTTAGCACGGCTCTTTTAGAGTGAGTCTTTGGTACAGCGCCAAGCGTTACTGTTCGCAACGTGAACCCAAGAGTGAGTTATGTGTTTAGGCTGTTGCTGCAACATCTGCTGTGATTTATGAGCTGCGGACTTCATTGTTAAACACTTTCCTGTCACTTGATCTGTTTGCTGTTTGTGTGTATGTGTGTGTTTCTCGATCCATCTGCGCGTCTTTCAACGTGTAATCCCGAACATGTCACCGAGGACAGTGAGAACCCTTTTTTTTTTTTCCTCTTCAAGCTATCTCTTTATCGTTTTGTTTATGCGCATGTGTGTGTGCGTCCACATGCCCTCTCTGCTCATCTCCGTAATGGCCGAGGTCATCAGTTAAGGATCACACCTCACCTCTGTTGAGAAACGAGAGAGATAAGAGTTTCAACGAACAGCGGAGGGTTTTCCCATATCTCAGTGAAAGATCGCATGATAACATTTTTGGCTGATGGGAGCAAAAGTCTTGGCATATATGTCAGCCTTCACAAGTCATTATTCAAAAACCTTTAGAGAGGTCTCCCACTCACAGGTCTACTGAGGCCAAACTCATTGTATCACAGCTACTTACTGTAAAATAGATATGCTGATTTATTATAATCTCATCTGTACACCAGCACCTACCACAACAAGGATGTTCATAAATGTTCTTAAATGACGGTTTCACAATTTCTCAAGTCTGTTTTAAAGCAGTCAGGCGCTCATATGAACATTGAAATTTGGTTTTTCTTGCGTCAATCATTCCTCTTGCCCATACTAATCATTAAAATATCGATGTAGGTGATGGGGGACAAAATCAGCAGCCCTTGTTTTGTGCAAAATATATATTCCAAAGTTTGTCCAAAGTTCCCTGTTGAGCTGCAGTGGAGGGATAGAAACAAAAACGTTGTACTAAAAAGACTTAAACTTTGGAACATATCCACTTTATTTGATTAATTCAGACTGCCGAAGCCTCATAAAAGCTTCGGATAAACTTTGGAATACATTTTTACACAAAACAAGGAGTGTGGATTTTGTCATCCCTTCTATTGAAAGCATGACTCCGTTTAAAGGATCTTTAAATGGTCGGTATAAACAGAAATGATTAAAGCAAGAAAAAACTGTTTCAGTGTTCATATGGTCACCTGACTGTTGTTTTAAGACTTGAAAAATTGTGAGTCCGTCCTTTAAATGACGGGGAACTGACAGACACCATCTAAATCCATCTGATATAACAAAGGTGATGCTTGAAATGAGTTTCATGTGGTTTTCCAAAGTTGACTTCAGCATCACTTAAACAAATACCTAATGTAATGGAAGTCCATGACAACATCATCTTGGAAATTGTGTGATACATTATCCAGGCCAGTGACGTTGTGTAACTGCATACTTCTACGTTCCTCCTGCACTCTTTTATGGGTAGTTTATTATTTGAATTGTAAGTCCTCTGCAGAGCGGCCCTCACGAGGTTATTTTCACAACCTTCCACATTTATCAACATGAACAATTCTGGCACAAAGTTAAAAACAAGAGTAAGGGCTCTTTTTTATGATGCCATGGCAATAAAAATTCTGGATGTTTTCCAGCCATCAACTTTATGGACAGCAGTCAGGGTTATTCTAGTACAAGATTAAAGTGGAACGAAAATACAAATCAAGTTTCCAACTAATTTCAGCAATTGCAGTTTTATCCCTTGATGGCAGACAAAACTAAGTTCATTTTTATATTTTTATTGTTTTGTTTTTTGTTTTGTTTTTTCTCTTCTTTTTTGGACCATCACCCTACTTTGGAGGACAGATGACTTTATTTATTTGTTTACAATTTTTCTATCTTAGTCATTGAAACCCCCTCCTATTTATCATTTATAAGCAGTATATAAACCATTATTAAGTGGTTTATAACACATTATAAACATATTAAAGTTTAGTTGTAAATAATAACAAATAACAAAATAACTTTTTTAGGTGTTTAGTGTTCTTCGTTAACAACTAAAACTTCTCCTATGAAGCATTTGCAACTGCTGTATAAACAGGAAATGAATGTTTCATAGCATGATATAATATAACTGTAATTATATAAATCAGTAATATATTTAAATACATTCCTAAACAGTTTTAAATGTACCTGTGAATTTGTGCATGTGTAAAAAACAGTTGTGTGTTACCATATGTTTAAAATCTAATTTGTGAATACAGAAAATAATGTGCACATTAATCATAACTAGAAAATGCATTTCCTGTGGAAAATGTGTGCGAACGCTGACCGCTGAAATAAATCACAAAGCATTGCTGAAAATGGAGAAATCTGAAATGAATTTTGCTTGAACAAAGCTGAAAGCTCACATGCACTGCTGAAAAACCTGGAAGCTGAAAAATGTAAACCTGTAGAACTGAAAGCTGAACAGCGTTACCTAAAGAAGCTGAGAGTTGAAATACATTGCTAGAAAAGCTGGAAGCTAAACTTGAAGTTGAAATAAATTTCCTGAAAAGGCTGAAAGAAGAAAAGCTTTGTATTAATATCACACAGATGAACTGAACTGCTAAACACTTTGGGACAGAAAAGGCCTAAAGAGCTGCTGAAAATGCAGAAATGTCAAATGAATTGGAAGCTGAACTGCATTAAGTTTTTCACTGCTATTGTAATAATTTGTTAAAAGCTTAATATTTTAAAATAAACTGCAAAGCGTTGCTGAAAATGCAGAAATCCGATATGAAATACTTATTTTTAAATTCCAGCCTCGTCCGTGGCCCCCGGTAAGCTCCTATTACCATCTGGAGGCTTTTATTTTGAAAAGCAGGCCTCGTCATCTTACTCTGAAGACTCTGTTTTTAGAATAATGATACGGTAACAACAGTAACACAGAGCACGGGGAGAGAAACCAGTGATAAGGATGAACCGGGAGGATAAGCTATAACTGGAGTTTAGCTCCGGTCGAGAGTGGCAACAAGCTCTTATGTTGTTCTATGAACTGCAAGGAAACAGAATAAACAGCATTAAACCATCAGTCCAGACTTACGTTTTTGCGACAGGAACATTACACCACTGATATTTATTTAACAGCTCTGCACGTGCACAACTGACACTAGAGGGGTACCTAGAGCGTCATAGTTTGAAGCGTAGGGCCACTGACCGAGCCGCTGTATTTGACAGGTTGGGAATGAGAACATGCTGAATGGGGTCAACCCATCACAAATGCTTGTTCCTCCATAGAACTACTGTATATTTAAGCTGTCCTTGAGCAAAGCACATAAGTGGAGCTGTTAGTGGCCAGAGCGTAGTGAATTGTGCATAACTGAAAGAATGTGACATGTTGCATAAGACCATGTGTCTGAGCAAACTCTGCCCAGATAAATGAAGGTAAGAACAAACTAGTTAATTGTTAAATACAATGGTGCTTTTCACTAATCCAGCAGGCAGACATGCTACTGTACTGTGTTAATGGAAGAACAGCAGTCTCACATTGGCAGCGAGGCCGCTGTTCCAAACCACTTCATCTGTCCGCTTCCAGTCTGGTTACCATACACCTATGCTAGTTTTGGACAACACAAACTTTGGAATAAGAAAAGCATAATTCTCTCCTCTCTCTCACTTTCTCTATGTCTCTCTGTCTCTCTGTCTCATGCACATTACCCCACACATACCAATTTGCACAGATGAAAAATGTCAAGGGCAGACCACCTGGCTGTTCCATGCCTGGTCAGAGGAAAATCTTCCCCGTCTTCATCAATGAGGCGCAGTGTGCAGAGCGTGCTCTGTCCCACTCACATATCACAGCCATTAGACAGGCATGTGTTGGGCTGGCTCCAGGGCACTGCCTGCTGCTCTGCTCACTGAAGTCCCATTCAAGGTAATCTACGCCAATCCAACCAATTTCACAGGTGCAAAAATGTGTAACAAGGAGAACTTGAAACATTATTGCACTGTTCAGATGATCCGTGGGTGTATTCAGCAGCGTGGAAAGGTCTGTTGTACAAGCCTGAGTGCTTCTGTGTTGAGTATGAAAAAGCAATAAAGTACATCAGAGGTTTTTAAACTTCACCCAACGCCCCGGCACCTCATTCAGATATACTTCTGTATACGTATTTGGGTACCTGATTAAAACAGTATATAAAAAATAAAAATGATATTTATTAAATTCTGCAGGAATAACACATTATTACTTAATTGGTGAATGACAATTAAATGTGTTTTTTCGTCACTTGAATTTCAGGAAACGTCACAGAAAGCCCAGTTTTATCCAGCTCTGTCAGCCAGTGAGCATCTGACAAAAATTTCAACTAAGAATAAAACTTTTTAACAAAACATTTATTTTAAGAAGACCAAGAAATTCAATCTTTCTCTAACCATAACCAAATTATTGTTGCCGACACTTTAAACTTAAGGTTTATGTCGAGCTGCCTAAACATGTTTGCATAGGATGTTTAAACTTTAAACCAAACAAAATAAGATATCTGTGTGAAATAAACATCATTTTCAGAAGCCAAATGCATTGAATTTGTGTTATTGTCACAAAATCATTACTGTCAATTTAATTTGCAGTGGAGGAACTCGTCTTTACTGTGTTACTGTAGCGTTGTGATAAGTTAGCAATGTCTGTCTGTTTCAGGTCTTGAGCCACAGTTGAGGAATTATTGCCGCAAGCTATTTTTGTATTTGCAATAGCGATTGTTGTTTTTTTTGTTTTTTTTCCTTTGTTGGTAACAGTGATTTTATAGAGTATTGTGTCCTGTGACTCACGCTGCCCTCTGTCAGGGTAGAGGCACGACGGCCTTTTTATGTGGGCACACACACACACAGATACTCATGCGGAGAGAAACACTAACATTTTCCTTTCCCCCGCTCATTTTGGTTTACATCGTAGATGACCTAAATAAGAAGTGAACACAAAGAATCCACTTAAGAAATAATGGAAACAATTTTGCTTGGCAAGAAAGTGTGTGTGCATGCATGAAAATATTTCAATATGCTTGTACTGTATGTATGTAGAGTACTGCACGAGCGCATGCAGGTATGTTTTTTTGGGTTTTTTTTTTTAAATAACATGACCAAACATGATGTTCTCTCACACCATATTCAGGAGACTGAGCCTGCAGTCATGAGAGTCGCCACGTGTCCATAAAGGTTGTGTTTAAGCACTGCAGGCTGTAATGTGTGCGAGCCAGTGGTCCTGGTTGTAAACAGATCTGTCTCAGCAAGGTGAGAAAACAACTTGAGTGGCTGTGGTCCCTCTACCGTTGAAACAGACTCTTCGAAGCTCCAAAGATCATACAGTATAAGCTGTTTTTGGATGGAATTACAATATAGCCTCTATTGTGGTATTACTGGCATTTCCCAGACAAAAGTTTAGGAATTTCTCTCCCTCTCTGTCTCTCTGTGTCGTGTCATATTAGATTAGCAGGCTAAACTCAGTACTTACTGTAATTAATCTAAACCCATCCAGATGGGGAATGGTTTCAGTTTCATCTTGTAGATGAGACTACAAGGAAGAGCCATTAGTTGCTGTATCCTTTGGGGCTTTTCTCTCATTTTTTTTGGTGACAGCACAAGTGTCTTGTGATAGACGATTTAAGGACAGGCTCTGAGTCACAAGACAGCTGTTCTCCTCCCTCCATCTATTCATGTCCGTTCTGGGTGCTGAGAGTTTTTCTTTCTGTCCCTCTTTCTCTCTATCCTTTTTTTTTTTTTTTTTTTTTCTGTTGACAGGTGCCAAAAAGCTCTCTTGATCTTTCTCCCTAACTGCATCCCTCTGTGATTCTGATTGTCTGTCATACTCTTAATTTCTTGGGTCACTGTTATGATTAGAGTTGCAGTCTGGTTACACTTATAGTTACAATTGCCCTAAAACTGACTCCTCCCTTCCTGTACCTGACTGCTGTCATCCTGCATGTATACGGTAGCTTTTTTTTATAGCACTAATTGTTTCCATTGGATACGGTACATTATACATTAGCCACGGTACTGTAGAGCTATGAGCATACAGTAACCACTTTGTCCAAACACCTGCAGTGTCTTTGCTAAATTTCATATGCTCAGAACCAAAAATAGCCATCAATAAATTAAGAGTAAAATTTCCACCTGGAAATGAAGCGTAAATTCATTTAAATGGGGCTCAGTTATTTTTCTTGCTTGTTTCGCAGTTGCACAAACTCGGTCAGACGATCTGATCCTGACAACTGTCTGGAACACTTCATCAATGGAGATCGATTATTGCTGCTGGAAATGAAGCATTCACCTCTATAAAAACTCATACTTATACTGCAAACCTTTAAAGTGGAATCTTGGCAGAGTGCGATCAACTGCACGGCTACAGAACCACATGCAATAACCTCTTTTCATTTTCTGCAAGATCCCAGACAAATTTATTAGAGTCTCTGTATGTGCTTGTGCCTCCAGAAGAAATGCTCTCACAATTGGCTCCAGCAGTTAGACCCATCCCACATTTTTGAACGCACTATCCCCACTACTCCTGTCCATCAAACGCAAACCAGCTCCTCTAAGTGGACACTGAGGCTGTGCTGCCAAAAAACACTATAGAACAAATGTGTCTCCTCCTCACTGTGTTTGCGTTCCTCACTCCCACTGTGGTCTCACCTCTCCTTCCCTTTCCTTTACTCCCTGAAAATGTCAAATAGATTTCTGCGTATATGGCTGACAAGCGCGCTAGTTTGTCTCCATGACTGTTAGGAGGTGACGGGATATTTGGAGGACAGTTAGAGCTCATGTTCCTTTGAGTCAGAGAACAGGAGAAGGTGTAATTTCCTGAGTCTAAGACCCAGGTGGGCTCTAAAAATAATCTGGGCTCGCTCTTACAGTTTGGAAAACGCCTGGTTGATTAAAGGTACGCGAGCCAAGAAATTGTCTGATCTGGTCCAGAGCCACCCTGTGTAGCTCGGTGGGTAGATCATGGCACCAGCACAGGACAGGTGGAAGGATCGTCATAACAGAGCCACCTCAAAAAAAATTCAACCTATAGAGGGATTTGGATAAAAAATTAATATATCTCTATTCTGTTTTGAGGACTGAGGGAGTTACAGGAGAAGACATGACATGGTGTAATTAGACATAGCGAGGCAGGGGAATTGATGATCATACACATGTGCAGACACACACACACACACACACACACACTGTCTCTACTGTAATTAGCAGCATTTCTGCGTTTGGCCCTTCCCGTCTGAATGTGGAAAGCACAAAGCACTTCAAAGCAACAGAAGACTGGCAAAGACAGCAAGATGACTGGAGAGATAGAGAGGGAGAGGCAGCACACGAGGAGGAACAGCGGAAGAAGAACATCTCTCTAAATTGCACTGCAGACAGAGAGAGAAAGGAGAGACAGCCAGGAAAGAAGAGTGGAGAGGAAATTAAAGTTATTATCTTCTTTTATTCTTTACCATCATGTTTCTTTATGTAAGAATCCATGTTTGGTGTCGGTAAATTATTCTAGCGTCTATAGAAATTTTTCTGATTAACAAAGAAATGAACTTAAAGTTCGAGTGCACGCCTGTCTCTTTGTCTGCCTCTGTATCTGTCTCTCACACACTTCAGCTCCTCTGATTAAGCTTGAATAAAGTAGCCAACAGTTCTGGGAAGAAGTGGGCAAAGCTCGTTTCTGTGTGACTGTTTCCAAGTAGCTGTGATAATATGAAACCCTGTGTGTATAAGTCTGCAGTATTGTTTGTATGTCTGTGTGAATGTTTTCGTTCGTGCTCGCAAGCTTGTGTGTGTGTTTAATGAGGCCTGACGTTCACCTTCCAACAGAGAGTGTAGCAATGTTCATTGTTTCGTTATTTTAAGGGGTATTTAAAAGCCTCCAAGCTGTCAGGGGGGGTTGCTGCTTTTTTACTTGTCATGGTTGAGTCCTACTTTTTGTTTTTTTTTCCTGTCTGCTTAGATGAGATGCAGACAAGTTGTTATCTGTTGCTTTTTCTGACTGACTGATTTGATAAGAGCTTTCTCAGGGCAGAGAAGTGGCTCTCCATGCAGGTGAGAACAAAGGTTTGATATTACATACAACAGCACACTTCTACCATCCCAAGTTCCTTTCAGAACACGCTTGATAACACGCTTGATAACATTTTGTATATGTGCTGTCAAACAAAGTATTCAGTATCTTTGGCTCCCATTCTCTGGCATTTCCCTGAGAACTGAGGCACTGTTTCCTTTCAATAGTCCAAAATGTATGTTTTGATTAAATCATTAAAACATTAATTATGGCACTGAAACAAAAGATGGCAGTTTATTAAAAACAGGCAAAAAACAATCCTGCTGGATATATTGAGTTCCTTCTGCATTTTTGCCAAGATGATAGAATAATACAAGCCCTTCTGTTCTTTCCGTTATTAGTCTCAAATTCTGCTTTTTCTGTTTTTTTTTTTTAATGTTGTTCATTTCCCAAATGCTGATGCATGGAAAAAGAATTACAGATATTGTGTATCGGACAATCAATCACTGATTAAGTTTCTCTTTATCTGAAGGATTTTTTCACAAACACCCAAACCACACAGCTCTAAATATTAGTTTTGCTCTGAGGAAAAAGGATAAACTTGCATTATTGTATCCTTGTCCACTTTTTCCAAACATTTGTCAGCTTTTATCTGTGGTTGTCCACTAGAGGGAGCAGTGGACACAGTTGATCTTTGGCCTCAGGCTGACCTGTCCTGGACCTACTGTATCATTGCAATGCAAAATAACCTCGATAGCTTCCTTCTTACTTAAACCTGCCAGGGTTTAAGTATCATACCAGCTGCTTTATGATGCCAACAGACCTTGAACGGTGTCGAATGCGTGCGTTTGTGTGTGAAAACACCTTGTACTGCATGTAAGCACTGCTCAGTCATACCTGCTACCACTACATGTTGAGGAAGCGAGCGCTGTTGATAGAAAGTTGGATGACAGGCTGCAGCATCGGCCCTCAGGACTCCACCATCTGCTCTGCCATCTGAAGGGAGGAAACTTGCTGGCTTCATTTTACCTTCTACTATAGACTCCACCAGCCTGTTCTGTACTTGAGTCACAGCAAGAAATAAGCTTCCCAACTGCCTGAAATTCTGCTCTCACCGTGGGCCAGAACAAGACACAGCTGGCATACGGCCCGAACCCTCACTTTCATTTATGATTACAGTCATTTTCATATGGTAAGAGTGAACGCAGTGTTACTGTCTGATCTAATGTAGGGGACGTGCATTAGTGTCTCTTTCTCTGGAAACTTTTACTTTACTTACTCGCAATTATGAGGCTAATTTTGTGAAAGTGTAAGAGCATTACTGTGACAGTAATACAAAACCACCTGTGTTTTGTGTTGCATTAATGCCACAGACCTGCTCTCAGTCCTGATTCGGAAAAGAGCCTGGTTCTACCTTAAAAAAAAAACAAACAGCCAGATAACTGGCAGGCTGCTTTGCTGGATGTTTGATGGAATAAGTGCATTTTAATCTGCGCAGAGACTTGGCTGCGAAAAGCCGATCTACAGCCAAACTGCACATCAGAACTTTGAGGGGGGATTTTTTTTTTTGTCTGTCTTTTTCTTTTCTCTCCCCCTGACAGGCTCATTTTTCTTCTCTCAGTAGGATGGCTGCTGGTGGTGGTATCATTACACTCCAGTACATTACTGAGCACTCTATCATGGGGCTCAATCCAATAGTTTTCACGTTCGTTGCTGTAGTATCACCTGTCTCCAGTAAAGCCCTGTCAGTATCACTGACAGGGCTTTACTGTGCAAAGGCCTGAAAGCTTGTAAATTTCTGTATGTTTAACAAGTCAACCTTTTGTGTCTAGTGTCTCACTGTGTGCTGTGCGTGCTGCCAATATTTGTAGAGCACCATACGGGGGACAGGAGCTCTATGTAGACAAAATACTTAAAAGCCAGGACTGTCATCAGTTGAGTAGAGAACGCTTTTATTTCGGTATTGGTGTCCTCTGCTCACCCCTGCATTCATTCAAAGATGGAGTGGACACGGGAGCCTCAATGCTCTTAAAATCACCTATTATGTAAGGAGAACAGAGTCTTCTCTCTGTCTCCTTCTCCCTCTTTTCTGTATCTCTCTTTCCTGGCAGTGAAGACTAATGTAGCGTCATCTGCCTCCTGGCAGGGACCTCTCTCTTCATTATTGGAGTAAGGCCCTTTTTTCCTGTCATTTTTTCACTGCACTGTGAGTGGAGCTGTGTGTGTGTGTGTGCGCGCCTAATTTACTCACTTCCTCTCATCATAATCAATATTGCTGAGCATAATCTGGGTTAATACCAGCAGGCGGAAAGTCATACTGTAGATGCAGCATTTGTGGAAACTCAGTTTTAGCTCTTTTGAACTTATTCATGTCTGCTTTGAATCTGTAAAAAACAATTCCTATTTATACAGTAACAGTGTCACGAGCTGTATCTTGTTGGGCTATGTTTCACAAACTTTTCTCCAAATACACTCTTATTTCTTTTGTGTCATGAAACCAAAACAAGCAGCACACTGATTAATTTGAATACAGCAGCTTCTTGAGATGGCTCAGCGTTGTGAATTAGAAGCAGATTCACCCAAGCAGAAAGCAGCAAGTTTAGCCGAAACATCAATTAGCACTTACAAGCTTAAGAATCCCCTAACCAGAGCATAAAATCACATCATTGCATTGTAGCCATTAATATGGCTTTTTGTGAGCCCGTGGCCGCTGTTTAATAATCATGCACAGTGGCTTTGATGCTTGGCTCTGAGCGATGTTGGTGTTGCATTTGATCAAACAGCACCACACGAGCAAAGACAGCACAGACACAAAGAATTTACTTCAGTTCTTTTCTCAAATCAAACAATGTTGAATACAGTAAGAGACGACAAGACAAAAACTGTACTTGTAAAGTCGCAGAGCAACACCGGAGTGCATGTTTTTCTTTTTCTGAAAAGCGAACTCATTGATTATTCATGAATGTATTTCCACTGCAATAGGAACTAATTTTAAGGAAAAATCCCCTCATGGCTTAGTAATAAGTTTTATTTTTGGGACTTTTTTTTTTTCTTTTTCTTTTACAAGACATAGTAGCAACCGCAAAGGTGAGAGAAACCATGGCAACAAACCAGACATATACGTCTGCGAGCGTGCTGTGAGTTCCACTAGCTCACTGGGAAGCTATGTGAGTCTCAATGCACCAGCAGACTGGGATGTTTTCTCTGCTATAAAAGCCTTTCCACATGTGTCCATCTCGAAACCTGCAGGAGCTGACAGACCTGTCGACTATTTTACAGAGCTGTTTTTCTGAGCAGAAAGTCAGAGGAGAAAATAAAAATCTTATTAATCTCGGCGGCAATAGCGAGGTCAGCATTTAATTGGAACCTAAAATGAGACCCAAGCCCGGTGGATTCTGGGTTTGAATGCTCTGTGAGCCTGTTTAGAAATCTAGCTTCATGATATTACAAAGCTTAAAGATTAAAGCTAGAAAACATAAGCACTGAATTACGATGAGGCGAGACTGACGTGTTAACACTGTGACCGTGTATTCTCTCACAGCTGAGTGTGTCTTTAAATGGCTGTGCACCAGTGTGCATGTGAACCATCTAGGCAGGAATCTGTTTGTTTATCTCATTTTTCTCACCCATTTCCCTCTGGCGCTGAAGGACCACAGTTGTCGCCACAGCATATACTGAAAATATTGTTATTTAGTAACAGTGAAAGGCCTGTGAATGTGTGGCATTTTAAATGCGGGAACAAGATAAAGTGTGTCTGTCTGTGTCAAAATATAGAGTCATAACCGCTGCATGTCATCTGTCATTATTATAGCGAGAATGTCAAGCTTATGAATGACGCCTTTATGGTGCAACGGGGAACAAATGCTGCACCACTACTTCTACGCCCATAACTGGGATTCAGTTCTTGACAAAAGCATTGAAATCAGCGTCATTTTTACTCCTAATCTACTCTATTTGTTCCTACAAAATTAACATAATGTCAACCCCTCCCGGAAACTACCTCAAACTGGCTGTCGTGTCTTATTATCTTCCTCGCTGCTAAATTAACAATATTGTCGCTCACGGGGGATTATGTGCACACAAATCATTTCCTCTCTGTCTTTCTATATTTCTGTTTTTGTATCTTTTTTTTCCCCCTCCCCCCCCCCCCCCCCCCCCCCTTTTTCTTCTTCCTTTGCAACCCCTGCCTCCGATTGCTCAAAGGAGCTAAATCCTGCTGATGTCTCCCCCTTGATCTGAAATTTATTAGAGGTGTCACTCTGCCATTCCAGCTGTCTCATTCAATTGCATTAATATTTTTTAGCCTCGCTTGGATTAATACATATTTCTATACAGCTGGATTAATATACAGTTCAGTTGTGGTGCCTTTCATGCCTGAGTGCATTTTTCTCTTTTCAGCAGTTACTAGAGAGCAGGCATGAAATCACATGTGTATTATTACAAATAAGAAGTTTTTCATCACTTCTGATTGTGTTTTGGCCCGACAGAGGCCATACAGAATGTCTGCCTATTTGGTTTCCTTCTGTTAATCCTTGCTAAGAACAAACACTCTCTCAAATGCTCACTGTTGCTCCTAAACACAGGTCTTCCTCCTCCTCTGCCCTTTCTCTTCCAAATATCCTATAATCAGCCTCTTCCTCTCTTGCCATTTGTTCATCCTTTTCATCAGCTCCTCTTTCCAACTGTTCTTTGCAGCTGGCGATGTGGTTCCTCGGTCAGTGTGAGTAGATTATTTGACTTCTTCCAAATCATCCCTCATACTTCTTCTACTCATTTGGTCTCAGTGGCGACTGATTTTGTTCCCGTAATGACGTATAAACTCAAATGATGAAGCTACTTTGACAGTGTCTTGTGCAAAGTGAACCAAAATCCTATTTAGCTAGCCAGCGTTGACATCAAATAGGAGAACATCCACTGGCTCTGAAAACAAAAAAAAAAGTCTTCAACCAAGATTTGATTGCCAGCAGGAAGGACAGATCAACATTCCCACAGGACCAGACGAGGGACTCATCCAAGTGTTGAAAGGCCACACAGACACCAAATAATCCAGCCTGTACTTGTGAAAGCTGGAGGATGTGAGGCAGACGGTTCCAAGTGCAGACCCACTGAAGAAAACGACTTGTGGAGTCTTATTTAGCTTGCCTTTGGTATCCAAAATGTTGGGAGGCATTTGAGGAGATGTTTATTTGCTTTTAAAGTTTCCAACTTAATATATTTTTTTGGTTTGAGATTTCTCATTTCCTGTCATGTTGGAGGAAAACAAGATCTCTTTCAATGTGCTCCTCTGACAAAATCTGTGTAATTGTGTGCGAGAGAAATTCACAACTTGTGGTTAAGTCGAAAGGAGAAGGGTGTTTGCCATGGCGCAATGCCCAGAGGACTTGCAGATAGAGAAAATGGTGAGCACAAATCTCATGCATCTCTCCTTGTACAGATAGCATGCGCATGTAAAAACAGAAGCTGTTGACACTGTAAGACATATACAAGCAGGCGCTACATAAACAAATCCACTCCAGTACTCAGATGTCACCTAGAGAATAATTTAGAGTGTCTGTTTGGGGAATGCAAACCTCCCAGGAAATACAATCTGCTCTAAACGTTTTCAAATTTGATTGCCGAGACAAGGGACAGGTCAGCATTCCAGGGGAAGCACAGTGACCCACATATACACACACACAAAGGCACACACGAAGACAGCGACAACCGAACACACAAAACACAGATTCTTGAATGCTAAATCCAAAACTTACCCCTCTTGCACATATGTGAACAAACAGAAGTATTTTGGATCTGTTGTTCGGCATCGTTACAAACAAGTAGAACAAAACTGATACTGACGTTGAATTGGAAGATAATAGCCTCAGATGTTTACGGGCTCATGTGGATTTATTTAAGAGTTTCCTGCACACAAAAGCTAAGCAAAGTACAAGGCCAGAATCCTCAAATATGTAAATGGCTGTAAACATGGCTTTCTAACAAAAGCTAAGAGGGATTAAAATAGTTATCGAACGTACCATAGCAGTTATTATTTTTTATAACTAAAAGATGGAAGCAAGAAAGTCAAAGAAAATGTTTTTTTATGAAGTGTTAGGACTGGCGAGGTGAACAATCTGCCACTGCACAGGTGACAAATTGATCAACCTGATAAGTCAAAACCACATGAACCAAGAAACCATGAGAAAGCGCTTAACACTACCTTCACATAGCAAGTCTAAGGACACGAGAGCAAAGAAACCGCAGTAATAGTTTGAATTTTTTTTTTTTTTTTTTTCCTCTTTTCATTGCAGGGTCAGTATCACCATCTTCAACATTTCACAGTATAAGCTTCAAATAGAAACTGGCAGTTTTGGAGTGAAGCGGAAACCAAGAATGTTTTGCTGAAATAAATATTTCATGAAGTATGAAATGTGAAAAGGGCGATATTGGCTTGCGGTGTGTCTGTGTACAGTACTATGTGTTATTATGATAATCTAAGGCAGCGGCAAAGTTATTATTTTCTGCTGAAGTGCAGATTCAGATACACTGGAAGACCAGAATGCGATGTAAAATGAAGGCATCTTCTTTCATTACATTCTCAATATGAATAGGAATGCATATGTTCAGCCATGATGGAAATTTGAATGTAACAACCCAATAATTTTCTTCAGTTTGCTTAGATCCGCTTGTAACCCAAAGACAATCAGCCCAAAACCAAGAAGACCCAATGTCTTTTCTATCTCAGTCAACATATAACCAAATATAAATATATGCATCAATCTTGTGACCAGATTTACATTTTTGTGACAACCCTACACACACACACACACGCACACACACACGCAAACATACGTGCAACACACACACACACATCAACTAGCTAAAACATCTCAGTTACAAAATACCATTACAACAATAAGGATATAATTTAAAACCTACTTAAAATGGTTAATACAATAAGGAACAGCAAAACTCTGATTAAATAACTGTAAAAAATGACTATAAAAGCTCTGTAATACTAAAATCTTTATTCATTCCCCTTGGATAAAAAAAGCTTTCTGGATTAAAATCTCAGAGGTTTTACGTCTGTGCTGGAGGTAAATCATTCTCTGGAGGCTAGCAGTCCATGTGTCAAGCTTTCATTGGATAACTGATGAGGATTCAGCCTTCTTGTAGAGTATAATAGGCTGTCTTTAGTTACACATTCTGTAAATCTTCCAGTACTGTTTGCTGTTGGTGAAATGAAGAAGATTCTTCCAGAAGTCAGCTGAGGGCGTTTTCACATTAGGTACAATTGCTTTGTACCATGCCTGAGTACCATTGTCCCCCCTCTCCACTCTCCCTCCGCTCAGCTTTCACGTTAGTAATGTTCCGTACCCAAGTACACACTCCGATACAGTCGGGTGGCGGTATGCACCTGGTTGGTTTGCGATCCGCCAATAAACACAAATAAGAAGAGTACATCTGCATCATCGACTACACTACATTTGTTTATGTTGTCGCTACAGTGTAGAAAAGCGCACCAATCGCAAGATGCCAAGTCCATACAAAGGAATCAACCTTTGGACTATGTCTACTATTATTGATATCTCAGAGATCCTTTCACAGCCATGTTTGAACGGGACAGTTGAATAGTTATGACATCACATTCTAAATGTTTTCACACCTGATGCGAACCGCATGTTAACATCCACTTCTTAACATGCATGCTAAGAATTTGCCTTTGGCGTATTGATATGCTCATGGTAGCAGCCTTAGCCTTAAACTTAGCTTAAACTAGTGAAAGTTTTGCCAAGTGTGACAAAAATTGAGTTGACCCTGACAAGCTTAGTCTGATAAACCCATTTGGTTTAGCTGACGTTGACATTGCCACCCCTAGCCCACTTTCAGGCCAAACATTACATTTTTTGAGACTGTCCTCCCAAGAAAATCAAACATATCAATTGTTTGTTCAAATGCCTAAAACAACGGGTGCTTGCTTGACAAGGACCTCCAGTGGCCCATTGAATTATGAATCTTATCTGTGAGGCGCAAAGACGTATGTAGCATGACATACCATAGCAATAGAGGATGTTGGGGTAGATGAATGTATGAACTGTGTGACTGATACAGGAGACCACTGTTTGTTTCCCTTTTCCAATACCAGCAGTCAAGATTGGTTTCGATCTTCCCCCAACTTTAACCGAATTGTTCTTTTAGCAATAAAGGTTCCCTCACATTAGCCAAATCGTTTTTGTGCCCTAACTAAACCCAACCTTAACCATAATGGTGGCAGATCACGCTTTTGTTACAGTTTTGGAAGGCACTGACAAACAATGCCTTCCTACAGTCATAAAATGCTTATGTGGGCTGTTTTAGAAACCAATGACATATTTTGTTATGCAGTTTTGAGGACTTATATTTGCCCCACTAGAGTAGCAAAGTCGTCTCAGTGTTTTTCATCCAATGTACAGTTTGGTTTTTTGGGGTGTAATGTAAAGAACATTACAGCCTGACAAGACTGATTGAGTCTCATTGTGTTGAATTCCACTTCCTACACATTATAATAAACATTTCTATGAGTAGCTGAAAAATAGTGTTACATTTATGTGATGTGATGAGTGTGTACTGTGGGTTGTGACTGAAAGCCTTGAGGAGAAAATACACTGGAAAACGCTTAAGGAGGGATACGCACAGTCACATTTGCACACACATTCATATGCACATGTGAATATAAATACACACACCCAAAGGAATCTGTGCCAATGTGTGATTAGATACGCATCTTTTCAAGCAATCTGGAGCAAGCAGCAGGATCCTGGCAAATAATATTAGTTCTGCATAATTCTTATTTTGTTAAAGCTCTTCCATCTTCTTCTTGGATTCTGTTTCCATTCATAAGAGTTGGCCGCTGCTGTGTCTTTGTGGATATATTTGTGTGTGTCTACATGCTTATGTGTGCATATCATCCGGGGATCTTTGCCAGGAATGTGATCTAAGCATACCTCAGGGAATGTGTATTGTAGTGATAGAGAATGTGACTAATTTCAGCACGTCATGACTCATGATGTCAAATGAGTGAAGGAAAATGAGAGCTTTACCCAAAAATAGCATCATCACAGCGATTTCGCTGGCTATTTTCCAAGTCCTTTTTATATAATCAAAAACATATTTCTGTCCTCTGGAGCGTCAGCAGCACAAAAACGTGAGCTTTTATCTGGCGGCCACATTTTTAGTCACATATTTGAATTTTAAGTCAACCTGGTAAAAAATTCAAACCAAGTGTAGACCTTGATCTGTTCATGAACTGGGAGAATTCTCTATCTTTGAAAGGAATAAAAGTGGCGATATAGTACATCCAAATGGGCTCTGATAAATGTTTAATACCAGCACTTTCTAACATATGGGCTATGAGTCACCACAGCACGGACACTTTGCACCAAAATCAACCTGCCTTTGTGGGATATATGTGTAGTAAAAAACCTACTGACTGAAAATTATAAACAGGCTTCAACTCACATAAACTAGAGGCTCGCTGCATGCTGGCAGTAGTGATACATTCATTTTTAGCTTTTCTCTTGGGACTGTCAGTGCTTCTCACTAGTGACTTAATAACAATCCTATATATTTTTTATTTCCTGGGGTATCAATATAGCACTTCTGTATTTTTAGTGCTGTAATAGCACTTTTGCTCACTGCTACAAAAGTTATTATAGCACTAATGAAACTCCTTTTCCTTTTGACTGTGATCAGAATATTTAACTATTTCTATGAATGTTTGGGCAAAAGACTAAAGCAGATTTTTTTTTACCCCCCTGGTGTTCATCTCTTGCCTTTTAGTGAACAAATAGGAGTTGTAGTTGTTACTGTATTTGGAGTGGACTGGTAGCAAATAGAAACGGAAGCCAAGGCACTTTTTTAAATTATTGATAATCAATGAAATTATTAATAGCTTTCAAAAAGGGGCCACAAAAAGAAACACTAACCTAAATAAACCGCGAGCACTTGGAAAATATGCGATTTGAAACTTTAACCTTGAGGACTGAAGCTGAGAGCAAATTATTCCCGGTTTATGCATTATTAGAAATTCATATGTGATTAGCATATATATATATATATAAATATATATACCGCTCTCTCCCTCCATCCCTCAGTAACACACAGGCGCGCGCTCACGCACTCACACGCACAAGCTCGTGCGTGCCGTCTTCCTGCCAAGCCGTGTAGTCGCGTTGTCCCGCACAGCACGAGCAAACGGTTGTCGTTTTCAGCACGGGACAGATCCTGCACCCTCTGACTGCAATATGGCGACAGAGGTAAGAAATTCAGCTCTTTTGCTGCCTTTTCTTTTTAGTGTTTTATGAGCAGAACCCGAGAAATGATTTTGGTACCTCCGTTATATATATTTTTTTTCCTAAGAGATGCAGGTTGTCTTGAAAACTGACTGGCTGAACATGGGATTTTCTGTGGCTTATCGTGGTGCGGGTGTCTGTTGCCTTAATTCAATCAAAATAGCCGACTGGACGTGGTAGCAGAGACTAATGTAACGTTATCTCTATTAAATATCCAGTTTCACTTATTTCCATACAGTTTTAATGAGCTCTGTTACAGCTAACAGAGACCTTCAGATACAGAACAAGATTTTTTTTTTTTCCTTTTTGACCAGACATAATCTTATTCTCACACATTCTACAGAGAGAAACTGAAACCAATGACATTCAGGCATCCAGCAGGCTCAAAGCTGAGGAGACTGATGGAAGTGGTGATGAGATGATGGAGCAGTCAGCACCATGGACAGGGACAGTCTCAGTCATACTTATAAATTAGCCTGACAGGGCTTTGTCCTTGTATTATAAATGAACCACATATTGAAACAGCTTGACCGCTGAGCTCCTTGCTGTCATACACCCTTCACGTATCTTAATAAATGTAGTTGACATGGCAGCTCTATACAGTAGATGCTACAGATGCAGAGGGGTACACGACTGAAATGGATTTGGTAGTATGTAACAGGCATTGTCACAACTAGTTACTCCAAACAGCATCAACAGCCCTTGCAGATATATTTTTAGCCTCATTAAGGGCCAGCAGCACGACTTTCTCCCTCCCTTTGTGTCCTTGGTGATGTCACCATAATGCTAAAGACATAGCTGCCTTAGTTATCATAATAATGACTTCAGTAGAGGAGACAGCTATTACTTTAGTGTAAGTTTGCAGATTACATTCATGTATGCAGGATATGCTTAAATATATCCAATTTATGAGTGAGTGTAGTTTTAATGTAAGCGTGGTAATGCTGCAGGTGAAGGTGCAGTGCACAGTAAGCTGGTAGGATTCATGATTGTGCTTTTTTTTTTTTTTTTCTGTGCCTGCAACACATTGGCAGATTGGCTCTGATTTCCTCTGGTGGACTGCCAGTATCCCTGTCCAAGCCCCATCAATTACACACACATATACACGTGCATGCACATAAACACGGGTACACACGCACACAAACACATACAGTGTGTGGAACCAGGACAGATTTTATGTCCAAGGCCTATCAATTATCCATGGCATATTTAATGTGAACTGGCTGCTGCAGTTTGTTACTATCAGTGATTGAAGCCGCCCAGTTTACTTCCTATCCATGCTTTTATCTATCTATCCCTCTCTCTCTTTCCCGTCTCTCTATTTTATGTATCAGAACTCACTCCACGATATTTACTGTATGCCAAGTCAGCAAATGACCAAATTAAGTGACTGAGTTACAATCAGCTCGTACTGCTGACTGTTTGTGCTGCATGGACAGTCTCTGGATCCAGTCCACTACTGCCAGATCTCAGTCCATAGGCTAGCCCTGGCTCGGGTATTACACTGTTGAGGAATAATGTGTTGAAGCAGAGTCATCATCTCAATGGCTGGCACAGGCTCAGCTCTCTACTGAAACAATGTTCCACCTTCTTCCAGGAAAATTTCCTCTTCCAGCTTTGGTCCCACAGTCACTAATCTTCCACCTAGATGTCATGGAAATTTGACTGTTTTGTCAACACTGTCTAAACTTTAATGATTTATAGACCTCTGGCCAGCCCAGCTTGGCAGTAAACATGAAAAATCCTGCTCCCAATGGCAGGAAACCAGTTATATTATGAAGGGATGAAAAGAGAGTGCTGACAGTAAGAAACATGCTGAAAGAGCTATGAGAAGAGAATGAAAAGTCTTAACTCTGGGTGCGTTTACTATGCGCGCTGTAATTGTGTGCATGTGCCCTTTGCGATGTCTGCCCACCGGCAGCACTCACCCATGCTGTCGCTGTGTGTTCCTTCAGTCGGAGTGACTAAACTAGGAAACATGTCATGGCAGTAAGAGTCACACAGACACACGGATCCAAGCTGGGGAGGCAAATAGGTGGAGGGTACTGCGGTGGGAGTAAAAGGATACAGTATATATAAAATTTAGCAACATTCTTGGTGATGAGAGGTCATTGCTGCAGTGTGTGTCAACTTTTTTTATTCGTCTGCTCAGCCAGTGGCTATTTCTGCTCACAAAACAGGAAATGCATCAGTTTTTGTGCGCCAGTAGAATTTCTCCAGGAAAATCCTTCATAATAAAAATTTCATGAACTGAGTATAGGCTGAATTATCTCATGTAAATACTGAACATAACAATTTACAGTTTATGAAATAGTTTGAGTTTTGTGCTTCATTAGATTCACGTGTCTTGTTGTATTTATAACCCTCTTAACTGGTGAGAAGTAGGGCTGCAGCTAACGATTATTTTCATTATCGATTCATCTGTCGATTATTTTTTTCTCGATTAATCGATTAGTTGTTTGGTATAAAATGTCAGAAAATGGTGAAAAATGCCGATGGCTGTTTCCCAAAGCCCAAGATGATAATTGATTAATCGACCAATCGTTGCAGCTCTAGTGAGAAGACCTCCCTCTGTAGCCTTTTTTTTACTTTGTTTATTTGCTTCAGTGTGCAAATCAGTTTGCATATAAATTTAAACCAAACTAAAAGTAAAGTAAGTACGTCTATTTTTTAAAATCTGTAGCACAAGTTTCCAAGTTCATTAAAACCAGGAAACTGGTGGGTCATGTTTGGACAAATGGATGGACTCAGTGTTTGATTGCAGGCCTCAGAGAGACGTGACTCCTGCCTGCTTTGCTCAGCTGCGAGCTACATGTAGCACAAAGATGTAAGAAAAAGGTCAGTAGGTCACAAACAAGCCAAAACACACTGTGACGTCCCACTGGCCTGAGTACAGTGACAGTGCAAGGCAAAAGTTGTCGAGTTTATGCCTCTGGACAGCTCCCAGAACGACCTGTCAACTAAAACGTTGGCATCAGCGATGGTATTCTGCATAAATCCTCAGGTCTTAGGCAGCGTTTTGTCATTCAGCGCCATGCAAAGAGTGATGTGATGCTCCCATCGCTCTTCCAATCAAAAACATGGTGTTATTATAGAGACACTTATACAGAGGTGGAAAGTAACTAAGTTTATTTTCTTTCTTTTCCTCCTACTTTGTTTCTGTTCTTCCTTCTTTGACATTCAAGCTTTTTTCTTCATTATGTTGCTGATTTTTCCTTATTTATTTCCTTCCTTTCCTTCCTTTTTCTTCCCTCTTTGCTTATTTATTGTCTTCCTTTTTTGTACTATGTTCTGCATTCTTTCCTTTTTCTTTCCATCTTTCTTCCCTTCCTATTTTACTTCTTCCCTTCCTCGCTCCTTCCTTTATTTTTTCCCTCTTTCCTTCCATGTTTCCGTTCATCTGTTTTTATGTCCTTTCAATCTTTTACACCCCTCTTTCAGTGACTGAGTGATGAAGTTACACCATTGGTTGGCCGAAAGCCACTGAAGCTAAGTATCCCAGAATGCATTTTGCAGTGATCGTGGAGATTAAGCTGTTGTAATTTTAGCTGTAGGACTGTTAATATGTAACTTTATTAAGTTTTCATATTTTTTCAGGCAAGAAAGTAACAATTTACACAATATGTGGTCAGTTTATCCAAATAACGCCTATTTGGATATTTGCTGTGGTGTTTTCGGAGATGTGAGATGAGCCACTGGCCGAGTGAGACCAGCCAGTCATCTCAGTCCGAACTTGGCGTACTTGGTATTGAGAAAGGCCCATGGATGTCAAATTGGCTTCAGTCAAAGCCCGGCGCACTTGGTCGCCACGTGTCACCACTACCTGTATCCATCTTTTCAAATTTATAGCCCTCTGGCGTTTCATACACAGTCCAGCTATATACTAGATTTTGACCTAGTCTTGTTATATGTCTTAAAACATCTCTGGAGGGGATCTTTAATGAACCTGACTCTCTGCCAGTTTACTTCTTAATTTGATAAAAGATTTTCAATCGTGTGCTGATAATTGCTTCTATTAATAGAGTGACTTGTTGTTCATCATGATGGCCTGAAGATAGCGCATCGAGGAGGAGGAGGAGGGGGGCCAGAGAAGCTCCGGCAGACAGAAAGATCTAGTGGCTGTGAGCTGATTTTTGGCTGTTAACAGACAAAAATAGCAGCTTGGATGCTATTCTTGGTTGTGAATGATAATATAGAGATGAAAAGCTGGCACTGTACTACAGTATGTCTGCTTACATAGAAATGACTCTCTAGAGCTCATACATCTAAGTAACCTCATAAACAGAGCTTCTGCTTTCTTTCAATATTACAGCTAGCCAAACTTTGGGCTGACATGTCTTTGGAGTTGAATAAATATTGCATTTAAAAAGCAACAACCTGACCCGCTCTGTGAAATACGGACTTTTATTTTTTTTAAAAATCGGAGGCGCTGATATGATTACAAACCTTGTCTCTCTCTCTGTTTCTCACTCTACCCCCCCCCTTTTTTTTTGTTCATCTCTCTCCCCCTCCGTCCATGCTCCTACTGTATCTCTAATTACCATCCTCTGGAGGGGAGTAATTTAGATCAGCAGGGGACAAGTTTACACTGGCCCACTTGCTCGCTGCTGTATGCTTCTCAAGGGAATGACTGTTTGGGTGTAAAACACACCACTCGACATCAAAGTGCTGTAAAGGGGAGTCTTTCAAAGTGTTAGTGATTACTGCAATTGGGCCTATTGATGCAAGAGGAATGCAGTGAGAGTGCTAACTACGCCTGCACTGCTGTTGACGTAGTGACATGGTACCATTCTCTCTGTGCGTCTATCCCTGTTGCACCTGTAGGCAGAAAAACAACTCATAGCTGGCAGGAAATATTGTATAACTCTGTGTAAGTACTGTACAGGTCATGTAATTGAGAGCTTTTTACACCTCCACTCTGTTTTGCATCTTACCTGTTATATTGTATATTAAATCACCATTATTCTTTGCAAAAACACTCTGCTGCTCTAACAAAATATATTTTGGACCTTAAACTGACCTTAAATTTTTCTTCTTTTCTTATTTCTCTATGTATTTAGTTCCATAACCTTCAGGAGCTGAGGCACAGTGCATCTCTGGTCACAAAGGTGTTTATACAGAGAGACTACAGCGAAGGAACAGTCTGCCGCTTCCAGACCAAGTTCCCCTCAGAGCTTGACAACAGGGTGAGCACAAATACAAACACACACACACACACACGCACACATATCCAGGTAAATGATATGATGTTCCTGCTCAGACAAAAGCAGAATAATAATGTTGAAAATATCTCAAAACTCCTGTGTGTGCACAGAGGAAAGGTTCATGTTTACTTTTGGGACAAGGAGAAGAATATCATTTTTTCTTTTTATTGAGGTGCAAATGTGCTCTTTTTACTTTGCTGTATTAGCATCTGTTAATGTTGTTATGTAGAGGTATTATTGTAGACCTGTCTACTAATTAGCATCTGAAGCAGACAGTCCACACTCAGAGAGAAACACAGAGGGAGTCGGTGTAAAAGGACCGTTAGAAAATATTTTTAAAAATCTACATCACTTCACTGTAAATGGTCTCTGTCAGAAAATAAATGTAAAAAAAAATCAAACCTCTACCATTAACTGTCACAGTTCTGAGTAATCTTCTCCTCAAGTTTCTTCATTTTCTATAAGTGAGGTGTGCTTCTAAACGCTTTGACAAAGTAGGAGTACTTTGGGTTGAGCAGAATGCAGCTGGTATGCTTGGCAGGCGGTTTTATAGCTGAATAGCTTGCTCCCAGAGTTATGCCAGAACACTTTTCACTTTTTTGCAGCCCTTATGGTGTGTGCGTGCCTCCATATCTCTACCTGGATGTTTGTTTGTGTATGTAAGTAGATTGAGCGGACCTTGCTTGAGGAGACAGTGAAGACTCTGAACACTTACTATGTGGAGGCCGAAAAAATCGGAGGTCAGTCTTACCTGGAAGGATGTCTGGCTTGTGCAACGGCTTACATCATCTTCCTCTGCATGGAGACACGCTATGAGAAGGTAATAAACCTGCACACACCTAAACGATAGCACACTAAATGGCCTTATACTGTACAACTTGTAGTACAGCAGTGTTTACCTATACAAAACAAGTTCATATTTATGCACAGATTTCATTCAGAGCTTGCTTTGGTATGGTTGCTCAGCATCTTGCTGTTTTCACAACTAAAATGATCATTATTCCAGAAGTCACAGTCTCATAAAACTCTGTCTGTTTGTGCGACTTTGACCTACTGAGAATTAAAGAGCAAACCTGATGGAAGCAGCTCTCATTAGTCTGGGGAAACACCTTGAACAGGTTGCCCTTCTGTCACACAGCACACACATTACCAACCATTCACACCCACAGGCAATTTAGAGTCTTCATTCACCTATCCTATCTATTAAATATCTTGGCTGTCTTTGGACTGTGGGAGGAAATGAGAGCATCTGGAAGAAACCCACATAGACAGTGAGCGAATGTACACACGCAACACATGAAAGCCCCAGCAGGCCAACAGCTTCCAACTCAGGATGTTCCTGTTGTGAGACGATAGCGCTAACCACTTGGCCACTGTGCTGCCGTAATAAATATTCAAATATTACATAATTTTCATATTGTAATATTAAAGATTTGAAGCTAATGGTATGAATCAGAATCCTCTTTGTTGAAAGACAGTGAAGTGGAAAACTTCCATTTTTGTAGAAATGATTATTTCAGCTTGACTATTATTCATCAACAGCTGGTTATTATAAACTCCATTGCCCATCCGCAGGACTTATTTATTGCCATATTTGTCCATTTTTATGAAAACCAGCTCTCTCTCACACACATGAAAGCATTCAATTGTGTGTTCTAATGCACTCTGGCTCTTTGAGGTCAGAACACAGTTATTTACACCCACTCACACAGGGCAGCAGAGCCAAAAAACAGGAGATACAATCTGATTCTCTCTTGCACAATGTTCCCCTCAGCTGTCTGTCCACTCACTTTTAAAAACCCGCTCTAAAGCCCACACCTGTGTGCCGGTGGGCAAGGCACGGCACGCCAAAGGTAACATGACATTTACCTTCAGCGCAACCAAAATGTCTGTCCTGAGAAAGGGCAGGTGATTAAACCTCTCCGCGGCTGTGTTGCTGCTTGTCACTCACTGAGATGGAACACACGCATACACAACGCAACCACATACACAGTGAGTTTGATTTATCCTCTTGTGACTGTGTGTGTGTGTACCTGCCAGTGTTTTAGGTAAAACTGGAGTGGCGTGAAGTCCCAGCATGCCTCGCTGTTCTGATCTCTGTCACCCACAACATTCATCTCACTAGTCTTGTTGCGTTTCATAAACATTTCTTTGTCAAAGCGATACAGAGGTACTGGGAGCTGACCAAGAAGCACAAAATGCTTATTGCAGCGTTGAAGCCATGCAGAAACGGTGTGGTCTGAGGCTTCTTTCATCTCTCTGTCAGCTGGGTGCTGAGATGCTATCAGCCCAACAGGAAAGATGTTTATTTACTTGTTTAACTTGGCTGAATGACGTTCTGACTGATGACAATCAAGTATACCCACCCAAGTTGATGCTGTGCATGCGCGTTATGTGTGTCCGGCTGATAAAGAGGCCACACACCAGCGAGCGTGGATCAGTGTGCAGATTCATTGGAGCACCCAGAGCCTGCGATGCTTACATCTCACCCTATCAAAGGACACTGATTGCTCCCAGCATGTCAGAACAGATACACGTGCACAGAAGCATTCATAAAGCTTCCCCCCACGCATAGTACATGCCCTCTATCTGCAATTTTCTTTCTTGTATTATTCACAAGAATGTGGCTCTACATATGGGGCTTACACACATCCTTCCCTTTTATATTGCACTTGGTGACATAAACAATCTTCATTTTAGCAGAAGAATACACAATCGTGGCATGCATGTGAAACAGACTGTGACACCTTTGCTGCACAGGCGATACGCACACGCTCACAAGGCTTTTCCCAGAGGGGCTGTCACACACATGCCAGCACAACAAGAGGCACAGCTTGGATACTTGACTGTCATATTGTTACGCTGAAGAGGACTGAGCTGCCCTGAGAGCTCGCTAGCAGTGAAAGGATTGGCCTTTTCCCCAGACCACAATAAACCTATTAGTCAGGGCTCTGCTCTGTGTGTCTCTGCTTCCTCTCTGTGATGCTTGATTCTCTTTGATGGAGCTTTTTAACAAAATACACCGTTTATATTGTGTTAAGAAATTTGTGGACATTGTTCCAACCTGAATATTGATTGCTTTCTGCCGAGGTGTTCTTGACATAGATCTGACTGATTAAACGCAGCACAATGGAGCAAACCGCTGCCTTTTGATGGCTTCTTCAATGGCATTTCACTGAGGAATTTCATTTCTTGTTCGTAACATTTTCCAGACATTTCCCAACAAAAGTCTCTTCTTCTTCCAGTGGAGGACAGAAAAAAACTATTTGTGACTGTTGTGTGGTTTAGTCTCCGCTAGCAGGGGTCACTATATTAGCAGCTGTGCCTGCAGCTGTAGCAGGCCTTTGACATCCCAGAGGAGTGCTGCTCAGTGTGTTGCACGGTCTCTATTGTTTTAATCTCTCAAGGCTGAGTACTGCAGTGACCTTTAGTGAACTCACAAAAGAGGATGTGCATGTGTCATGTTCAATAAATCAGCTCAGGAATACACACAAGTATTTCATCCCCATGGCTCATGGCCTTGTGGCTTATTACAATTTGGATCCCATTATTGTAGTTTTCTACTTAAGATAACATTAATTGCTGAGATCACAGAACAAGATACACAAAACAATTAGACCAAAGTTGTAATAAACCATTTTTTTTCCTGTAACACACAGTACAATATACGGTATGTGATGCTGTAATTTTTGCTATACTAATGTGTGTTGTTTTAACAAAGACACATAGATGTGCAAACAACTGCACCTCCTTTTGTAGAAGTGGTGACAGCTTTCTCAGTGTACACGAGGCCCAGCGGAGCGTGGTTCAGCTGATTGACATGGTTAGGCAGATTTTAGGAGAGGCATGGCACGTCAGCATTGTTGGTGTCCACAGAGGCATGGCCCAGGCTGAATAAACTGCTCTAATAATGCCACTTTAGCTAATAGCTGTCTTTTTTAGCATGACTGACCATCAGTCAGCAGCCATTTGGTTGCTATCAGCAGCAACTCAGGACTATGTCGCAGTGTTTATACTCATACTTCTCTGCTCTCCAGGAAAAACTATGTTTGTGTGTGTGTTTGTGTGTGTAGTTATAATGTGTAGGAGAATGTATACAGGCTTGCTTGTTTGAATTTGTTTGCCAAGGCATGGTCTGAACTTACTGCTCAGCTTCACTCCACTGCTGCTCTGTGGTTTTTGCACAGTTGATGCAATACTCACTTGCAAAGCTGAGAAATAAGTCCAGTGCCAGTGCAATCTAAATAAACTGTCCACTTCACGTTTGAGAGTGTTTCCAAATTGCCCCGACAGTTAACCAAGGCATGACATTTAGCCTGAGAGAGCCATCTTTGGAATTAGGAACTAAAGCTTCCAAATGGAAAACTTCAAAACGAGAAAAGCTCATGCTCGTCAATTTTAGTAATTCAATTCATACAGCATTGCTTGACATGAGTGGCTTGGAACTATGTATAAAAATAACTGCCGTACTTAGAGCATAATGGAATTACTTTGAGTTTAGATTATAATGTTCAGGAAAAATAAAGACGGGCAATGACTTGGGGAGAGTCAGTATCATATGCCGTATGCTAACTATGCGCAGAAGGACTGCAAACTCATTTCTTCCATTTTTCATTTTTTCCACCCATGACAGCACAGGAGGAGGTTGAAGTTGCTGCAGCCTTGCCCGTGTTTAGCCTCTTTTAGGTATATGGTTATTACATGTAACACAGACAGACTTTGAAAAGTATCATGCAGGTAATTGATCCCCAGCTGGATTGTCTGTTCAGATTATTCTCTGCTACATTCTCTGCTAGTGTTTTAGGTTTTCCTTGTGCCTCAAATGGTTCTAATCAAATCTGGATTCTATCTCTAGATGTACCTCTGTCATTTTCTAACCCCTCTCTGCTTTTCCTGTTTCATTCCAGGTGCTGAGGAAGATATCAGGCTACATCCAGGAGCAGAATGAGAAGATCTATGCTCCGAGAGGTCTGCTGCTCACAGACCCCATAGAGAGAGGAATGAGAGTTGTATCCTTCAGTCGTCTGCTGCTGCTCTCCTGTTCAACTGTGCAACAAATAGGATAAAGGCTCAAGCAAGTCAGATACATAGAAGACTGATGAGAGGTGGCAGTAGTTTAAAGGTCATAGAAACCGGTTTGGTCACCAGTTAGAATCCTTAGAACTGCTAGAAACATCTGGGTTGGATAAATGAATGAGAGACACTCTCCTCCTCCTCATAAATTACCATCAAGGTGCCCTTGAACATGGCACTTAAACTCCAGCTGCTGCAGAGGAGCTGTTCAATGGAACAACTATCATTCCCAGGAGTGAATTTGAAGCAGGGCAGGGCTGAAAAAAGCATGCAGTCAAATGCCCTTTTGATAGGAAAAGGCGAACAAAACAGGGTGATATGGTGAATCAGCAGCCTGAGCTATGCACCCATGACATTGTTTTGTCTGTGTGGACATCTCAAGCCACCTTCCTCTGTTTTATCATCCTAAAATAAGGTTAAAACTCTTCAGGCTCATTGTACTGTATGTTCTTTTATATTTTTGAGTTACTGCGTTTTTTTAGACACGGCATGATTCAGCACAGTTCCTGTAGTTAAAAGTCAGGAAGAGACAGAGAATGCGTCCAGTAGACCATCACACAGACCTGGCCCAGACTGGCTCAAAGAACAGGCTCCAAGTCACAGCGCCAACCTACTACCAACACTTATTAGTCAATACACTCCGACACAATATGGCCTCTGTTTGAGGCCAGTGAGAGACCTCATTCTCTCAGACAGTGTCTCATGTATCTGTGTCTTTTTTCATGTTGGTATGATCCCCTAGCCTGAACATCAACATATATTTTTATCATTAAGGACAAACTGAGTCAATTAATTGTTACTCTGAAATCTGAATTTGTTTCCTAATATCAGGCGAGGACTATTACTCCATCTCGGGTGCAACTAAAGCCAAGTACAGACTACATGAGGTTTGCCTGTTCAAGACAAATGTTTGAGATCTGGGAAAACCCTTGAGTCATCACTGAATCTGCACAAGACATGTCCTGACGTTTTTGAAACAAGTTTGACGATGACGACGACGATGATGATGATGATACCTTATTGGCAGATCAAGTCTGAATTTTTTTTTTTTTGCATCACAGCAGCTCCATTTACAACATCATAGAAAAGTCAAAAATTAAGACAAGAAACAAAGATACATACATTTAAAGTAACATTAAAATCACAGAAGACAATATTCAAAGACCTTCAACGTACATTTGACCTGAGATGAAGCTTCATATTTACTTTTAGGGTTGATTGGTGTACAAAAGAGTGCTTCAGTCTAACTTTATTAAATCATGGAACCCTGTATCTCCGGTTTGATGGTAACTCTTCAGGACGTGGTTGGGGTCAGAGACAATGTTGTTGGCCAACCTTAACATGTTATTATGGTAGAGTTCCTCAAGGGGTTGGCCTACAATCTTTGAGCAGATTTTCATTTGGTGGAGCAGTTTTGGCTTTAAAGTAGTGGACAAACACTTGTACCATAATCACAGAATTAAAAAAAACAAAAGAATTTGTCTACTTGCGCCAAAAGACCTAAGGCGGTAAAGAAAATAAAATCTTTGTTTTGTCTTTTTGCAGACAAATTCAATGTGGTCTTTCCAGGATAACAGATGGTCTATCATTACGCCCAAGTATTCGTATGAAAATACCCGCCTGATTTTTTCATTATGGATAACAATAGGAACTTTATGAGAGTCAGATGGTGAACCAAATACAATTTCTTCCGTTTTTCTTTGTGTTAATCTTAAGAGCATTATTATGAGTCCACTCGACCGCTTTGTTCACGCCATGTTGGTGCAGCCTGAGTTACTTAACAGAGATATTAGAGCTGTATCATCAGCTGTATTTATTTGGTGTATCTGTACGGCAATTGTCAGTATAGAAAATGAAAAGCATGGCTGAACTCACATAACACAGGCGGGCCCCAGTATTGGTTGTGATGGCAGATGAAAGGGTTTGATTTTATCGTTTCCGCAAATGAGATACATTTGCAGTAACGACGGGGAAGGAGGAAAACAGAGGACACACAGTGATTTTACACATGTTTTTGGTGAATATTAGAAGCAGTGGATTTAAAATCACTATAACGATGTCTGACATCAGTTGTGCAGGTTATGTACCCCAAAATCAACATAACAACAGTCTGGAGCAGAAAGTGTTTTTTAGTGTTCAGCACAGCAGTGTTAGATTTTGTCTTGTAGTCTTGTAGTCCGCTATAGCTCCAAGCAGATATGTGAACAGAAAGGTTTTGGACATTTCAGGATTGTTGGTTGTTGTTGTGATTGTGGAATTGAACCTCCGACCCTTCCCGCACTTTCTCAACCTCGTATTGTAATATTCTCTCCTTGACATTCGTGTCCTCAGCTGGAGATCAGTGTGTTTGAGGACCGGGGCTCGGGCAGCTCCAGTCCCAGCAGCAGCATGTCGTCGGCGGGAAGCAGCGCTCGGTGACTGGAGGGGCAGCGCCAGGCTTACGGGTACCACCACAGGGGCAGCGGGACTCTTACCAACATCCGCATACTGAAACATGAGAGCACCAGGTTCTAAGACAAGTGGAGAGAGAAAGGCGAGGAGGTGATCCACAGCATTCACACTCTCCCTGCTGGGGCCAACAACGTACCACCTCGAGAACAGGAGCTGGCTTACTCATACACACTGGATATGCAACAGAATAAACACAAACGCAACAGAACCCACATGTAGGCAGTAGGCACATGTCCAGAGTGTCTGTGAGTGAATATCCTTCACTCTCCAAGAACTATCCAAACCAAAATAATCATAACTTATTTTGTTCCACTTTTTCCACTCACCTATTCTCTTATTCCATCACGTCTGTTTCCATGAGTCAGACCATCTCTGTGTTGTAGCTGATTCAGCAGGCTTAGCCCTGATTAGACTAGACATCAATGCTTGATTGTTTTCAGGGGGGTCACTGTCACTACGTCCATCTGCTGACACATTGGCAGTGTAGTTTTAAGTCTGTGCTGTAGTGCTGTCAATCTTCCTCTATAATCCTATTTAAATTTCATTCCTTATTATTTTTAATATTCGAATTATATTCAAATTTTTAACGTTCAAATTTAGCCTATTTTTAATATTTACTATGGACCTATACACTGTATACACAGGCTTAAGCATTGCCAATGTCACTATAACTGTTGTTATACGTTCTGTCCGCTAGAGGACATTCCAATAAACAGGTGATAGCTTCCTTGCTAAGTAATAATTAAGCGTAGGGCCAAAATGAAGAATGTTAACCAAAATATAAATATTAAATAAGCTTTTATCGTACTGGATCATAGTAATTAAACTACGCACTTAACTGAAATATAAATAAATCCACATCAGTATGCGCTGTGTTATTTGTGTTGGGATGTACTGTAAGCCCAAATGATGAGCTTGAGTAGGAGCTCTGTGTCCAAACCCCACACTGCAGGCTGCAGCATTGATCACTCAGGCTCTTTTACTTTGGGCCTGCTTTTAAAAAAAAAATCCATTTGTTGACGGAAATCCAAAAACTTTCCACACATTGCTTCTAAAATGGTCAGGAGTGGTGGTCTCCATGGGTGCATCAATTTCTGTCATTGTGACATTAAAGGTTAACGTTAGCACATTAAATGTGAGATTGTGATTCAGTCAAACTCAGAAAACTTTATTGTTCATCAGACGTGACAAAAGCATTTCGTTTTTACATGCGGGTAGGCCGAGACGAGAAGGGTGAGATTCGCTAACATTTGCCAACACATTTATAAAAAATTATAAAAATACACATTTGAATAGTAATTTCAGCATTCAATTAGTATTAATTTTTTTAGTATTCAATTTATATTCGACTCCCAAAATTCATTCTAACAGCCCTACTGTGCAGCAACTCTGAAATCTGGAGGGAGGAAAACTAATAGCTTCCTGGGAGACCCAATGTTCTCCAGTCTCACTGAATGGTCGCATGCATATCAGGTGTTCAGGGTGAAGCCGCTTTGAATGCTGGCAAATTGGGCCTGCTGTGGTACGGCTTGGTTCAATGCTCTGTTCACATGCATTTGGCTTCAGTATCAAACAGCTAACAGAGAGCACCTTGGATTATTTATCCCTCTCTTTCACAGCAGTGGATACTGGTGATCCACATCACAGCTGTAGGTCACACTCCTACGCACACTCTTTCTCCCTTTTACACACACGCATACAGATGCACACAACCATTACCGAGCACTCATACGGACACATACTGGTGAGGGGACTTGCACGCACATGCGTACACACAGCTGCAGCTAGTGGCTATGCGTTCCTGCACACACACACATATTCTGGCAGACATAGACTCAACCCAGCCAGACAATATTCTCTGTGGTCTCAGCTCATTGCGAACGCAAGCAAACCCAAGCTGTGTAAGACTGTGCTGGTTTCTCCGGTTGTGTGTATCTGGTGTGTAGTGTGTGTGTGTGTGTGTGTGTGACATCAGTCCCAGTCTACCCTAGTGTGAGATGAAAGCTAATCATTAAGGAGACGTCAAAGAGCAAAGATCAGTTCCCCAAATGAAAACTGAACGCTTTCTTGACACATTTTTGTGTCGACGTTGTTATCGCCACAGCTGCTTAATATACGTAGCCAGTATGGGTGTTAATGACAGGAGTGTGTGTTGGAGAATTAGTCTGACATGAGTTTAAAACCTGAACCTTTTGTAGTCCGTCTATATGGTTTTCAAACTAGATGCTGATTACTTTTAAATTTTGCTAAATGCAAAATCCAAAACGGCAGTGATTAAAAAGACATAGTGTGTATTGTTGCTGACATGCACACAACAACAAAACATTCAAATAAAACTGCTTAAAAAGCAATAAAATAAAACAGGACATGAGAGATGTTGATGCAGATGGTCTAAAATCTCAGAGTGAAAATGTATCTATCATCAAAAGTCAGTTTATGGTGTGTCAGTGAGCCACTGTTGTAGCACCCTCTAGGGTCGGACTGAGGACATACTCTTCTTTTAGCTTCTGAAAAAGAACAAAAGATTGAGTTTAAAGACAAAGTTGTTATGATTCAAATCATTTCCAAAAGGGTAATTTAAATGTATCTGAAGATCCTTAATGAAATCTAATATTCATCGTCACTACTTATTCACCATTCCGCACTACTCTTCAGTTATTCTAACACAATATCTGCACACATTTATGCAGCCTGAGGTACATAAAATGTGTCTTATTTTGTGGGAAATAGTGCCGCCTGTGTGACTCATATGTGTGGAGGTTGTTGAGAGAAAAGATGATCAGGACGTAGCAAAAAATGCTGATGCCAGTAGACAGCACACCCACACCACTTCTAACAAAAGACAAGACTTCCTGAAAAAAACTTCTGTCTGCATATTTTACTTCTGTTGCCACAGTTTTTGTCTTCTTCTTTCTTTCGACCATTTTCCATGTTGTTTTCTTTAATCTTGTCTCATAACATGATCTCTTAATTAACTCTGGGAGTGTAGCCCTTTGCCTTTGCTTTAGCCACATAAGCTACAAGCAAACCCTCAGCAGAGCCTCTGCTTTTAAAACAGTCTTGTGTAGTTTTACCACAAGATGAAGTTAAACTTTTTACTGGAAAGTCATTGAAGATATTTTGCTTCTCATCTATAAAAATAGTACAGCGGATAGTTCAATTTCAACATTTTACTACCCGAATGACAAACATTTTACCGCAGCAGTTCAGTTGTGCTTGTGTTCAGCCTCCTGTGCTTTTGATGCCTTCATGTTTCATCCCAGTGGAATGGATACCCCTCCTGGGGCTGATGGACTGACCAATTTAAAATGACTCAACACTGCCAATAAGCAAATAAAGGAGCTCAATGGACAATGTGTAAAGAAAAAAAAAACAAGTGTATATGACCTGTACAGGAGAAGAACTTTACTATACATGCTTGTCAATGTTTATCCACGCTGAGTTTGTGGAGTGTAAAGAAGTGGACGAAAAATGCTGTAATACTATTTAATTCCAAAACATCACTTTGCTCAATATTAGTCCCTAAACACATTTTTAATGTTTTGATATTCTCTGTAAATTTGGCATTGAGTGACTGAGCAGCCATGAAAGCATGTTGTCTGTAAAGCAGTAAGCTGCTGTGTAGTATCTTTGGTAACATAAAGGTTGATTATGTAGCTTATGATATTGTTAATGATAATAACAATGTCAGTTAATTTGGTGGAGGGAAACAGAGAGGTGATGATGATCGTCCTCAGGGGAAAGTCCAAAATGTGCCAAATTCATTGGCGGAAATTCTTAAAAGGAATACTTTGACATTTTGGGAAATACGCTCATTCGCTTTCTTCAACCTGCTTTTAATTCAAATGAATCTTTCTAAAGAACGGGACAGTATGATGCACTTGCTGTACTAGACTTATAAAAAATTTTAATTGATTTAGAAAATACTTGAAACAAATTGGCTGGAATATTTTTACTGCACTGGTGGATTTTTTTAAATGGTTTTGAGACAATAAGGGGCTAGAACTCAATTAGAGACTGAAATGACTTGATAAGAAGGAGATTTTTGAAGGAAGCAACAAATGCATCATAATTTAAAATGTGATCATATGTTTTATATGAACAATCTTATGACGTTTCATGATAAATCCCTCTGAAATGTAGTGGAGCAGAAGTACAATACTTTAATCTAACTAACTATAATCATCTAACTATCAGCAGAAACGCGAATGAGCATTTGCCAAAATGTCGAACTATTCCTTTAAGACTGTGAGGAGACAGAAGCACTGTGTGCCGGCATTAAAGGCGTTAATATGTAGCTTGTCCTTTCAGGAATGACCTCTTTGATTAATGAAGACAACCAGGGGAGTGAAGATTATGAAAACTGTAAAAAGATGTGCATTGAGATATAAATACATTATTATGTAGTGGCTTAAACTTTGACCCACTATCACACTGACTATCAAGATAACCTCCGTGCCAAAACATGTCTTTGGGAGAGGATGAGATATAAAGCTTGTGGGCCAGGTGATGATGTACAGTTTAGTCCATTTCAGTATGTAAATTCTCACACGCCATATATTTATCTCTGTACTGTATATGAGAGTGCAGCAAGTCTGTTCAGACACGTGGAGTCATCAGTAAGCCCTGATATGTATATTAAGCTGTTTCTAGTGAGAGATTATTCATAGTGCAATATGATGTCTTCCTAAAAATATAAAAGACCATATATAGAGTCTTGGTAACAGCCTCTTTGAGTTGCTTTGAGTTCTGAGCTGTTTTGGCTCGGGCAGACTAATACTGCATTGATGTTTAATGCTGCATGATTTGTGTGTAAACAACGTGAGTACCAGAGGACGAGAAGTGGAATCCCTGATCAACAAAGTCGATCCCTCAGTTGTGCTGCTGAGAAAGAGGAATTTGTATCTTATCTTGATGCTATTTGTGTGTTTACATAGATTATTTACATATTAATTGAGATGGGTTCATGTGGTTTTTTTTTTTTTCCTCAAAGCTGATTATTATTATTCGAAACCTGAGGAGAAGAGTTTCAATTGTCTCCAAGAGATAAATAAAGTATCATATGAAGCTAATGGAGAGAGACTGAGTTATTGTGACTGCAGGATACTGCCGGTATCTAACCAGGTTTGATTTATACTGTTGCTGAGAAACTGGATCCATGCTGCGCCTCTGCTCTGAGTTCATATGAGGTCGATGTTGGGCTCTCTCTCTCTCTCTCTGTCTCTGTCTCGCTCACTTTTTCTTTCTCAGTCACACACATCGGGAAATCGAGGGAAGGGGGACTCCACACTGAGGCCGTGTCATCTCACCTGAGGTCAGGATCTCCAGGTTGTCGGTACTGCAGGTAAAATCCGTGTTCAATAAAGAGAGATTAATTGAAAGTGAATAACAATATTTATTGAGATTAGCAACAAGATTTTTTTGTTTTTGCAATTAGACTACATCAATGTGAAGCCTCTTCATAAAGTCCATATGAAGATAGGACGCAGGAAAGAATCCCCCGGAGTCTGGACGCTGGTGGTGGTGAAATGGAGCCAGCAGATGGTTGATGGAAACTGAGTCTCCCTGGATATCATGGAGGTCATGGAGGTGATGGGGAGGAGAATATATATATATGATATTTAAAGAGTATCAAGGGTCTGATGTTGTCTGATGTTGATGTTGGAATTGTGAATGTGGGGATTTTGACAGCGTGGGAAAGTGGAAGTGAAAATAGCGACGTTCACCCATCGATAGAAAAAGACGAGATCTTCCTTATTGAATTTTCACCAAAGCTTCATTTAAATCAATGAATCTAGCGCTTAAAATCTTACTGTTAAGCAAGTGAAGAAAGTCTGTCTGTAGGACCAAATAATGAGGTATCTCAACCTGCATTAACTGATGTTTTAGCCACTTGAGGGCAGCGCAAACAGCTGTCATCACAAAACTGACACATTATCACCTTTTGAGTTGATTTGGCAAATGTGTTGGACAACAGTTGCTCATTTACACATCAGAGAGATACAGAGGAACATTAACATTCATTTGTAGTCATGTGTCCCCATCCCTTACCCAAGTCCAATATTCACTCTCCTTTTAGCTTTGGTTTACTGCTGTTTGGTGCTGAACAGTGTTTTTGGATTTTTTTTTTTTTTTGCATCTGCCTGCAGCTTCTAGAAATGACGCTAATGAGAGCGGCGTGAGTGAACCAAAACAGTACAGTTAGGGTTCAAAAAATGAAAACAGTAAGCTGAAAGATGCTATACAGCTCTGTAGAGATGTGAGCTGTTTTCTGTGGATTCATCACTATGAGCGACCCCCTTTTGCACGTAGTTGTGATCCACTCAGAATGATTTTTTTCCCCTCAGATTTGCAGGGGGAAATTACGTCATGTATGTGGTATAAAGGAGATCTTTGCCATCAGATCTCACCAGTAAAACAGGATCAATCACACATTTGGTTAAGGTTAGATCAAACCGTGGGTATAACTGGTAGGGATCTATGTCTCAGTGCTATTTATATACCCCCCCCTAGATTCTCCTTATATTGATGAAGACATTTTTTAAACTCTCCATTCAGAAATGGGACTGAACCAGATGTCATTGACCCACAGGGCAACAACCATGTGTTTGATCAGTCTCCCCTGTTTACCACACCAACCTTCACCCATCGGAACAACCTTGACTCTGAAATAAATCAAAGTGGCAGGGAGGCAGTGCATCTCTGTCGGGCCTTAGGCCTGTACATAGTTAACGGCAGGTTCAGAGGGGACTCTTTAGGGGGAGTCACATACTCCTCAGCTCTTGGGTCTAGTGTAGTAGACTATGCAATCACTGACATGGACCCCTCCACTACTAGTGCATTCACTGTCAGACAGCAGTCCCCCCTTTCAGACCACAACCAAATACATGTGTCCTTTAAACTCTCAGTTTAAGTGGAGACAAACTCATCATGGCCTTGAACTCACCTGATCTGATGAATGACATATGACCAAAACCAATATGCCCCTACCAGAGATGGTGCAAACAAGGCCATTGATGATATCAGTATGATATTTCATAAGGCAGCTATTAAAGCTGACCTTATAAAACAAAAATAGAAGCCTGTTAAAAGACAAAAGGCTGACAAATGTTTTGATCAAGAATGCAATCCATCAGAAAAGAAAATAAAAAACATCGCCAACCAAACAACCCAAATTTTAAGAAATTTTAAGCAAATATAAGTGTACAATTAGGAACAAAAAACAAAATTATACCCACATGAAACATGAAGTTATTAAGAACGCCATTAATCAAAATCAATTGTGGGACATGGGGAACAACTTCAACACAAAGCAACCACAAGCATTACCCATCCAAAATGGTGACATCTGGAGAGCACATTTTGAAAATCTGTATAAAGACATACCAATAAATTGAATTAATTTAGATCAATGTATTATAAATAAAAACTCCAAACAGTACAAGAAACAATTAAAGACAACCAAAACCCCCTTGATTTCCCAATTACTTGGAAAAACTGAGTACACAGACAAAATCTCTCCGGCCAAGGGAAGCTTGTGGTCCAGACAGAATTAAAAATGAAATGCTCAAATGCAGCACCCCAGAGATGCAGGGCGCAGTGTTGAAGTTGTTCAATATTGTATTACAGTCAGGATGTTTTCCTGACATCTGTTGCAAATGGCTCATTTCCCCCCGTTCATAAGAGTGGGGGCAAATCAGAGCCTAGTAACTACCGTGGCATCTGTGTCAGCAGTTGTCTGGGTAAATTATTCTGTAGTATTCTAAATAAAATATTACTAGATTTCCTTGACAAACACTCAATCCTGAGTAAAAATCAAATTGGCTTCCTCCCAAAACGCCGCACCACCGACCATGTATATACCCTTCACACTTTAATTAACAAACACGCACACCAGACAAAAAATGGTGAGATATTCACTTGATTTATTGATTTCAAGAAAGCTTTCGACTCTATTTGGTATTACAGGCTTCTACATCGTGGTCGCCTTAAATCCAGCCCCCTAGACACCCTCCTTTCTAAAGCCCCCCAAACCCAAGAGCTGAGCCCAGAAAAGAGTCCCCTATGTCAGTTGGTGCTGAGACTAACTGCCCCCTCTCAGACACACTCTGACCAATCTCACACCAACACCCCTTTCCAAACACCAATCAGAGTAAACGCAATGTAAAGAAACTATGTGGAACATTGGAAAGAAGAAACTAAAAGCCAGAGTAGATTAGAGTCTTATCTGGCCCTAAAAAGAGATCATGAATTGGCAGAATGTCTCTCTACTGTCAGACATAGAAAGCAGAGACAGATCCTAACCAAGAACAGGCTCAGTGACCACAAATTGGCAATCGAAAAAGGATGACAAAAAATCATGGCAACTAAAAGAAAACAGAATATGTGGTCACTGTTCGACAGATGAGGTTGAGACAGAGATGCACTTCTTCCTGCAATGTAAAACATTCAATGAAATAAGGAACATTTATTTAAACAAGTTCGACTCTGTAATTTCAGATTTCAAGGAGCTTACTGACATCTCAAAATTAAAAATACTCCTAGGAGAAGGAGACAGAGCATATCTTGCTGCCCAACATGTATCAACATGCCACAAACTGAGGGACAGTGAATGACCTACACACACACACACACGCACACACACACCCAGACACACGCGGTGACATTCATGCCAATAAAGTGAATTTGAAAATCTGATTAAATATTTTCTTCTTACCATGCGATGATACATGAAGCAGAAAAGCAGTGATTGAAAGTGTTGTGTTATAGTAGCTGTTACTCCTGAGGGAGGCTCTTTAACCAAATATCAAAAATGAAATTTGAAAGGCGATGATTCAGATACCGTATGTTCAGCTGACATAACATGGTGCACACTCTAGGAAAAAATGCTCTATGAATTTGGATCAAGGAGCACCGAAATTAGAGTTTAAAAATAGTTTGTTTTTCAGTTTTATGTCAAGGACCACCAAAATTACACAACCTAAATACACAAATGGATCAATGCGGGTAAACAAAATGGTTTCCACTAACAAAAACAATATGCAACCGTGTGTGACTAATACTTAATTGTCCATAACTAGGCAATCCTTCCTCATCATAACAGTTGGTTTTAAGTTCAGGAGAGGGACAGTGCAGTGTCTGCAGAAGCTTCAATTAACCTGAAAAAAAAGCATAGAAAGACAGATAATGAGTGTCCTCCTCTGACTGATGGTTGGATGACTGTTTCTTTAAATTTATAACATTTTAATTCTCCAGTTTTGAAAATCTGAAAATGAGTGAAACGGCATTAGAAAGGAGAAAAAGAAAAGCTTTTTTAAAGGTAAGTAAGATTTTCAGACTAATTTCTAGACCGACTAGTTTCAATGGACGTTTTTTGCAGCAGTGACAGTCCAGAGTGCCTTTTATATCAGTGTGTATGTGTGAGCATGTGTGTGTGTGTTTATAAGAGGTGTACAGTAGATCCATCATAGCCTGCTCATAAGACCAAAAATGAGTGATAACGTTCTGGCAAATATTGAGGCTTAGTTAAGATCACAGGAGTGGAGACAGAGGAGGAGCGGTGAGAGTGAACTGATATTTTCTCAAAGACAGCAGAAGAGTGAAGAAGCATCTCAACACCTGTGGGGAAAGGTCACTATCACGCTAACAAGCCGCTCTCTCCCTCCACACAGACCTCCTTTCTTCCACCAGATCTTCTTTTTCTTTTTTTTTTTCTACCTTCTGCTAGAAGATTGTTGCAGCAATTGTTTTGAGTTCCCAAGTTTTTAAATTCATCATTCTTTGGCTGCACAACACTTTCTCTTTCCGTTCTGCTTCCTCCACACCCTTCCTGCTCTTTCATTCTTTATTCTCTAAACAAGAAAAGGGTGGCCTTGTACACTGTTTTTTTTTTCTGTCTGAGTCACGTACAGCCAGAGGGCGAAAAAAAAAAAAAAAGTCACTTTCTGGTATTGATTGGTTAAAATGTTTATTCCCACAAATGACAGAAAATCAGTACACCACCACTGCCTCAGTGTTCCAAAAATATTTTGACTGGCAGTGGTGCTTGGCAAATGCAGTGCAGTCATTATAGTGAAGTTTACAATTGTGTGCTTGCATGTAATGCATCAAACACGGAGCCCCTCAGGAGCAGCTCTTGGCATCAAAGAAAAGTCAGGTCCGCAGTGACATTAGAGGAGGACGTATAAATCCTCCATTCTGCTCCCGACACTCATCTGTGTCTGCAATCACACATGAATACACATTTATTTCACAGACACGTTAACACGACAGCTTCCCCGACAAAGACTAACCAAACAACAGTCAAAGAAAATATCTCGTAGTCCAACACAGCTTCTCATTAGGCATCAAAACTCTGGCTGTGCTCACTCAGACCCACCAAACACTTAGATTCAAGATCACGGTGAGGTATGATGGTGCATTAAACCATATCCTGTGTGATGCAACAAACACATACTGACATACTGTACACAAAGCCCCACCCACACTTACATCTTTGTTTGAACATGTGTTTGGATATTGTAGCTGATTTTGACCATGAAAACCTCAGTGCTGAGACGCTTTCTGAAAACAGAAAGAGGTACAACATGGTGAAAACTGCAGGATTTGTCTCTCTGTGTTTTGGCCATACTTGATTTATTGTGCTCAGCCAAGTCTTGGAGACTCTCCTTTACTGTAAATCAATTTTTTCCCCTCTATACCACCACCCTGCCTGTTGGCTTTGGCGTGAGCATCCACTCGGTTTATTTAACCTCAAGTCTGATTGACAGCCCTTGTGTTGTGTTTGCCATTGGACCTCCCCCAAATGCAGCCCAAAATGCTACATACAAACACAACGTTAAGCGTCCAAGGTTGGAAATGTGTGGTTCCAGTTAAAAAGTCACGTCTGATCATCTCGCCTAATTGTGAAACAGAGGTTATTGTGGCTTGCTCTTCTTATATCTGTTGCTAGAGGCAAATAAATGATGCTGTGTCAGTTTCCGCCTTCCTAACTGCTTTAAAATGTGGAGCAGACACAGGGATGGGCTCCTGCTGAGTGCCGGGGTAAAACAGGGATAAAGGTTGACAGAAGAAGAGCTCTAAATTGTTGTCTCTGTTTTTCTAGATCCAAGAACAAACTGTACGCCAAAAAGAGGGAGAAAGGGCACAGAAGAGAGAAATAAATACAGGAAAGTTCATGAGGGACAATGAAACTACAGTACATGTCCATTCTGTCATCATTGCGTTATAATTGACATGTAATGTGGGGTTTAATGTTGAATGTTAGCCTCGCTTTTTTACTTTACGCACCCTTTTCTATGCCATAAGATCATTTGATTATTTGCAGTGTGCAGTTGTGAACATGCGTGCCCTCACATTTGTGTATGTGCACAGGTTTGCATGCGTGTGTTCCCTTTACAAGATGTGTGTGTGTGCAGTATTTCACAAGGAGAGCTTCAAATCCAGCTGCAGGACAAAAAAAACTGATGTGGTACCTGAAATTAAATCAGAAATACAGGGGGAATTTTTTTTTTCTTCTTCAGTTATAAGTACATCTTTGCTCAAGTTAGCTATTTTTGATGGGTTAGTATACAATTAAGTACAAAAAGAACTAACAGGGGCTTGTACAGTGACTCAGTGGGTAGCTCTGCTGACTCACATGGACCCACTGACTTCTTATTTTTATACTTTTAGTCATCATTCCTATCTGTAATTATAACATTGTGTTCACCGAGGTTAATTAATGAGATCTGGAAACCTGGCAACACTGCTGAAACAAAGTATGACAAGGCAAGCCCCAGCTTAGCCAGACTTATTTAGAAGAGAAAACTGTCAGCTATTAAGATCCATCATTTAAAGGCTGACGTCCAGGTTCAATGTTGATCTACCGCACTTGCTGTAGTTACACAAACACAGTTTTTCTGTGCAATGATGGATTATGACGGATGGGTTTGTTTAACATCTATCTGATCATCAGAATATGTTTCTTGCACCATCAGATTTTGTTTTAAAGATGTCCTCACAGATCTCATTAATTTGGTGAGTGCAATGATTTACCTTGCGAGGCAGCTGGATTTGCGAAATCCCAAGATCATACATCCATCTTGTCAGGCTTCAAGTTATGCCGCTTGTGTGCAAACCAACAGCAGTTTGGACCAATCAGCATCCTACGAGGAGCTACTGGCAACGACGGGTGAGGTTTAAAGGTGTAAAGACAGCAGGAAGTTAGCATGTGATAGACGGTGATAGACAGATGGTTCATCCCATGACCTGCCAAGTATTTTTTTGAAAGTGCCTGCCCTTTTCCAAACAGTGTCCAAGGATGACTTCTCAGATGGTTCTGTGTAACAATGATATTATGCAACCAATAGAAACAGTGGACAAAACTGCAAAAATGAGACCCAAGCTGTGAGAAACTGGAATTATCCTTTAAAATACCAGTATATGGATGTGATGGTGTCTGCTTTCCGTCCATTGCATACTGAAAATGTGTAGCCTCCTGTGACACAGAGGGTAAAATATTAAATGACATTTATTTCTGATTCCATCATCTTTAACATGTTGAAAAGGAAATTAGCAGCAATTACAATAGCTTACAACCTACTTAACAGCCAGCTGTTGTGTGTGATGTTCATTCGTGCTCAAGTGGTTGTGGAAGTTGCTTCATCTGTCACAAGTCACTGGCTTGTTTTAATGTTGAATACTAGAGATGTGCACAGGCAAATTATAAGCAGGGATAAGGAAAAACATTTAAAACCCATGAATTCTTTCTGAGGCTGCAACGCACCAAATGCACCCTCTCTGGAATCAGGCCTGCACTGGCCCGAGGACACAGGAGATGCGAGTTTGCACACAGCACCACTCCACTCATCAGGCGCTGAAAAGCCTGCACAGTTGTTTTCATCAGGGACAAGCTCATTCTCAGAAAACTAAAGAGAAAATAAACATGCATACTGTCTGGCTGCAGCTAAAAAAAGAAAAACCACTACAGTGTATACATTCAGATTCATATGGCTCCTTCTTCTCGTCTCCTTCCGCTCCTTTTTTCTTTGACAAATTCACCTCTGGTCATTTCCCTTCAGTACAAATATTGTCTTAACATATCCTTCCATATCTGATCTTCTGTCATTTTCTCTGAATGCCTAATGTGGCGTGTGTACATTGTGCAATTGCTGTTTGTGGGGCATTTTGTGATTGGTTTGAAGCCCCGAAAAGGGCATGTGGATTATTTTTCCACATGGAACACGTGCTCGCACACAAACAGGCTGCACACACACACACATACACAGGTCAAAACTCTCCTGAAACACACATATTGAGCATTGTGTTCCAGGTTTTATTTTGCACAGGGACATCTCCACTAGCAGTTCATTTCAGCAGAGAGAACCACAGCTGGAGCCTCTCGGACGCAGATAATGCAGTGGCAGTGACCATGCCACACACACACACACACACGTTGGAGATCATTCAATGACACTGTTCAGATATATAAAACAGAAATTCCTCTCTTTTGCTTACCTTGTCTATTCAGTTATTGTTGTTACTGATATCACATGTCACTTCTCCACCTTTCTGTAGTCATGCGCTTCCACTTTTCCCAAAAATATGTAATCCTACTTCCAGGTATGTCTAAAGTGGTTGAGCAAAGTAATCCACCACTGTGAATATTGTGTTTTCATTTATTTTCTTAGGTATTACCTCATACGTGACCTGGACACAGAAATGCTTCAAATCTGAATTGAGCTTTTGTATAGTAATCTGTGAATTCAGAGACCTCCTACATGTTTGAATGGGCAGGGTAGATACGGTAAATACTGTACACAGTATGTTAAGTTGCATATTGCATGTACAAGAGTCATGATGTACTCATCAGTAGCATCATTGTTCTCTTTACAAACTTCAATATTTGCTGAAATGCTGAAGATTGTCACACCCATCTCTACACATTTATAGGAAAATACACACATGACCATGTCTTTGACAATAAATGACTACATTGTTGTTAGGATTGTGCAGATTAAGTAGGAGAATGTGAGCAATCAGATTAGAAACACAGCTATGTCCTTTGAAAGCGTGCAATTTTTGACATTTGGGGATCATATTGTTCATGCAAACTGTGAGCTTACATATCAGTCTGGGGTGACACAGTACAAGTCTGGCTGAAGTGTGATTCAAACTACAAAAAAGTTTCCATTCGGCCCTTACAATAACATCTTTACAGCAACCTCAGTTGAACCTCTGACATATTTGTCGAAAATTTGAGCAAACATATTAAAATATTTGACTTGAGTGGACATAATCTTGCTGAACCCCCCGATCTTGCTCTCCACAGATTCTTTGGCTGACACGGCGAGCCTGACAACATTGTCGACGGGGATCCAGCAGAGATCCGTGGTGAGTAATTTTAATTGCTTTAACACATTCATCATCATTTGTTTATTAGTTTTTCAAGCTCTGATGCCTCTTAGTTTTCATTAAAAATGTCTGAGAGAGAAATAAATTTAGTTTTTAAATCTCAGCTGAAATGTTTGATATTTACAGGTGGCATCTGTGGTTTGGGTCCAACTCATTAGAAGACTCAGGGACTGATGTCAGGGGGCCGAGTTTGGTGCTGTATCTGAAGTGGAATGTGTGAGGTTTTTGACTAAAAATTTCCAAAATATATAACACTTGCCTCAGCGAGTGGATAGGGAGAAATCCTTGAATAACACACGCAGTCACTGATCTGGAGGACTTTACTGGAGTTCTGGCCAGCACTAGATGATGAATCTATCCCCTGCTATGATAGTGATCGTAGTCTAACGCTGGACGAGAGGGGATGTGTATTACTGCCCTGGGATTGCTGGGGACTCAAAGGAGAACTGATACTCTCCTGCAGAGTTATTTGGAAGCAAAAATTTGTCAGTCAACATGCTGTCAATGTCTTATGCAGGACAATGTTCTCTCTCTTTAGTCATTGTTTGTGCCAAAATACTGTAATTATTAATTTCCTAAAAAGTGTCGAGAAACATGAGACCAATGAGACCGTGATTATGCCTGTAGCATTAACAGAAAAAAAAATTAAGGGTTCCAAGTGCTTTATACATTTTACTGCTCTATATCGAGGGCTTCACTATTACACAATGTGAAACCTGAGGAAGAATCACATTGCCTGCATAAAATGGGAAAGTGATGTTTGTTGTGTTCCATCATTTATATGTCTGCTACTTTATGCCACTAGGTGGCACTGTCATAAAGCAGGCACTAGTTGAGACGCTGTGTATAGAGAGATAGAGGGTCAAGGTGGCTACTACTGAATGTACGATACTAATTCGCTACTAGTAAACAGTGCTTGTTAAAGACTCCGGCGTTCTTTTATTAATGAGCTCACCTTACATTTTAGTGACTTGTGTTTTGCCTCTTTTTTTTACTGACAACATGGCCAGAAACGTGCCTCCAACATTATTCACCTTGCCTGGGAGAGCCACCATACCTTTCGACATGTGGGTGCGGATTTTCAACAACTACTTGCTGGTGATTAACGCAACGAGGACTGCTTGGCCTGAAGTTTGCAAGCAAGCTACTTTACTCCATTGCCTCAGGGCCAAGGGACAACGGATTTTCTACTCATTGCCCAATCTCGGAAAACATTGGCTATCTGTCTGATGAAGATGTAGCCTCTGAGGGCAGCGGCTGATATTTCGGGGCTTCTGGTATAGCCAGTGGATATCTGTATAACGGATATCCGGGCCAAGACTTCCTCTTCCGTGTGCCGATTGTTGTTTACAGTCCGATTAGCAACTTCAGACAGTCTGGACAACATTTCAACTAATCTCTATAATAGATATATGCATATGAATACAGATACATTTTAAAATAGCTAATAAAAGCTAAATCGTCATCAGGCGATAGCCGATGGGTTCCAAGATTGCATTTTGGCCAATGTGTTCCGCTTCTTTTGCTCTCCACGTTTACCTGCATGCAGCCAAAGCCCACTCAAACGTGATTGGTCAACACTACTCCGACTACAAATGGACTAAAAATGGAAACCAGAACGCTTCCAGTAGCAAAATCTTGCACCGTTGCCTACAGATTCTGCATTCATATGCAGATATCTGTTTATAGAGATTCATTGCCATTTACAGGTACACTTTTCCCTCTGCTGTTGCTGCTTTAGAGAAACATTTCACACCCAAAGTTAATGTGGTTATGGAACGGCATGCCTTCAGAAAGTGGAGACAAGCACCTCATAAGACTATTGCACAGTATGTGGCTGTATTGCATGACAACATGTGACCAACCCCAGCATTATGGAAAGTCTTTTGCTCGAACACTGGACAAAACAGTTACCATTGCAACACAAGTGGAATCTGCTGTTCAACAAGCCAAAGCAATTGCAGCAGATGGCAGTGTCCCAGTGCAAGCTGTACACCCCGGTCCACAGGCCTCTTAAAAGAAATACAAACAGTACACTCGCCCAAATAAGCCTTTCAATGCCATTGCTACATCCTCTCGTAGCTGTTTCAGGTGTGGTTCTGGCAAATATCTGGCTAATTTTCCTAAGTGCTATGCAGCCAAGGCAACTTATAAGTCTTGCCATAAAATTGTACATTTTGCCCATGTTTGCCGCTAATCCAAGACCAGTGATGTAGGTAAGATATAGCTACCTAAACGGACTATGCTATACTAAAGAGACCCTTGTCATGCACCAGAGACACTTCTGTGCAAAATTAGCATTAGTACATCTGCTTCTCTTGCAAATGAGCATAAACTAGTTGTGGATACAGGCTCTGCAGTGTCTATTTTGCCACACCACAGCTATGATCAGTACTTTAGGGACACACCACTGCTCCCGCCTATTCATTGGCTAGTGACCTTCACAAGGAGAATCCCTTTGCTTGGCTGCCTACAAGTCAAAGTGAGATGAAGGAGTTTTAACCGCCTTAGCCACGTTCATTGTGGTGAAGGACACCCCTCTCCTAGGAAAAGATCCCATGGTTGCCTTAATCATCTGCATTAAAGGCAATACTGTCCTTCCTCCACCCACTGCTTCACCTGCTCCTGTATTGACCACAAACTCTGCACCTACCTCCTGCATCCCTGCTGGCATCATTGAAAAAATGGATGCATCAGCCTGGGTTCCACCTATCATAGTCACAGGATGGAAAACTGGTGGAATACAGATGTGCACAGACCTCCTTGAACCAAACAAAGCTGTGGTCACAGACTGCTACCCCCTGCCTCATGTGGATGAACTATTTGCAAACCTACAAGGTGCAAAGATGTTCTCTACAATCCATCTGGATAATGCATAGTACCAGCTGCCTCTCCGTGAAGATAGCAGAGACTTTACAGCCTTTATCACACACAGTGGTCTTTTCAGATTCTGTAGGGTTGCCTATGGCCCTGCATCCGCCCCCTCAGCCTTTCAGAAAATGAATTCCCAAAGGCCTCCCAGGTGTCCAGAATTATTTGGACGACCTCATTGTCTATGGCAACACCCTTGCTGAACATGACGAGAATCTTGACACTGTCCTCCAAAAACTGGGGAGGCTGGACCGGTACTCAATAAATGTCATTTCAGGATGCCCTCTTACATGTCCTCCTCCATGTTGCTGCCTTGAGGTCCTTTTTGGGCCTAGTATCCTGGCACTCACAAGTTTTTGCCTAACTTTGCAACAGTTGTGGCCCCTATGCGTGCATGTACCAGTGAAAAAGACACCTTTATATGGACTCCTGCAGCACAAATCAGCTTTGAGGAAGTCAAGCAACTCCTTGTGGACAGTCCTGCACTTGCTCTGTTCGACCCCTTCTCTACGCCCTGTGATATGCACAGATGCAAGCGATTATGGACTTGGCGCTGTCGTTGCACAACTACAGTCTGATGGCACAGAGAAGCCTGTGGCTTTTGCTTCCCGCACACTGACTGTAACAGAGCGAAAATATTCTACTGTTGAAAAAGAAGCATTTGCCTGTGTGTGGGCTGCAGAAAAATGGAGAATATACCTGTGGGGATGTCAATTTACTCTCCGCACAGACCACCAGGCATTGATAACACTATTCAGCACAAAAGGAATCGGTCGGGCTGGAAAGCATGTTGGCCGCTGGTCCGCATGCCTGCTTTGTTTTGATTATGATGTCATCTACTGACCAGGCTCCAGAACTACATGGCTGATTGACTCTCGTGCCTTCCCTTACCTGTACCTTCTGACTCCACCCTAGACGCAGAACCTGACTAAGTGGCACAGATTTCTGCTACTCTGAGCTCCAGTGGCTGACTTTGACTGTCAGCCCTATGATCACAAATGGAAAGTGGTTGGCCCGCCTCCATTAAATCAGTGACTGATGCACTGGCTCCATATTACAAGACCAGAGATGAGCTCTCAGTCAAGGATAACTACATCCTCAGAGGCTCAAGACTCATTGCACCACTCTCCCTACAGCACACACTGATCATGCTTGCATACGAGAGTCACCAAGGGATTGTCCACACAAAGCAGCATCTAGGAGACCTCTACTGGTGGCCAAAAATTGACTCACAAATACAGTCTTGCCAGTCTGTACTCACCCTGCTCTTCTGCAACCTGTCCTACTGCCTGATGGGCCATGGATGAAACTTGGCCTTAATATTGTTGGACCCTTTGACACAGCTGTTCCTGGCTGCAGGAATGCCATCACACTGACAGACTATTATTCCAAGTGGCCTGAGCTCGCCTTTTCACATACTGCCACCACTGAGGACGTTCTTCACTTCCTGACCTCTGTCTTCAGTCGTCATGGTAACCCAGAGAACATCGTCACAGACAATGGTCCACTGTTCACTTCTGCAGCTTTTGCCTCATTCCTGCACAACCGAGGTATATCTCATAGCAGGACATCAGTTTACTATCCAGCTGCTAATGGAGCTATTGAGAGATTCCATCCTACCCTTAGAAGCTGCATTCAAACCGCAATCCAACAGTCACAACCATGGAAAGAGACTGTAATGAACTGGCTTCAGGTGTACTGTGCAACGCCACATGCTTCAACTTCCACCTCACCATATGAACTCCTTTACGGGCAGAAAAATGTGTACCAAACTGGACATTCTTCCCCTGCCGCCTGCCATGTCTCTACTGGATGCTTATGCACATTGTGCATTTCAGAGACAACATAACAAAATGCAGCATTACACTGATGTTAAACGTGGTGCACGCACACCTTCTTTTTGACCAGGATAGACAGCGAGGATAAGGAAGCCTCATCATGTTCCTAAAGCACACCCCAGATTCACTCCCCTAGCAACTGTGAAAAAGGGAATAGGCCCAAACTCGTTCTTACTGAGTGATGGAAAGATTTGGAATGCCTCTCACCTTGCCTACTTTCCCTCTGTGGCTGGACAAAACTCTTGACACGTCTGGACTGCTACACGTCCATGTCAATCATCGCCCCTCTCACAAACAGCCATGTGTTAAATACCAGCCTAAGTGGCATAAGGATTATGTTATGCCATAACCTTGTTGTGTTCCATCATTTATATGTCTTCTACTTTATACCACTGAGTGGCACTGTCATAAATTAATGGCGGCACGTGTAGACGCAGCGGCTCTGTGCTCTTAGTTATACCTTTTTTATTATCCTGTCTTGGTCTTGTTATCTTGTTTTTATCTTGTTTTCTGTTGCTGCTGGTCTCTGAGAGTTGCCAAACATAATTTAATTGTATGACTACAATGACAAAGTGTCTTCTTCTTTAAAGAGGACCTATTATGCTCATTTCCAGCTCAAAATTTTTATTTTTGGACTCCACTCGAGTAGCTTTGCCTGATTCACGGCTCAAAGAATTCCTTATTTATCTTATACTGGCTCTTTATGTAGCCCCTCATTTCAGCCTCTGTCTCTAACAGGCAGTTTTAGCTCCTGTCTCTTTAAGGCCCCACTCCTGATGAGCCCACTCTGTTCTGATTGGCCAGCTTTACTATCAGAGCTGTGTAAAGTTACAGCTGATGCAAACCCAACATTTCCTGCTTCAAATTAAAAGCTTTTAAATGGCTAAAAAAAACGGGAGACTTTTATTGTGAAGAATTTACAGGAAGTGAAATGTGTTCCTCACTGAATTAGCAGAGCTTTGTTAGCAGCGCTAAAAACTGGTCGAAACAACATATGGACATATTTGGAGCTATTTTTTCAGCGGATCAGTTAGAAATAATGCAGGGAGGAATAGTACAAGCAGAAACAGCCACAGTGATGATGATGTTTGATGAAGAGCTGCAGACGACCAGCACACCTCCAACAGGTAAACTACTTATTTTACTTTGCTGTGCTGTGTAATTGAAGAACACTCACAGCGTGCCAGCCTGACTTGAGTCATGGCTCGTTGTGACTACCCCCAAAACAATGGAAAAACGCCATAATGTTAGCGGATCGGAGCAATGAACTCGCACACTGTGCGTAGAGCAGACGACCATATAAAGAAGTCTGTCACAAACCGACATCAGCTTGGGCTAAAAGTAGAAAAAACCATTGGAAACTTAGCATTCAGAGTAGTCTGAAGCTGGTGCTTTTTGCTCACAGGTTTTACTTCTACATACGTTTACCTCATTATTTGACACTTTGGCCACTTTTAACATGAACATTTGACATTGTGACATTATATATATGTCTGAAAATAAGGAAAAGCATAATAGGTCCCCTTTAAAGCAGGTATTACTAGTTGAGATGCTGTGTATAGAGAGCTAGAGAGCCAAGATTGCTACTACTGAATGTACGATACTATGCCACTACTGATAACTATGTTTTGATTTCCTGTCAGCCTGTTGAAGTAAGCGGTGCTTGTTAAAGACTCCAGCGTTCTTTTATTCATGAGCTCACCTTACAAAATTCTTTTTTTTAATGAATTTTATGAAAATCACAGACCCAGAAATGTCCACATCTTTCTTTTGTCTTCATGCCTTTTTTCTTGGAGCTTTATTTCATTTAAATAGGAATGTGAGCAGTAAAAACTAAGTTAAGATTAATATTAACAGTAAAAATTGTGAGCTGGTGGTCATTTAATATTCACAACTCAAAGTGATGTTCATCTGGTGATGTTCTACATTGTTCTTATTGTCAATAAATTAAATGAAAAAAACAACAAATTCATCCTACGTACAGTAGGCCTAAGTGATGCCTGATATACTGTACTGCCATAGACGTCCATTATTTATTATAAGCCATTAAAAACACATCAGTGAGCCACACTGTTGCACCCAGTAACATGTTCCTTCATTACGATGAACATGGGCACTGTAGTTTATTTTGAGTCAATCCCACATACCAGCAGACCGAATCCACAGCTAAAATTGTCCCCAACAACAACATTATTTGCTACTGTTTGAGCAACATCAACTAAAACTACAATGCCCCAGATGTTTTAGGAAATTATTTATTATGAAATTAATTTAAAATGCATTTTTCAAGATTCATGACTTCAGTGCCACAGACAGGGTAGGGAAGTTAGTCAGCATTGAAAGACTGACTAATGCATTGTTGATTTTGGTCTTTTCATGCGACGTGTAAACAAAAATATAGAACATCGCCACCATTATAATATATTTGTAAATTATTTCAAATTTCTTAAATAAATTATGATGGATTCAAGTACACTTTCTAGCTCCTGTGCTTTAGATTTGTACATTTACACTGGTATATACTGAGGCCTTCATGATGAGCATAGTGTGAAACATTAAGAAAAATCACCAGAGCTTCATTAAAATGACTGGTGAGTTTTGTTTTAGGTGTTTTTAAAGAATATAAGTTAATTTCAGGAAAATTATGAAAAAAATCTTCTTCCTGTTGTCTTTTTGTTACCTAAACTTTATTTCATTAAAACTGGAAGATGGGCAATAAATAATAAGTTAACATTATCTCAACAGTAAAGCTCATTTAATATTTACAACTTGCAGTTCTACATTAAAATTATTTTAAAATTGTGGTAAATGTAGATGGATTCAAGTACACCTTCCAGCTACTGTACTCAAAATTACATTTGCTCCTGCCTCTTGTGCTCACACACACACATACATTTGTGTTTATCTTCTTCACTGTGCTGTTGTATTATTCATAGGTAACAAAATGTAACCTACCATCGGAGACAGATGGTCTGGCATATGTTCCTCTACCCGACTGCCTCTTTGGACGCAACACACACACACACAAAACCTAACGCTTGGAGACCTGGTGTTCCTCAGCATCCCAGTAAGCCCATAATAAGAATGAGTGTAGCATTGAAAGGATTAACATAGCGGCATTGTGGAGATACAGATGGGGCCTCAGCGTGTCTCTAATGAATGTGGTCTGTGGAGCCAGTACATCTGTCTGCTGTATGTGCAGAGGTTTATACACTGCAGTTCTGCGAGTGTGACATGGTTAGTTCTGAACCCCGTAGCTCCCAGCGAGCATGCTCCCTGTGAGTTTTTTTATAGTCCAGAGGTGGCTGGGAGCCAAGAGGTGACACATAGCAGCGGTGAGGAGGGGGCAAGACTGTAAATAACTGATGGAAAAAGATAGCACAGATCCATAGAGTTTTTTTTCTAGGATGAAGAGGAGGAAGAGAGGATGTTTCACTGAAAAGTTTGCTCCCAAAGTTTCTGTACATCCCCGTTCTTCAGTGGAGAGTCAGGAAGGGGAGAGGAGAGCGGCAGCTACAGTAGTCCAGTCTGGAGATGGGAAGAGACGAGTGGTAGCACGGAGACGGACAGCAGCCAGGAGGATAGGCCCGACCATTTGCGTTCCCCAGATGACCGCGTCCCCCCAAAGTAAGCCACCTGGGCTGCAGAGAGAGGCGAAACAGAGGGCAGGAAAAAGTTAGCCAACATCTTTGTCTTTATGGCTGAAAGAGAGCTCATTCACATGGGGGAGTCAGTCATGCAAGACAGCGGGGTGCAGAGAGGGGACACGGTCAGAGGAATGTTAGCACCTCTAAGCCTTTATTCAAAACCAGAGTAATTAAGGCAGCTTAAGGCATCTCGTTCTCTGGCAGTGCTTCCTTTGTTCTCCTGATCTTGGTAATCCAGCTAAGTCTACCCTGACTCTGCCAGGACCACTCACCCACACAGGCTGACCCATCATTGTTGGGCTCAAAGCCTTGGTTGCATCTCCTCTTGGCGCGGCATTTATAGCTGCCATATGTGTTGGTGCAGATGGGACGGTCAGAGGGGCACACAGAGGGAAACTGGGTACACTCATCTTTATCTGAAGGACAGGTAGGGGGGCGAGGGAGGGAAAGGACACTTTTCTTGAGGATTTTGAAACAAGGAGACAAAAATAAAGTCGTCAACAGATAAATCTTTTCCACTTACCAGTGCAGCGGCCATTTTCATTCAGGGCAAACCCGTGACCACACTGCAAGACACAATGAAATTCATTAAATTCACTATGTGATTATACAGATGGGTGATGTATGAAAGGAAAAATCTAATTAATATGCGTAGAAACAACAATAACAACAATATAGGTAGTAAGAATCAATACAAAATTATTCTGCACCTTATTCTGTGATGAAATGTTTCTAACCTGATGGGAGATAAGTATGATAAGTATGAAACTGGTGTAAATCATATACTGTGGCCTCCACAGCCGCCAGATCTCAACCCAGCTGTTCACCTTTAGAAGACTTTTTACTGGCACATTAAAGAGCGTGTCTCACCGCCATCTTTAAAACACCAAATGAGGGGATATCTTTTGGAAGAATGGTCTTCATTCTTCTTGTACAAGTCAAGAAATTTGGAGAATCCTTGCCAAGGAGCACTGAAGCTATTCTCTAACATCTTTATTGATGTTAATAAATTATGCTACGTTGTGCAAATGTCCAAATCCTGCACATACTGGTTAATAATTTTCTACAGAGTATAAGAATCTTTCGGTTGATGAGAATTTCGGATCACTGTGAAACACCGCTGTACCTCTATTTCCACAGTGGGAGTGACTTCCTCCTCGTCTCTTGGATAATGGATCTCCAGCACGGAGTTGATCTCTGACGGCTCCAAGGGTCGGGCGACTGAGCGGCCGTCTGGCCAGTACACCTCGACGTTGGTGGCCACATCCTTACCTAGTCAGACATACAGCACACTCAGAAAAACATTCATATGTCTGATTGGTGATTCTTGAAGACTCACACAGTGCAGTGCACACTGTAGGTTGTCATGAAGCTCTCTCCTTCCTTTCTTTGTCACGGATACACACACAGTGAGAGAGAGTAACACACTACTTATTAGCATTTATAAGCAGCACATAATACACTTAATAAATGGTTTATAGCACACTATAATACAGATATAAGCACATATAAGGACATAGTGTTTATTAAGTGTTTATTAATGTACAGTATTTGCCAACAATTCTAACATCGCCTATAATTACAACTGTGTTTTTCTATATTATCATTCATTATCTGTTTACAGTATATAGTATCATCAAGATATGGATGCCCACAGGATGAGTTACAGCTACATTACAGTGTGTTTATTTATTAACTGTTTATATACTGCTTATAAATGCAAAACAGGGGGAGTTTAAGTAAAGTGTTACCAGACACAGAGTGCCACTCTCCTCTCTCCATTAACTATTTTAATCAGGCATAGAGAAAGCCCTGCTCCACAGAGCCTCTGCAGCCCTTAATTAAACTGGCATTTCTAATGTAAACAGATCTTGAGTTACCTTGCCAGACAGCGATCTACTCAGCAGGTGTGCCGCCTGAGAGCCAAAGAATATTTCACCTGCTTTTCTCCCGCATGACACCCTGTCATTTAGTGATGGGGAGTGTATCTCACATGTCTCACATGAGTTTGCTCTTAGTGTTTGTTCTGAGTAATCAGGCATTACAGTGGAGGGCCTCCAGACTTGATCTGTGCTTGGACAGTCCTGATAATGAACAGGCTCAGGGAGCAGCAGTGGGTGGGCTACTAGACCTGGATGGCCCCCAGCTGACTGTCCTGGAGGACGTGGGGGGGGGGACGCAGTTGGAGACAGGGAGCCAGTTCCTCGCAAACCAGGCCGGTTTCCAGCATCAGCACCTGTCCCCCAGCTCTCCCCTTTCTTCCACCCAGCTCCCTCCCACAGACAACTTTCTCTCCCATGGGTGCCCAATCAGGCTGGAAGTATTAAAGCAATGCTTTCCACATGGAGCTCGTATTTTCTTTCTCACTGCTACTCTCGGTATTGCTCGTTCTGTCCATTTGTCTTTCTGTCCGTCTCAGTATCTGTCTACCATCTAGCCTGCTGCAGCAGAGAGAAGTGCTGAAACAATTGGTTGACTCATTTATTAGTCGATCAAAAGAAACTGAATCGATTCACTATTTTCTGACAGTTAGACAAATAATTATATAAATAATCAGCAGATTAATCAATAAAGATAATAACTCTAAAAATAAGTCTTGCCGCCCTGGCAGAGAGCACATGTGATTGGAGAGATATCCCATATCTATGAAGTGCTACGTTTGATACCTGTAACAGTTTGCTAAGACAGACTTACCGAGGCCAAAATGTGCAACAGGCTCCATCTCACACAGGTACCCGGAGCCACCATCGATGATGCGTGTGTGTGGACCAGTCTTTTTGGTGTACACCACCACTTTTGCTCCTCTGGCAAAAGCGCCAAACTTAGTCCGGGGAATCACACGCAGCCATGAGTTAGTGGTGCCCTAAGACACAGGCCGAGTGAGAGAAGGAGGGTTTGAGTTAAGATCGCACCACTTCCTGAGTGTCAGACTGATTCTGAGGCTTTCAGAACGAGTCTCACAAACGCTCACCTGGTTGACTTTGTAGACAGAGAGGGGCTGCGCTGCACTTTCACCATGAGACACCAGCAGTTCCAGACGCCCATCACCATCAAAGTCTGTGGCTACAGCTCCTGGAGATCCATCACATTAATGATGCAACTAAACACTTCAGGAAACAGCCTACATTACATTAATTATCCTCACGCAGGGAAATGTGGACATAATGTTTCAACAGTCAGACCTAATTATGTGGAACAAGACTTTTTCCTGTTATGAAGCACATAGGGAAAACTCCCTAGTGGAGCTCTGCTGCCACCTAATGGGAGCATGTAGGGATAGCAGGTTTATTTCAGGCTTGTCGGTAGTCTTGTGTGATCATTCATGCTGATTCTTCCAGACTCACCGGTTCCTCGTCCCTCCGGCTCTGATGCCTCCCCAATGTTCAACTCTTCTATCTGGGGGTCTCCATGCTCTCTCCTGCTCACCCTGCCCAAGCAACAACAGCAGCAGATACTCAGTGCATCTCTGTAAAACGTTAACTGATACCACAACCACTATAAATATATAGAACTGCAATTTAATCTAACATAGCACTCAGAATCAGTATAACTACTATGACACTTTTTCAATTATAAATGCTATATACACAATAGATAACTCACATAGCTGGCACACCAAAAACCTAAACAAAATGTACACACACATACACACAAATATATAATACTTTTTATTTAATTTAGGGCTTTATTATCAATTAATCGTTCTGTCTATAAAATGTCAGAAAATAGAGAAAAATGCCGTCATAATTTCTTAGAGCCTAAGGTGACGTCTTCAAATGTCTTATTTTGTCTGGTCAACAGTCCGAAACCCAAAGATATTCAGTTTACGGTCATGTATGACACAATTTCTGTCGATTGGCTAATCAAGTAATCAGCTAATTGTTGCAGCTCTAATCATATTTACTTATTGATTTTTATAATTTTTCTGTTTTCTCTGATCTATGTAAAGCACTTTAGTCCACATTTGGTGTTTTCCATTACGCTCTATACAAATTGACATGACGTACAGAAATAAAAAACAATCATTTTTCACTATTTATGCTTTGTGCATCACTGTTTGGAGAGAATCATATATAATGGTATAACAGTGAGCACCATACCTGTAGCGACAAAGCATTTCAATATCAAACTTTCCTCAAGTATTAATTTTATTTCACAGTGCACTAATGTGCTGATCTTGGCCGTTAAACCTCTCAACTCAGCTAAATATTGATTAGTTGTATTGAATTAATTAGCTTTGGCACAATAGTTTGAGCTTGTATTTTCAGTGCCAGAGAGCAGAGTTAAATTAGCTGATTCATCTACATACCAGACAAAGGCAGAGCCACGGGCTCCAGAGCAGTGACCCCTTTCAGACCATCACTGTGCCCAGAAAAATTCTCCTTCACTAACCCGGCACACAGGAATATTCTCATCCAGGAAATCTCTGGGGCCTAAACTGATTATTGATATTCAGTATGAATTGACCCACCAGATCATGGCAACATTCATCATGACTTCTGCATCCTGTTCAGAAAAATATGCCAGATCAGATTTTTATTCAGACAGGATGGGTTTATTCTACTATTAAGTTCGAACAATTGATATGTATCATGTATTGCATTTTGAGAGCTGAGTTCATTAATATTATCTATAGAGGAAGCCAAACCGTGCGCCAAAAAGAGACCTAATACTGTCTTAATGAAAGATTCATTCATGTGTGGAGGAGGAGGCGGGATGCCAGACTCGATAAGTATCCTTGGCTGGGAATTTAAAATTCTTCTCAGCCTCCAAGCTCAGTTTCAGAATATTAAATCACGACACATGAGTAGTCTATTAAGCTCATCATCAACGTGCTATTAAAACTTACTATCATACTTATACAACATGTGTGTATGTATGCGTGAGTGTGTGAGTACCTAAACAGTCTGTTCATAGAGGGGCCCCTGTAGGCGATGTTATTGAAGAAGACCTCCAACTCGTTGTCGTTGTCAAAATCGGCCGCAATAACGGTGCGAACTGGGGACGGCATGGCAAACTTCTGGGATGCTATGTCCTGAGACAAAAAGCGAACACACCAGCGCATCAGTGAGAAACACACAAGCTACACACGTGCACAGAAGCCAACACATGCAGGCATATTTCTCTGTGAAGGGAAATATCTGTTTTGCAGCAGATTCAGCAGCAATTGTGACAAATTCTTATCACAGAGCTGATTCAATCATACAGGGTTGAGAGATTACCATCACATAATTTACACCAAGCATAAACTTATGTAAGCTTCTTTTTGTTTTTCATTTTTTTTATTTATTAATGCTAATTCAACATATTTGACGTTATTTGTTATTGTGTTGTTGTGGGTTAGGGATAGGTTTAGGTAATAATCCAACACTCTCATATGCATACTGTCTTTGTTGTTATTCTTTATACTCATGAAAGCATTTGCCTTGATGTGGTTGAAGTTTTTTTCTGGTCTTTTGATCACTGAGCAGCTCCTCTGGGTAGTCGGGGTGGTTAACAGCCCCCACAGTGGTACACTTTACAACAGCAATGTCATATGTAGGTTAATATACCTTATAGACACCATGGAGGAACATAAGAACAATATATACAGGGCCTGAAGTATTGTCAAAGTAGGAATCAACTTTTCTAGAACCTGTTTTTATTTCAGCTTGTTGGCTTGCATCCTATAATGTGTAAACTGACAGGAGGACAGGGAGTGCGAGCTCAGCCAGATGCTACAAAGGCTATTCCATAACGTGAAGGTCACTAGTTAAATCTCCACAACAGACAACATGTCCATCAATAATCAGTGTCCAGTCCTTGAGTCAGACACTGATCTGTCACCTGCTCACTCCTTCACTGTACGTTGCTCTGGATAAGAGTTTCATCTAAAGCCCAAAGATAAGAAAAGCCTTTTTACATCCTCTGGCATCAGAAAAATAGACTGCAGCTCTCCTACCCCCCCCCCCCCCCCACCCCCCCCCCCCCCACCCCCAAAAAAAGTCTCCTCAGCAGCAGCAGAGTTTTAGCACGAGAAAGTAACGGATATCTCCCCGCTTCAGTGACACAGTGATAAGTCGGGAAAGAGTTATAGAGCAGCCCTTCACTCCCTCCAGTATTTACTCCCTGTTTTAATTATAAGGCTCATAAAGCTGCAGGGGGGGGGGGCTGCCCACAGTGACCTTCTGCTTCTCAGGTGAAGGAGAGGGGATGGCCAACTGAGGCCACGAGGGAGGGTTTTACATTCACTACATTATTAGGTGGATGGATGGATGTGCCATACGGAGAAAGAAAGTGACTCTCACTAAAAGAAATAAGAAGCACAGAAACATGAGAATTGCAAAGAAAATATACTAAATATAAAATATTTAGTAAATATTATAAATAATATTATAAATATTAGTTTTTTAAGTGTGTATTTGAAATTTTTGATTGGTTGGAATACTGATATTATTATTATTATAATGAATAGTTCTAAACTTCTCTTTATATCCTTATGTTAATTATTATTATATATTATTATATTAATTTATTACAAAAGGACTGCTGCTCTTACTTCAGTACTATTTAAATATAAAGTATGTGTGAGTGTTTTTGTGTGTGTGTGTGTGTGTTAAACCTATTGCAAAGAAAACCTCGGCCATAGATTTTAATTAAAGCACAAACAGGCCTAATCGGCACTTTCCACTACCCAGGCAAGCTGCTGTTTCAGCCCAATTTAATTAGCGGTTTACTGGAGTGATACAACAGCTTCATTATGCATGCCAAAGGTCAACACAGCTCGTAGGAGTGTCAGCTTGTGTGGGGGAGAGGGGTCTTAAATGTGTTGTGGGTTTGTGATTTAACAATCTTAGTTTAAAAAAAAAAAAAAAACAACAGACAGCTAATTCAATTTGTCTTCTGGTTGTGTGTGTGTGAGAGAGCATATTGTGTGTGTGTGTGTGTGTGTGTGTGTGTGTGTGATGCTGATGGAACTGTCTCTGGGCTAAGCATCACACATTAACCCCTTATCTGACCCCTATAAAGATGTCTCCTGTGACGTTTATCTCTTTGGTAAAGGATGCGGTCACAGGTGCTGACAGATAGATCACTGAGCGCGAAACCGCTGCAGATTTACACGCAGCCGAGCCCGTTTCTGTCCCTGCCGCCGTTTACCGTTATACACAAGCTCGTTGTGTAGTACCACTGGCTGGTCCCACAGCAGTTTGTCTATATGATCTTTGAGTAAATCAACCACAGGGCCGCCTTTAAATTCCACTCAATCCCAAATTGAGCCAGTGCTAATTCACTAGCCATCCATTAGCATTGATAACCTTGTGATTAACAGTGTTGTAGGTGAGATTTGCTGTTATTGTGCTGCTTGTTCATTAGACATTGATTCTGGTCAGAGGGAGAAGAAAAGAGAAGCACAACGTTTGTCTCAAACTCTCCTACATCAGTGGCTTTACGTGATAATGTGATGTAGGAATCATTAGTCACAAGACTGTACTTTATCAATCAGTGCTAGTTATACAGATCTACCTTTAAACATGAGAAATATTCCATACCTAAACTGTTGACAGCCTCAATACCACAAGAAGTAAGGGACAAAATATGGGGTTTTTTTGCAATTTGGGTGAACAGACTATCTAATAGCTCAGTATGTGTCAAACAAAGTGCTCGTCAAATCATTAACAGTGTCTGAAACCCCCTTTCTGATGGAATTAGGGTGGAATTTATGTGACTTTCCGAGACAGAAAATCCCAGTCACACCCACCTCACACAGCAGTTGGCCAGGTGTGTGGAAGCATGAAAGATGGCAGTGTTTAAACCTCTTTCTCAAGCTTTCTTACTTCATTTTTTACACAACTGCTCCTGTCACTTTCCACGAGTAAAAACGAGTAATGGATGCCTTTGAGAGCGGTCACTCGGATCAAACACTTTTTCCTTTAGATGTGGTCAGACAACAAAGCGTATTAAGACATTAAAGCTGATATAACTACAAGAGGTTTATGTGATAGCTGTTGGCATTTGTGTGCGTGTAGCATTGCTAACGAGGAAGCACCTCTAGACTGACTCACCTTGAACTTCTGCTTGCGGTTGTTCAGCTGCATGTACAAACGATGAGGTCCATTCCAGTTACCGTACACGATGTCTGTCTTGCCGTCACGGTTGAAGTCTGCGAGAGCCACACCTCTGCCATGCTGCATGGGGTCCTCCACTCCTAAAATGACATGTTAATACACTTTTGTTTACAATACAGCCTCCTATGTGTATTGTTGTTACACTAGATTCACATGATATGTCTGGAATGAACTGATCTACAAAGCTATGATCTGTTAAGCTGTATATCTTTCTGTTACCAGCTTGTTGCGCCACATCAGTGAAGGTTCCATCTCCGTTGTTCCTGAAGAGGAAGTTGGGACCGTACTCATTGTCGCAAAACACGTCGGAAAAGGTTTGGCTTATGATGGGCCCCACCACGACACCTCGCCCTCCTGCACAGACGGAGAAAGAGGGAGGAAGGAAAAGTGAGTGACGAACAGAGACGAGAGTCAGTAATAAAAGAAAATTAGGGTACTAAAAAGAGGGTGAACCGACAAATTTGGAAAGAGAAAATGAAGCAGGATAGGTGAAACAACAGGGAGAACAAAAGGAGAGAGATCAGGCTCCATAGCAAAAGTGAACAGCAAGAGATCATTTACTGACTTTCCAGGCCATTTCCTCTGAGCAGAGCAGGTCTTTCTGCTGACACAGACACTGACTCTGATGGGCTACACACACACACACACACACACACACAGACACAGATAAACACACCTGGACACAAACACATAAACGCAAAGGCGCAAAATGTACTAAGAATCTTTTGCATTAACCAAAAGCTAACAGTAATTTTCACCTTATGAAAAGATCTTTCTGCCTTTTCAATACACACTCAAGATCACCGCAGGATGTTCCAATGACATTCTATAAAGTGAAGTGTGTTGCTAAAACCAGCGGAGTCTAATTATGGAGTTGAAAGGGCTTTGCTTGCCCTTCCAGTATGCAGAAACGGTGCTGTGAGTCAGGACTCGCTCTTGATTTACTGGACCGCTCCATCAGCCCAGACAAATATCACTCGCCCCCTATGGCCATAAACCTCTAATGTCTCTCCAGAGATGTGTAACCATTAGATATACAACTTTACTGACTGTCCCTCTGCTCTGATTAACGGCGGTTTGATGACAAAGCCATCTACCATATATCATTCACAGCAATTCTGGCCCCGGCTCACTCCGTCCCCCTGCTGGATCAGATGACATCCTGCATGTTAAAGGATGATGAAGATTGATTTTGCTACACTCAAATATAAAGTCATCATTACCAAAACTGACTTGGACAACAGCAAGGACTTTTTCAATGACTGGTTACAATAAAGCATCACAGAGGCAGCTTTTTGTTTCATTTTGTTTTTTTTTTACTCTTCTCAAAGACACAAATCACGGTGAAATCATTCATTTTGTCATTTATTGTTGTTCTTCTTCAATACCGAAGCAGGTATCCATCACATTTTTTCTATGAAGATGTGAAATGTTTATTCGAGCAAGGAAAGAGCGCTGAGGCATGCTGACGAATTTCAGGGCGGATTTTTGAAGTAAAAAAAAAAAAAATCAATTTCAAGGTCATCGGTTCAGTTTCAAAAGCATTTAAATGGAAACTTCAGTTCAGATCTTTATTTTCCCACAAGAAGACATTTTTTTTTGCAGCAGAGCACAATAAAAACACAATAAAACATAAGGCAGTAAGAGGCATTAAAAGGGTGAATACTATAGACAAAAAAGAAATTACAGTAAAAGGTCAACGTGACAAAAATGGCAGTGAATAAGCATAAGTTAAGGTACAAGGCTGTGTGGGGTTTATTTGAATTAAATATGTGTGGAATACATAAAAAAAAAAAATTCACATAATTTTGAGAAGCTTAATCTCTTACTAGAGGGAAAAATATAAAACTCCTTAAAAAGAGGATGTTGTGGATTGAAGATAGATTTTTGTTTGTGTGCTTTCTAAACTAAAATAGGCGGCTCAGCAATAAGTTTACTGGCCACTTCATCAGTGCTGCCCAGCTCATTTCTTTTTTGCATATCACACATCACACCAACAAATCACTGAGTTAATCAGGACTAATTTTAAGAGCAATCTGCAAAATAACACTGTCAACTTCCTGCCAATGTTAAACTCTGCAGAAAACACAGTTTCTGTTGCACTTCCTGTCATAAACTCTTCATCAGACTGACTGTGTGTACATAAAAAAAAACACTTTGCTATAGTGGCATCTGCATGTTTGGACCCCATATCAGGAGTATGGGGGTAGGGGGTTGGTGTGGGGGGGGGGGCATGCTATGCTGTGATAGATGCCATCTCTGGACCGTTGAGCTGTTCTGATGTATGTGTGTGTCGCCCTTCCCCTTCTCTTCCCTGTGACTTTGACTGGAGTAAACAGCTGACAGAGCCAAAAGAGCCCACTAACACTCTCTTTCTTCTCTCACGCTAACACTCATCTCACTCTCTTTCTTTCTCTCACTTTCTCTTTTTTTTTTCTTGCCTGGCACCACTCCAACTCTCTCTTACCTTCTCCCTGTACTGGAGTCCTATATTTCAGACTCTGTGGGTACAACAAGCACATGCTCCCCTGCAGATGTCTGTGTAAATCAGACTGAGGGACCAGTAGTGCTGGGTGATCATAAAGCGATGGTCTGCATCACCCACACACACACACACACACACGCACACACAGTCATTTCTTCACAAATAAAAAGCCGCTCAGACCTACCAGTGAACTTGTTGACTCCGGCCTGCTCTGCCACATTGGAGAGGGCAATGACGCCTTGTGAGAGGTCACTCGCAGCCTCATCCATTTCTATGAGTGCATGGTCACCCACGTCGCCACTGGCATAGTTAGCTATATAGATAGCATAACGGCCTGTACCCTGGGGGAACAACGATTACATTTGTTAATACGCTTTATTAAAGTAGGGCCATAAGAAACCAGAAACGACACTTTTAAATAATCTATTCACCCAAATTACAAAAAGAAAACACTTTCTCACTGAGTCAGTGGTATCTAGCCACGTCTTGTCCATGTTGTGAGATATTTGTTTCTGAGATTTCTGCTGCCACCCCAACACACTGGAGGACAATTTACGAGGCACAATGACAATTTCATCTGTGGTGTTCACAGCACTGAAAAAATAGCTTTTAAAGAATTCAGCAGCAACATCTCTGTCCAGAAACAATTTCTTGGTTGCTCTGTATAATCCACCGACTTCAGTGTCAACAGTTTTTATTGTAAATATTTTCTATCAAAGAAATAGTCCCCACGAAAACTAGGCTACATTGTTTGTGGAAAAAACGAATTGCTTTATAAATTGGTTATTTTTTATGTAATTTTTTCCAGTGTTGTTAGCACCATAAACAACATTTTATTCAGCTCCACTCCACAGTGGAGGCAGAAATCTCAGAAACAGATATATCAAAACATGGACACATAAGACCAAAAACTATTTACATGGCTCCTTATCATTAGCAATAACTGAGAAAATATCTTTTTTGTCATTTAGGTGAACTGATCCTTTAAAGGATTAGGCTGGTGATATTTTATATTTTTCTTAAATGCCATGAAAAGACCAAAACCAACAATGCATTAATGTGCCTCTCAGTACTTTCTGACTTTCTCTGTCTGTGGCTCTAAGCCACATATGTTCCTACTGAAGATGTAAAAATGTGTATTCTTTCATTTTTAAAGGATAAATAGTTTCCTAAAACAGCTGCACACTGTAGTAAATGTTACTCAAACACAAGTAAGTAGTGTATTTGTTGGGGACTATTTTCAGCTGCAGATTTGGTGCATTAGTGAGTATTTTCGGCTTCAGGATGATGTATTTGGGATTGGCTCAACGTAAACTATAGTGCTCATGTTCATTGTAATGAAGGAACATGTGGGAACAACAACAATAAAGCTATATCATAGTTTCACCTTTTCCTAATCAAACAGTTTCTTTCTCTTTTATCTCCCCTTACCCTGTTTCCTACCCTTTACCCCCTCTTCCTCAGCCTCTCCCCCTACTCCTTCCTCTGCCTCCCTTTGGAGATTAATTTCACACTCCATTATCAGTCAGAGTCCCTGCAGACACAAACTCACAGACGGAACCACACTAATAGACTACACACGCGATTTCAATGAGCTCTCCCACCAGGCCCAACATATTTCAATCAATACCAACACATGCACATGTGCAAAGGCACACACATACACGCCATTTCACCGTTTGTGTTAACCTTACTATAGTTATACAAGACATGAAAAGCAAATGAGACCGGTTGATGTAAATGTCATCAAGCATCATGTTACGGCCCGCTGAGGTGAGAGGAGTGGGTTGCATACACACACACACACTCAGTACTTGACAAAATGAGACTGAACCACAATAAAAAAAGAACTGAAGGCCACTGGCAGTTACTTAACAAACTTAAAAGTCAACGATTTTTCAATAACTCTTCACCCAAGGCTAATTTCTGTCAGTGGATTGGCACTGTGAGTAGTGTGACTTGCATGCCTGCAAAGTGCATGTTTGGTGCAGGGAGATGTAACTGTATGCCCTTTACATTAGCTATCACTGAGGAGGGCTGAATGGAAGAGATGCTAGTGGCCATCATGATTTCTTTCATTTTTTTTTACAAAAATTGTGTATTTTCTTTTTTTATCACAAGCATTTCAATTAGTCTCTAAACACTCTGAAATCCACTTTTTTCCTGAAACGCTCAAATCTTCAGGCTGCCTGCCAGTGCAAAGTGAACCTATCTATCACTTCAATGTGAGACCTCTCAATATGTCACCTTCATCAGTTTGCTTAAGACTTATGGGATGTCGCTTTCAAGGAGAATAGGAGAAACGCTTGGATGACTAATTTTCCCTCTTTTAAAGTGATAACTCTTTATTTATAAGTAAACAAGACCAAACACATCCGTTACGTCACCGATCACACAACATGCTGATCCAGTTTTGGCCTCTGTTGTCGCTCCGAATCTGTTCTAATAAAACTTGTTCAGTAACAGGAAAATGTATTCACTTTCTCCTCTGGAGCTACCATGGACGAATACACATCAGGGTTTTGGCTTGCTCTAAAAGCATTATGCCATTAAAAGTAGATATCTTTCCAATCGGTTTGGCAGCTGCACAACCTATCAGTGCTCAGTGAGATGGGACTGTGGTTTTTAAAAAAATCCATTGTAAATCCCTACTGTCCTCTCCCCACTATTACCTTCTTTATCCCGTGCACTGATTGGAAGTGAGAACGGCATGCGTGTGTGTGAGATAAGAGACAAAGAAAGAGTGCAGGTGAATCAGTCAGAGGGAGGAAAAAAATGAGAGTAAAGGAGGCGGAAAAGGGGAAGAAAACAATGGGAAAGGGACTGAAAGACAAAGAGAGAAAATGCTACTGGCAGAAAAGCAGTAGTGTGCAGTCATCACTCCTCCCCTCGTATGCTGTTCTATAAAACAAACGAGCCCTGGCTTCTGTAATTACACTGGTGCGATGGACAGAAGAGAGAAAATGGCACACCATTCCCCCAAATGAACTGTCATAGCACATGCTGAGAAGGGCGGCGTAGGCAGGGCATGAGTTATCACTGGTAAACAAACAGAAGCACCCATGCATGTACGCAGAAGACACTCTGGGGAGTTTGTGCGTGTGGATCTACATATGCTGTAGTGAGTGTACGTGTGTGCCTGTGTGTAATACCTTTCTGTCCACACAGGCCACTGAGCGCCCAGCCATACGGTTGGCTACATCTCTGTGTTCGTTAATGTCATCGTTCAGCAGATCTTCAAAGCGTCCATTACGGAACTTAAACAGCTTGTCAGAATACGTAGCCCGACCTTGATGCAGAGGGACGCAGAGTTCAGGAGAGGCAAAGATTTGCGAGGAGAGAAGGGAAGTATTATGCAACACAAGAACCGTGGGTGACAGGAAACAGTGCTGCTGCGGCTGAAAGTGAGAAATGTGATACAGGAGTTTTTTGTAAAAATGATAGAGGTGAGGTGTAGCAGTTTTGGCAGCGTGCGCTCTGTAGCTCTCAGATTGATTAATAGCAGCACAAAGCCTATCTGTTATCTGATGAAGATGAGATAAGCTTAATATCTGCATACTGATTCACTGTCTCTGTGTGAGAAAAGAGGTGTAACCCCTGTGTGTGTGTGAGAGTGTGCGCACACACGCATTTGTCCAGCATGTACTGTACCAGAGAAGGCGTTATTGGTGTTAAGGACATAAATCTCCTCTCGACCATCTCCGTCGATGTCACACGCTGTCACTCCGATGGCGTTGCCTTGACGGTCTCTCAGGGCGTAAAACGGGGAGCTACGGTTGTCAACAGCTATGTTGACGAGCCTCCTCCTCTGCTTGTCGTACTTCAGCACCAGGTTTGGGCCGTTGTAGCTGTCAACAGGGAGCAAAATCAAGCCGTTACATCTCTTTTACATAAGACTGTCAGAAGGATCTTTGAAACCTAGATTATGCAGTGTGAACTAGTGAGGCTGCCTAAAAATGCTGAAAACAATGTTTATGTTGCTGCATTTGCACATGAACTTACTCAAGATTCTGTTCTTAGAATAAAACAGGAGCAACAGCTTAATTTTTACTTGCCAAAAATCATTTGAATGTTGCACGTTTGGATACAGTACAAAACCTTTTGAAACTCTACTTGATTCTTTTTATATAGTCTGACAATGAAAGTGAGAGTGACGGCGAGAAAACGCCACAATGAGGACAAAAAAATCAGATCTATCAACACTTCAAACACTCCTCTTGTCTGTCTGTTAACCTGGACATGCAGTCTAATTATGAATGAAGTCTCAGTGATGACACATGCATCTATTGTGTGTAAGACACCTGGATAATACTAAAAAAAAACATGCTTTACTTTAGAGCTGAAGGTCAACAACTTCAGCGTGATATAAACTAAAACACTCCATAATAAGATTCTTCTAGTCCCCAATGAAATGACATCATCTGTGAGGTTTCTTGATGCCCTCTTGTCCAGGATACCTGCTGAAAAGGATGTCTTAGCAGAATGACATTTATGAAGCAGGGTCATTTACGTCCATCTATATTCTGTTAAGCATTGAGAAATTCATTACTGCTTCATTGGATAGAGGCAGGCTTGCCAAACTGTTCCCATCAATGGCGCTCTATCCAATCACATCCATTTTCATCAGCTGAGTGAGCCTCGGGGCACCCTTACCATCTCTCTTTTAGACTTTTGCCTTTGTCTTCAACCTTTAGCTCGGAAAAATGACAGTGCAGTTTTTATTTTAGTTTCCAATTTAGATATCACTCATCAGTTAATTAATTATGTGTAATTGAAAAATTAAACAGTGCTTGTAACACTGTGAGAAGAACAAGTGGACATTGGGGATTTAGGAGCAATTCACAAAGCTGAAATGATTCCAGCTTTGTTTAACAAAGTAAGAATTTTTACACAACCTGCCTCCCCACCGTCTTTCCCTCCCTTTCTCACCCAGCTACAAACATCTCCAGGTCTCCGTCCCCATCCACATCGGTGACAGCCACGCCGTAGTTGAGCTGGGTGGGGTTGTTGTCGTAGTCGGGAGGAAGGACGGTCTTGGTTATAGCTGAGAACATGGGCTCTGATCGCTGAGCCGAGGAGAGCGCGGGCAGGAACAAAACCAACCACAACAACATCCTCACCTGAAGGGAAAAACACACCGTTTGCAACAGCAGTACTGTATGTCATACTGTACATCTCGTTCGCACTTAACTTGTATTAGTGCTGCAAAGTTTGCTGCCGCCTTTTCTTCCTCAATTTTCAAAATTCACATGTGCAGTAAAAGTGCAGCAATGACTTTAGTTTGAACTAAAAAGTAGAACAATGCAACTGCAGATAAAGCACACACCCTAACACACCGACAGTTTCACACACAACACCCTCCAGCTGAATTACAGCACCCATTTGTCCCGGCACTTCAGGCAAACGAGAATCAAATAAAAACTATAAGTCATACATTTGCAAACTGCAACACATCCCCGTGTTGCTAATTCTCCAAATCCATTGCGAGCCAAACATCAGCGGATCATTGGCAGAGCTTTCTGCTATACTCAGACATAAAGATGAAGATATACCACTGCAATCAGCAGCGTTCTGCAGGGTTAGATCTGAACAACCCATCACATGCAGACAGGCTGAGGAATTACAGGACAGAAAATCCATACATGGAGGAGGGCATTAGCCAGAGGCCAAGTGAACATAGGGTGAAACCAATAGGACTTGATATAACAGACCTGAGGCGCCGTTTCCTCTGGGACAGTGACCAACCCTAAATTGGAAAAGCTTTTTTTGGATAAAAGGACTGTGTGATGTAGAAGTGTTCTTTTAGTGGTCAGTAGATAAAAGGTGAACACAGAGGAATTGATCCAATCGACTTGTGAAGTGCAGGCAGGTGGAGGCAGGGTTTCTGAAGCTCAAACCGAGAGGAGAGAAGAGACACAACCCTGAGAGAAGAAAGGAAAGGGGAAGGTCACCTCCTTAAGGCTGAAATAAAACACTCATCATCAACAGCACTGCAAAACTTTACACACACAACGCACACACACACACACACTTAATGGCGTTTACAAGCTGACAACTTGATTTGCTCAGCTGGTGGATTTATGAACGCAGCCTTCGTCATAGTACTCATTCCATCTGTAATGCCACTGAGCCGTTCCCATCTCTGCTTCCACACTGCTGCAGATTCTGCCTTTCTGCTCTGAGTGTCCAGGTGATGTATGGCTCTTTAACATCTCTCTCAACAATTCAATTTAAGATAAAACCGCATTGCTGTTTGAGTAATACTCTCAAAAGCACAGCGGCAGGGAGAGGAAGCACCTCCACTGACACCTGCAGAAATATAGCTGGGGCTGATGCTAGCTCCCCTGGCAGGCAGCGCAGCGATAACGCTGTTTGGAGAGCCGGTAGCGATGTAGACTGTGGCTGTTAGCAAGAAGGGTTAATTAACAACACTAGGGGCTCAAGATTAGGCGGTTTCTCCCCGTTAGAGCAGGATGTAATGACAAATGAGCTGAGCAGTTCCAGACTACAGAAGGCAGCTTTACAGACTTGCTCATATACTCTGTTGTAGATAGGAGAGGGAAAGTTGAAATGAAAAAAAGTAAATAAGAAAAGTGAGTTGGAAAAGGGTGCGATCTTTAGGAATATCTTTTTATGTGAAGATGCACTTTGGGAGTCATTTTTAAATACAAATTTAGAGGACAAAATAAAAAGGATACTTTTAAATGGTGTGTGATGCCCATACAAATGAGGATAAAGTATAAGTCAGCAGTACTGCGCCAGTTCATCCTGAAAACAGAGAAAAAGTAAAGGATCCCCAATAATTCAACCCTACAAAGTAATAACCCGATATAAGAGAAAGGTAGACAAAGGACAGATGAGTGCTTCAAACCTTTAGGGAGTGCTCTGATAAAATGGTGGGGTACTACATTATCCAGTCAAGGACATACAGTACACTTGCCCCACATTCACTGCAATAAAACTCCAGAAACAAGACACCCCAAGTAAAGTTACAATGTGATTTTTTTTACAGGTGCAAGACATCACAAACTGTCTCAAACTGCAGCACTCAATGGGGTTTCAGAATAGCATCTGCAGGGTCAACAACAATCCCCACTGTAATAGGAGGGGGCATCAAATAATATCATTTGTAGTAAAACAGTCAAAGACCATGAAATAGCCCGGGAAATTTTTGTTGTGCAAGGCAGAGAAATGTTTTCCATTTGGTTATTTATGTTGGCATTAAGAGGCCATTACCACAGCGTGCAACATCAGCATGTGCTTTCTGGAGCGTTCAAGCCCAGCTCTGATCCTGATAACACTGCGACAAAGAGCCAGCAACATCTTCAGTTTCAAAACACGCTTCCAGGAGCTCTTCTCTGTGAAGGACACCCCCACTGCAGAACACACACACACACACACACACACACACACACAAAGTGCTGTACTACTCCCAGTGAATTACACTTAACATTCACTCTGAGCAATCAGCAATTACCTTTAATGTTTAGCTCCAATTCATCCATCATTTAGCACAGTGAATATCAGACATAAAACACCTCATCTCAACAGAGACACACAATACAACCACTGACTACAAATCAAGTCACCTCATGTGCTTCACAAAAAAAAAAAAAAAAAAGTGAGCACATTTTAAAACATTTTATATTTCATGGGGGAAACTTTATGATGAAGATAATTTTGAATAGTTGTAGTTTTTGTAAGTGACACACTTGCAAGTCCACCTATATGATACATACTACAAGCCTTTTTAAATTAATGTATAATAAAAGTGGGTGTCTGACTATCAATCAGTCTACTCTTTTGTATATAACAGGAATTTAAATGCACAACTCAAAAGCAAAATGCAATTCATAAAACGAGAAACAGTGGAAAAAGGACCAGTATAGTTTGTAACTATAATAATAATTTCGAAATAGGATAATTGGCAATTACTTATAGGGAATCCACTTTGTGTGTGAAGTATTCGTGCCAGTTATTGTAGGTGAGGATAAAACAGCATCACCAGCCTGATTGAACCTGATTGAAAACTGATGAACAAGCGTCTTAATACTTGTGACTTGTGATTTGTTGCGTTCAAATCAGGACGGAGATCAACTTTCTATCGGCTGTTTCTGCAGCAGATCCCAGCGGAGCGCTACAGTTATCCTGAACCCAGAGGCAGCAGCGGCGGCAGCAGCAGCAGCAGCAGCAGCAGCAAGTAAACTCAGGTACTCACAGATGCAGAGACGCTTGGAAACTCCGACAAATCCTCCAGCGATTGACAGCGAGAGAGAGAGAAAGAGAGAGATACAGTCGGCGGGTAATTTTGCTGAGGATACCGCAGTTATCTCAAGGGTTTTTCCCACTTATTCCCTTTACACAACTTCCAAAGGATTTGCTTTATGAAATCACTTGTGTGACATTTGAGCCAATCACCGGGCAGCTTGATGAATATTTAAACGGGCAGCCAATAGTGGAGCTAGGAGCGCGCGGGTGGGCGTGTCCCCAGGTGTTCATTATGATATGGCGGCGGGGCGCCGCTGGGATCAGCATGCGGAGCTTCTTCGGTTCAGTTGGGATGCTGTGACTCCTGTCTCGTGCATGTGCGACCACATCCAGGATATCTGCCTCTTTTCTTTCCTTTTTTTGTCTTGTTCCAAGTATTTTTTTGCACGCGTGGACTGATTTTAGTTTGTATTTTGATTAATTAATTGTTTTCCAGTTATCTTATGCCCACAAGTTCAACTAGGTTCATAAATATAAGTAGTTGGTGGCTTAAATAAAAACCATCAAAGCACAACTTAAATTTCATGACCAGTATCTTCTCCAAAGAGCCTACTGCTCACAGCCAGTAAAAAAAAGCCATAACTAGGAAAATGGATGATTAAAGAACCCCCAACAAAATTAGAGTGGATAGGGACTGTACAGGAAATTTACAGAATGACTTTAAATTTGCTAATTATTGGATGAAATGATTACTGCATCTTAAAACAGCAGGGGGTTAACAAGAATTTTAATTTATGCCGGTTTCCTACTCGTGCATATCTTCCATCATTTCTTTTTTTCCATCTATGTAACACCATAAACCATAAGTGTTATTTTAGGGGAATGTCAAGGTTGATGTGTAAGGATCTGTTGCTTGCAGTACAATGAACTCCTCCCATTGGAATTGAGGCCAATGTGAAGTGTGTGGAAGTGGATGGACGGGCATGACCTTGACCCCTTGTGCACTGCTCTGTTGTACCTTTCTCCTGGACACGTGTGTTTACTGAGCCTTACTTGGATTCTTTTACCGTTTTTTTACGGACTATCACTGTTGACACATGTACTAGTGGACATGTACTCAAACAGGGAGATAAGTTTTGAGACGATATAATTTGATGTATTCTGGCTCTGTGTGCCGGTTTTCTCCGAAATTAGTAGAGCAGCCCTAAACGCTTTGCAATCTTATAACTAATGTATGTGTGATGTTGAACTGCACCTCTTAGACCCGTTTTGTTTTATGACTGTGCCTGTTCTTGTTCATACTAAAACGCAATAAAAACAAAGACAAAAAAAAAACACCAAAGCAATAGATGTCAGAGGCGTCACAAATTTCTACATTTATTAAAAATAGATTACTTCTATGGGCTTCACTGTAGCCCCAGGTCAAACAACAGTGGGGTATTCTGGGGTAATGCAGACGCAGCTGTGTGTTCTACATCTGGATTTAGTGGGTCACTGACATGAACGCCACCTGAATGATAATCAGCTCAGAAACACACAAATAACATTTATTTTTATCATCAAGTCAGGTCAAATGTGCAGTTATAAATGTGAATATACTTATTTATGTAGACAAAGAAGTACTTTAAGGTTTTGAGATTGAGGTATCAGTGACCTGACTGAAGGAAAAGGAAGTACCTAAAGTAATTAAATGTACACTGTACGCAAATAAAACATCTAAAATTGCCTCTTTTACGTTATCTAAGGAGAACCAGAGGGCTGTTTCAGCTTTCTGTGGGGAATGAAAGGAATAAAGCAACAGCGTCACATTGAGCAGAGACTGAAGCATCAGTAGCAATGATCCTCAAAAGTAAAAAATAATTCTGCTGAGTGATGAACAAAAAGTTAGCGTTCTGTCTCAGTCACAAGACTGTGTGTGTGTGTGTGTGTGTGTGTGTGTGTGTGTGTGAGAGAGAGAGAGAGAGAGTTTGCAGGTTTACTGCTGCCAGATGTATAATTCTTATGTCATGCTCTACTGAGTCCAGCCTCCCAGAGACCCCCAATGAAATGAGTTGTGTGTGCGTGTGTGCGTGTGTGTTTGTGTGTGTGTGGTTGTGTGTGTGTGTGTGTGTGTGTGTGTGTAGCCTGCTGAAATGAGATGTTCACATCCCAAGGACGTCTCCCACCATAATTTAAACTCACTGGTGCTGGAAGACTTCAAACTGAAAGTGCTGAAGTCATAAACCAGTGCACTTCTGTCTTTACTGTTATTGTCTGTGATCTACTGGTGTAAATCCTCAGGCAGGTGGCTGTGAGTCAAACAAATGCAAATACTACGACAGAAACGTGAGCTTTTCCCATGATTACTGCGTACTGGCTCCAGGCTATAAAATGAAGTTAAAGACCCAAACTCGGTGCTGCTTTTATTTATTTTCGATTGCTCTTCTGTTTCACTTTATCTGCACCGTTTGATTTACAGGTTGCAGAGTTCTTGGACACGGTCACAAAATGTAAAGGGATAGAGAAAGAGAAAATCGTCCAGGCTTGACGTAGTGCAGCGCATGATACCTTCAGCTATTTACTCCCTGATCTACAGTCTCTCACAGCAGAGACCAGAGTGTTTTTATTTATGAGGGGACAAAGAGACATCTATCAGCACTCAGCTGAAGCCAGTGACAGTGTATGTGTGACTTTGAGGCGGAGAGTGAATTGTATTCCTTCCCCCTGGGGCTCACTGGGACAAATCCCAGACAAGATGTTGTGGTTTGAAACTGTCTCCATCAGCTACACTCACTTATCCAGCGCTTCTCACCAACTTACCTCGCAGTCTCGTTGCCAAGGTCGTGCCACCCCTCCCTCCTTAGATGCAACGATCTTAAAATAGAGCTTCTTTAAGTGAAGATGAGGAATGTGTAAAGCTCAAGGGAAGAATGCGGAAGGGAGGGGCAGGACTCTTGCTTTTACTACGCTGTGAAAAAATGTCCCCTTTCCTCTTTAAGGGCTGTTGAAAGATGTATAGTGCTACAGCATCCTGATGAATCCCCTCCGCGGTGGATAGGAGAACTCTTCTCATATCATTAAGCTTTAGTAATGGTCCCAATGCCGTGTCCCTCTGGCAGGATTGCCTGCCGTTCACTCCTCTAGCTAACAGGCCTGCTGGTTATCCAGCGCAGACTTACCCCAGCCTCACTGCTGCTGCTGGGCTACCTCAGATAGAGCTGAGGAAGAGTCAGGGGTCTTTTCACATTGGCTGCTGTCAGTTGAAAATGTGAAGTGAAGCTGCTTCTCATCAACTTAACATCATATTTAATGCTTTAATTACAAAGTGAGATGTATTCTTTATTTATTCTACCATTATAATAAGCAGCTCAGGCATTTGTTTGATAGAAAAAAGGCAAATTTGTACAGATATGAGCCCTCGTAGATAGTTAATGATTCATTAAAAGTGTGCTTCAGGGATTTAGTGCTGTACTTTCATAAAGTTGGGAGACTTAGAAGATAAAAATGATCATAATTGAACTACAGGATCCCACACTTCCCATTAAGCAACTTATCCCCAGTCTGTAAGAAATATGAAGTCTCCAAGCCCAACTCAAAATTATAATAAATCTTAAGTAATTTTCTAAGACTTGACAAAGCTCCTCCAGAAGACTATGACTAGTCTTTGTCTTCAGTCTTTATTGTGCAGGGAGCAAAAATTGTTTTCAAAGCCTGAACATGTTTGTGTCTTACATAAAAAACATACAGATGCACCCAATACATACATTGGGCATATGGTTATACGTACATATACATACAGTATATAGATGGTGTTCAGCAGGGTATCTTATTTATGGCAGAAGGGACAAAACTATACTGCCAAATTGGGCCTTCTTTTATTTTAAGAGTCCTGTATCTGTGTGAAATGCAGAATCAGTGGAGAGCCCCTTTAAATGTAACCAAAGATCCTTATGTTGTGCACTTTTAAGAACTGCAACTCCTTCCTCTACTGTAGCTATTGAGGTTGGCAGATTGAAGAATATTCAGGAGGAAAATAGATTGTGAGTTGTGTGTTCTTGGGGAAGAGGAAAGTGAATCTCATTTTCTTCCGTATTGTACATGCCGTGTTGTATAATTTAAGTCCCATCTTGTGTCTATTTGTCTCAAAATGTAACTTAAAACTTAACTCTAACTTATAATTACATATACTTTTTTCCCCCAGAAAACATGCAGTTTTTTGCAGTTGAGCAGGGTTTATCTGTTGTTGTTTACCCTGTTTACACTGTTTTTACTCTGCGTTTCGTCTCCTGCTCAGATTGAAAACGTTTCATTTTCTGTGTGGACGAACTCCAGCTCTGATCTTTGAACCTGTGCGTTGAGACCACTCTACTGTACTTTAGCCTCCGGGGTGTGAGCGCATGTGTTACAGCACGCATTAGTGTGACTGCGCTTGTGCCTCTCCCCAGCACACACACGCACATACACACGCACATACACATGCTGGGATATAGGTTTAGCCAACACGGTCCTTCATAGATCAGCCTTCCCTGACAGCTCTCTTAAATGTCCTTGGCAGCCCCCCAACCCCCAGCCCTCGTTCCCTCTCTGTTCCTGCACCTTTTCCACTCTGGCCGAGCCTCTGATGGATGCTGCCATATTTCTCTGCCTCTCTCCTCTGGAATGCTTCCATAACCACTGGGCGCTGTAATGCATGACACAATCTGTATATATCCCATTAAGTGTCACTTCGTGAATGAACCTGTTTCTCCACACTCAGTTCGCCTCGCAGAATGACATGCAGAGGATAGAGGCTGGAAGCTGACCAGCTCCTTTAAAGTAATGATAAATGTCTCTTGGACCCAGAGTTAGCCTTTTAGACCTCCTCACAGCAAATGTTTCTTCTGTGATAACTGTTCAGTAACTTTGAATCTATAATTTTTATTCACATGATCTGCTCCTGTAGATGCAATCGCAGCAAGTGTCAGTTTCCTCTTTCCCAAAGCAACAATTCATCTCTTATATCCTCACAAGACTGTGAAGAATTACACTTGGAAAACAATGTTTGTTTTCTCTTCACCCTCCACAGTCCCCAACTAATATTTGTTTTTTTTTCTTACATCATGAGGTTTCGTACAGACTCTCTGCATTGCTATCAATCACATTTTTAATTTAATGTATGAATATGTGATTTATGTTGCCCAGGCAGAAGATATAAATCTATTTTGCGGAGAGAGGGGGGGGGGGGCTAAGAGCGCTGATGTTCCCTTATTGATTGGCTGGCTTAATAGTGTTTGTTCTTTATAGCTGATCTCAGGAAATAAAGCAAATAAATAGTTGAGAATGAGTTCAGTCACTGCGATGCTCACGAGGATGCGGAGAGTGATGGCGTGAAGAGGGAGGAGTGGGAATAGAAAAAGAATCAAACAGCAGGAAAAAAAGAAAACACTTGAATGGCAGAGTCATCAGAAAACATAAAAGATAAATGCTGTTGTTATATGCATATTTTAAATTTGAGGTGATGCAGACAGATGAATTCAGTTCATCAACACAGAAGGAATTAATTACTAGAATTCACTTTTCTATCCTTAGAGAGTCTAACTGAAACGGGGGCATGAAGTGACATGATGTTTCCATCACTTTCACAAGAAGCTGGGTCAGAGCTGAAGGCGGAGATAGCTCTGGTGACTGCGTTGAGATACAGTACATTTTGCTTCCAGGTATCACTGTCCTTCGTGTGTTTTAAATGCTAACCTGTATTGACATCTTACCACAGCGTCATAAGTGACAGAACATGATGTTTTCCTGCTGTAAGCCACATGGTTACATGTCAGTCTTAAGTCACATCTTGTCTGCTAATGCGGTGTGTCAGGCCATTATTTGCTCTGAGTCTGTTTTACAATTCTCAGAGGATTTGTCAAATTGATTTGAAAACCAAAATGTGGTTATTGCACTGTACCGGGCTCTTTGGAGGAGTGATGAATAAAATGTGCCTTGACATGTCAAGTTAGGGGAAAGGGAAAAAAAATGACTTTAGGTGAAGTACTTGACTTGACTTGAGTTATATAAATGCATTAAAGCTCAGATTTCACTGCTTATCACAGGAACAAATAAGAATCTATTAAATTTCTCTGTAGCATAGATACTTGCATAAGCTTCCTGTGTCCAAACACTAAAAAGACCTCAGATCAGTGACCTCAGCTTCTTTGAACTTTGTCGACACTGAGAGGAGGAGAGGAGACCATAAATCCAGCCCATTAGCTCTCAGGTCTCCCAATGGCAGTTCCCGCCCCGCGGCTGATGTAAACCAAACTTCCTTTTCGGGAGATGAAGAAGCCTGTCAAGCGGTTTGCAGCCACCTTGGCCCCTGTCACCCTCCCTCTGTGATGCTCCGGCATTAATAGCAAATCGATTCTAAATGAAGGACAAGGGAAACGAGTGAGAAACAAAAAGAAAGCGTCCATCTCCGGCGGAAGGATTGTGAAGGGGGGGAGATGCTAAAAGGCAGGCATGTTTGTGGGAGATACAGGAGGTATTTTAAAAGGAGAAGAACATTTCAGACATCCCTGTCTTCACTCTTTAGCCACAAGGATAAATGGCAACTTCAGCATTAGCTCAAGATTGAAAGCACAGTAAATGTGGGTCCATAATCTTGTTACAGGTTGCATCTTGTGCCTGTTGCTTTCCAATAAAAACTGCAACTATCAGGCTATTTGGGGCATTGCAGAATACAGAATCCCTTGAACGTTTGTACTGCACCTTGCATCTTTGTTTGATTATTGTGTTGTTATGCTGTTCATCACTCGGGGTCTTGCCATTTGACCCCCCCTCCCCCCACCACCACCACCACCACCCCACCCCCCTCTACAAGGCTGCTCCAAATGACCTGATGAGAGGAGTAATGAGCACAGTTTCATCTCATCATGCCTAATAGTGTATTGATCTCAGCCTGGGAGAAATGACGTCTGATCATCTCCTTAGTTGGCCTGTGTCATCTCGGACTTGTTACATTACATCTCGGCCATTTAGCACTGAATGCTAATAAATCAAAATCTCTCTTAAAGCTGTAAGATGGAACATTAAAGTCACAGATTTCGACACATGTACCGTATGTTCTCTGATGTGTAGCTGTAAAAAAAAAAAAAAAAAAAAAAAGTTAAAGTAAAACTGCCATCACACTGACTACCAGTCAACCTCAGTCATGCACTGCTTCCAATGCTGCCAATGCTCAGTCAAGCACCATCCCTCCTCTTGTGTTTCTGTCTCCTCAGTGGGGTAATCAGCCATTCCCCTGCAAGGTAATTCCTGCTCAGGAGTGCATGTGGCCGACACTGCGGAAATTCATTTTTTGGTTTAATTTCAGGCCTATTGATCGTGGAGCGCTTTACGGCTGCATGACATCCATAATCACAACAATGGTGTGACAGCACAGATAAATAATGTGGCAAAGGCACAGAGAGAAGGAGGGATGTAGGGATGAAAGGGAAGCAGAATTGGAAAAAAAAAGGAAGAGCCTGCTTCCACCTTTTACAGCATTCTGTATTAATTACTGAACTCCACCCTATTATACCCCCCCAACCTCAACCCCCTTCACCTGATTGATCTCCCCTCTGAGGCCATAAATTAGTTTTCTTCCCAAACTTATCTGAAATCTGTTTGTTTAAGCATCCATTAAAGGATAGGAGCCACTGCTCTACAGTAATTACCAAGGCTACTGTAATATCTATAATTATTATGATTAGTGGAGCAGAATTAAGTTACTACTATAGAAACCACAAGGGGCCAAAGCCACAGCATAATTATGAGGTTTTGCATATACTAATGCTGTAGTTGGGAGCAAGTCGGGGGAATGTAGCTGTAAAATGAATACAAGCTGATTGAGGCAACAGTGGATGCATACTGAAGAGCAAAAACTATTGGAGCAGATATTTCATATTAAAAACTTAGGAAGATAAAATAAATTTGTCCTAGTGGAGCATGTTGACCAATGTACAATGCCACTGGTCGTTTGGTTTAAAATCAGATATTTCCACATTATTTTACACCTTATATAAGGTATTTGTGGAAAACATGCGCACAATCCCAGCATGCTGATGATTTCCTCCTCAGTAAGCGTAAACACCTATTTCAGACAGCAGCAAGAGCCAGTGTTTGTGTGGGCTAAACATTAAAGAGTGGTTTAGTCTAGCAGAGGCCACAGCAGGTCTTCTGCCCCAACAAGGTGTGTCCACATAATTGTGTAACTTCACCACAACTTTTCTCAATTTTTACCTGCCCCAGCTCCGGAGCAGCTTTAAAGCTACATTATATATATATCATATAATGAGATGTGATAAATTGGAGTCCAAAATGTGACCTTTTGTAGTGTACATGCAGTTAAATAATAATAATGGAGTCTAGTAAAGAATGGTGCCGGTGAGGCAGCAGTGCATAAAGCATGGCTCCTTTTGTTGTTGGAGTCTGAGGGGGCCGACAGACTCCTGCTCATAAAATGTCTCAAGTCAGAAAGGCAATAAGGATGCAGGGTTAATGCGGCTTGGCACACAGTTTTATTTGTGCAGAGGCGGAGAAGTCCTGATCTTCTCCTCTATCTGGAGAGGCATAGAATGCAGTGGATACTGTTGCAGGCGAGGAAGCAGCGGGGCGACGGAGGATGCTTAGCTCAGATAGAACAAGTAGGCGGGAGAAAGAGGAACTGGCTGTTTTGTTTATCACAGCCATGAGAAATTATATTACGTAAGACTGAATCAATGTATAACTTAGAGCTGGCCAATAATTCAATATTGTAATTTATTGTCTTTCACTAGACTCTTATAATCATGATATGATCTTATCATTTACAAAATGCTGTTGTTCAGATGAATAATTAAAAAAAATGTCATTTAAGACAAACAAAAAATGGATTATTGAAGTTTTTGATTTATATTTAAAGTTTTTGTGTTGTAATCCACAACAGTTGATCAATTTTGTGCACTGAACAGCAGTGTTTTTACTTACATTTGCCATATTATCAGAAAGATGCTTTTATTAAAGGGTTTGCTGAAGACCAGTTTGCTGGTCACTGGGACTATACTCAGACTGTGAAAACAGTTCTCTTTGGCTCTGGAGGAGGTTTGTCAAGTCTGAGAAAATAACCCCGATGATGTCATTGCAACATCATGAAATCATCAGAACAAGTAGTCGGGGGGAAAGAGAAACTGACCGGTTTATATCACAGCCCTACGAGACATTACATTATGTAGGACTGAATCAATGTCTAACTTGATTCATAATGATGTTGATGTCATTGCGACATCATCAAGGTTATCTTGGCTTCAGCTTGGAGACTATACATCTTTTAACAGAAGTTCTGCTTTACAAAGAGGAGCATGGAGTTTAAAAGACTCAAGAAAGACATCTTGGCCTCTGCTAGACTGATTCTGTCTTTAAATCCCCCAACCTTATTATCGAATTGCATTACTGAATTGCTGGAGTGCCCCTTTAACATGTGATACTGAACATATCCCCTGATACAACATCACACGACAGTAGGAATACATCAGTTACATGCATAAAGCAATAAGTTTACAGTGCAAGTTACTGATCCTAAGTTGATTTTCAGTCATGTTGCGTTTAGTCACTGTAAAAATCTCATCACTTGGTTTCTTTACCCTGAGCAGCAGGAATCCTCTGCTGCTATACATGCATACATAATGAAAACGAGGCTCAGTAACAAGCTTGTTGGTGTTCGGGATGAGCGCCACTGGGAGTGAACTGTACTACAAGGCTCCACACCACTGATCAGCTATAGCTATTTGTATGTGAGTCAACAACCAGCCTGCTGTCTTTTTAGGGAGGGCCAGTGACCCTATCATGGACACAACCTGTTAAGAGAAGCAGCCTTTTTCTTATCTGCATGCCCTTGGAGTACGCGCCCATTGATATGCCACCTTGACTCTATCTTCATGCCAAGATGCTTCCAATTATGCAAGCCGCTGGAGTGAGGCGGAGCGTGGGTTTCTGTACGATGAAAACTGGTCCATGGTTAATATGATCCTGCTGCTTTTCCCCCCACAGGGATGGTTTCCACTCATGGGGGGGGGGGGGGTTAAGAGAACAGCCATTTCTCTACTCAACACTCCCTAGTTCACCACTTTTACCACTGTATCATGACCTCATAAGGTGGACTGATCTATTCAGTAAATGGCTCATCACCAGGGTCTGAGCTTTGCAACAACCTGCATCCATCATATCCAGTTCAATACATCATGTATGGGGATTTCTGCTGTGACATTACTTCTAGTGTTATAAATCTTTTCTTTTGGATGCGTGCTGCCTCTTTTTAGGCAGCCCCTGATGTCAGCCGGTTTGAGGTGAACACACAGGGAAGCCCTCTGACTGACAGCAGTCTGTCACTCAGCTGAGGTGACAGGCTCAGTGTTGGACAGCCAACAGGAAAGTGAGAAATGGCTGGATGTATGGAGACTGACTGTTTACAGCCTGTGGAAACGTCTTCACCTACCAGGTATGTTTGTGTCAAACATAATTCTGTTTTTTCATGTCTTTCTACAGGCTGCTTTTTTAATTGCTAAAAAGTTCTCATTCACATTTCATTTATTTCCTCACTTCCAGAAGAGGGCAGCACTTCTTTACCAAATGTTACTGTAAATTCAGCCGCACACACTACACTGGCATTTAAAGCTCTGCGGTTTAATTTATTGAGGAGAAACATCCAGACACCCAGAGGTCATCTTCTTGACTTTTTTCACACACAAAAAAGTCCAGAGGATGCTGCTCATTCCCTGTATGCTTCTCATGCCTTTAATCACATCATCCACCACTCAACTGTTTTGAAAAGGAAACTATTCAGACTACAATGAACCCTCACGTGTACAGTACACTGTGATTTATGTAAAACGTGAACAAAACAATTTACAGCACTTGTCGCCCTTCTTTCTGTCTCTCTCCCTCTCAATCTCGCTCAACTCGCCTCACTTTTTCGTCCCCCCCCCCCCTCTCCCTCCTTGCCTCTGCTCCACCCTATAATCACGCCGGTTCATGGCTCTCATTTGGAGTGGTATATATAGCAGTAATTGTCAGGGTGCAGTACGGAGACTGGGCAGTGCATGTGTACTCTCTCACAGGGCTGTTTTGCAGTAAATCTCGCAGGGGAGAAGAGAGGATTGGGGTGGGTTGGGGGGTGATGTACGTGAGCAAGCACATGCACACACGTAAAGACACTTTCACTAATAGACAGTGTGCAAACAATACCCTAAGCACATGCAGAGGTAGATAAAATTTTACAAGCACCTAAGAAAAGGAATTGCACTAATTTACAAGCATCCTCTTTGCCTCTGTAAGTTATTATATCTCACTGTCTGTTCATTTACTCTCCCAATGGCCCTGACATGAAAATTGAATGTGTCTCATAATGTGTTTTTGTCTTAAGTGAATGGGACAATTATGCAAATGCATTCATTATTCAGGAGAGCATCTTCTTATCAGTGAACAGTCCCGCAGGTGATGAGTTAGGGTCTGATTTATCCCTACGTCAGGTGGTCTGCTTATGATCCATAAACATGTGGAAACACACTCACATACTGTGCACATTCGACAAATAATGAAAACAGGTAAATAACTCATAATTGAAAGCAAACACTAATGAGCATTTCTCATCAGCTTCTCAGATTATGCAGCAGCAGTTCATCACCGTCAACGTGATAAAAAGCGAGTCATCATGTAGGCAGCACAAAACCAGACAGTTTGTATTATAAAAGCTGACACGTGGCTTTCACTGAAGACATTCCTCCTCAATAATCTGAAGCTTGATCGCAAAAATCCCTCCCCATGTCTGTCTGCCTTATAAACCATGGAACACTGCTTCCAAAAGAGATGACGGCAAAGTCTGTTACGCAGTCCAGTTGTTTGTATATGTGTGTGTGTGTGTGTGTGTGATAGGGTGGGGGTTCATTGCAGCTTGTATGGACAGGTCTGTCATTCAGAGAGTGCACACAGTCTTCATTGTGGAGCCGTCTGTGGTCCCCATCGGGTCAGGGTGGGGTGGCAAGGGGGCCTCCCGAATAAAAACACGTGCTGCAAACAGGAAGTGGGCCTGTAAGGATAAAATGAGAACTGCGTGGCTGCAGAGTGTTTATGAATACCATTTTCCTCAACTCTCTTTCTTGTCCTCAAATTGCTTTCCTTCTCCTATTCTGATGTATGTCCACACATGTCCAGACTTCACAAGAATGAGCCTTCCTGGAGATGTAATCAAGTTCTAACGAAACTGTAAAAACCTTAAAACATGTTCTAGACACTAGTATCTAGTGTCTGACTGTGGGATGAGATTTGAACTCTTTCCAAGGTAGTGTTTCCAGAGAAGCAGACCTGCATGAGGGGCAAATGGTATTATCTTAACTGCACCTTGCACATTTTTTTCATGGGTTAAAAAAAAATAGACAAAAACATGAAGATTTTAAGACTTATTATGAATCAAGATAGCCTGAGGAGTCTACAGTACATGGGTTCAGTATGTGTGTTTATAGGAATACAGTAAAGTGAAAAGATGCTGAATGTGTGTGAGTACACTCTGTGTAACCAGGTGCTCTGCTTTCATCTACTCCTTTCCTGTTTGCCCAGCAGCTGTTTCATTTCAGCGAGTGACCACTTCACAGATCACTTCACTGTTTTCTTTCTGGGTGGATTTGTCAGCCGTGATCAAATCAACAAACTTTTGTTAAGAGTAAATTTTGCTTTCCAGACGTAGCTAATTATTCCACCCACTCTCACCAGATTTGATATGCTTAAATTTAGTCATTAATTCCTGGACACTTTTTGTATATTTTTGATACAGAAACTTCTCGGATCGCATGAGAGGCGGTATTTGCAAAGGATTAAGTCACAGAAAATCTAACAGCTTGAAAGGGTTGACTTTGGGTAGTCTAGTCGTTTTAGGGGAAACCTTGTAAAACAGAGGTTCAGTATTCCTCTGGTCTCTAAGTGTCTAAAAACCCAGAACCCAGACTGACCGACCAGTTGGGGCAGATCGGATCTTCCCACAAAATGGGAGGAAAGGAAAATGCTACAACACAGCATCTATAGTCTTCTTGATGCAGAGAAAACAGTTTGAGCCACTTCATCATCAACAAATATTCTGCAGGGTCATACATTTACAACAAGAAGGAGGCAGGAAGCAGAGGATAGCTTAGTATGTGATGAAGTTTTATTGATTCACAGTAATGATGAATGAATGGATTGTGATTTGTTCTTTAACTGATATTTGCCTCTGACCCAGCCAGTGTCTATCCACAGTTATCCCAACTATCCTCAAGGAAAAATGTAACAAAGCTTATCACCTTCATACCTTACATTTTTAACAGCAAAATAAACATGTTGGTACAGATTACTTTTGTGCTGACAAAAAAAAAACCCAAAAGACATTTGGCGTCGTCATGTATGCATCACAGCTAAAAGTAACTTAAATCACATCACATGAAATGTTCTTTTTACTCTTTAGTAGATGAGGTCAAAGTCCCTGAGAGCACAGCTTTCTATGAATATGATTGTAGATAAGCACTCACACTCTCAGCTTTAAAGACAAAATATAAGCAGGACTGGCCATGGAAAACAATATCTCAATACTATGCCTACAGCATGGGTGCACATACAGTAATATGATGAGTGTGGTGAATATGAACCAAGATATGGAATGGCATACAATTTTAAATAACACATAGAACAGACCATAATAATATGTCAATAGCAACTGTACACAAGCACAAAACAACAGAAAAGCATATCAGCAAACAGTCCGGTTAGACTTTCAACATTTTTATCATTTTTAGTAATGGGGCTGAATTTGAAATGCAGGTGTTTATAAAAGTTACAAGGGTCCATTGAGGAGGATGACAATCTGTGAAAGGAATTAATGTCTACAGTTATGAGTTATGAGTCTTTCCATGACATGTCTTGGAAACTGACCATTACAAAAACCATTTTAACAGGTTTAACCACTAACGACATTAAGCTGAACACATCAAACACATGAATGGGCTAAAACAACATGATTAACACAAGTTCCACGTTGTAAAGAAAATGCAGTTGCATCATTGTTTGATGGGGATCTTAGAAATGATTCAGCAAAGATGTAGAGATACAGTATGTTTTAGCAGGCCGAGGGTTTAGCACAAATAAGGCCACTGTTTACTGTGTTGGAGCATGAATTGAGGAGGTTATTTTTTTTCTCCCAGACAAACATGTTGTTCTCTTTGGGGAGCTGAAAATGCCAGCCTGTGGTCTACAAAAAGGCAGCTCTGGTAGTAAAAAGTGTATATCTGCATAAGTCTTTCTTCAAACTTAATCCCCTTCTTTCTTACTTTCTCAGTCTTTTCTTTCAGTCACTGACACCCTCAACTAAACCTCTCAGAAACTCAGAATCTGTCTGTCTTTTTAGCTTTTGTAAAGATGAAAATGCAGATTCTTTCTTTTTCCGTGATTCCATAAGTAACAATATCATAGTGTTTCTTTATAAAGCACATGCTATAGCCCTAACCTTAACTGTAACCTTAAGTCTAACCCAAACAGACATAATTAAAAGGCTTTTTATATGCTCTCAAAACCCAGCCCGCCTGCCTACCACAATACTGTGGTTTTGTCAGGCTGGTTTTCTCTCCCATCAGGGAGACTGTAAGAGAAAAAAACTGTACACTTACAGTTGTTTTAATAACTAAAATAAATCAACAATTATTCATCTGCATCACAGGAATGTTTTCTAATTTTATGTTCTGTAACTGAAATTATTTTTTCTCCCAGTTTCATTTATGCCAGAACAAAAGAAAAAAAATTCAGTCTTATAAATGAAAGTTAAACTCTAGCTGACAAAACTCTTCACTGAGCATGCTGTGTATATGTGAATTCCTTGAATAAATAAATAGTACATTGCATATGAAAACTAAACACAAACCTTATATTTCACTGTCTGACATGTAAAAAACAACAATGTATCATTTTTTTTGGATAAACATCCTAAAATGTCAATTCGGTGGCTAATTGGAGAAAAAAAAAAAGTACGGGGGCAAAACTAGAATACTGATGTTAAATAGATAAAGTGCTTTGTTCCATTTGAACTCCTCTTACCTAATCTAGATGAGAAGCAAATCTTTGTAGGATGGCTACACTTTTATAAAACAATGATTTTGTTAAATCCAAAGCAATAAAAATACCTGATTAACTGTTAAAAAAAAACTACCCAAAAATGCATTGTACAACACTGTTCACCTGAAACTTAGTGAGGTTTATATAATGACATACAGTATTCACAAGGAGCACCAATATTGAAGTAATGTCAAAGCACAACCTTAACAGATGATCCAATAAGTATAGAATCCGAGTAAAATAATGTCTACAAATTATGCTAGTTTTTTTCTGCTTGTGCATTAGATCAGTTGACGTTTTTTGCAACAGAAATTACGTAAACTCATATTTTTATACTCATTATTTTATTTTTTTCAGTTTTTTTTAAATTATTTTTTATCTTGGGAATAAGATTTCCCAACAGCACCTGCTTCCCTGTTGTCTTTGCGACAGATTAGTTATAGCAACATTAAGGTCTTTCATGCGTATATGTATTGAATAACTAACTTAAGTTACTAGTAGTCCTCATTCACAAAAAAAACAGTATAGTTTGAATCAATATCCAATATACTCTTACTTAACTAGAGTAAAAAACATGTTGAGCCAACAGGCACCTGCTCCATTCTTGTTGTCATTGGCTGTTTGAGTTGAGGATGGAGTCTCTGCGATGGTTGCTTCTGTAATGTGATGTGATGTGCTCATGAATATTTTATCCACATCTGCCAAGGAGATGGACAGGGCACCATTTTGCGTGTCCTCTGGTATTTCGGGTCTTAAGGTCCCAAGAGCCTGGGACCATCAACCTCGGTCCACCCTGAGAAGTGTCTGGGCCCCACTGGAAGGCCTTTGTACTGGGCCCAGGGATGGGCTACACAAAGTTGTTGGTGATTTGCCTCTGGTGCTCAAACAGGTCTTCAATCTCTGCACTGTATGCATCTCCTTTAAGGGAAAACAATGTGGTCGTCAGCGACAGAGTTAAGGGGCAATGAAGAGAAATTAAAAAAAGAGGAAAAGGTTTTGTGCTCTCACCTGCATGACATCCATACATGTAAGCTCTGTGGCCATCGTACTTGCACCGACATCTCATGACGTTGTTCATAAAGTCAGACTCAGCCATGTCCATTGAGGGGTTGACTTCCACCTGAAAAACAGGACACAATCTCACAATCTGCTGACACTGAGGACTGATTCAATATTATTAACAGCAGATGTGTCTGACCTTATGAATTGCAGCAGTTTATATCATCATCGCAACAAATGTTTATTAGAAAACAGGGAGAATTTATAACTTTGTTGTTCTCACTTTTATCTAATACTAAATCTCCAGCTGGCAAGGCACATGGACAAATAGGGGATGACTCCTCTCTTTACACACTGAGAAAGCATTCTGAAATAAAGAGCAGTTGGATGTAAAATTGTTAGAGGGCCTGTTATTAAACAGGACTAGTGGCTGGTATTGTTTTTATAGTCAATCCCTAACTTATCTATAAAAAGCTGGATGACTTTTCCATACAGTATTTCTATTTGGAAAGATAAATATGCTATACAGTACAGTACTTTCTCATGAACACAACATTGGAATGATGTTCACTTGGTAGTCTACAGCTACGCATATGGGATTGTGTTTTGCGCAGCACGGGACATAGTTTTAAGGAAAGCCCATAGATCTTTAAGGAAAGCCCATCGTAAAATATTTTATGTGTGTATGAAAACATGTAACAAAGACACTGCTGCCCACACAAAACATGATAACTGGCTGCATAAGAGGTGACGCAACTTTATAGCTGAGGTTCATGGAATGCAGTTGTACCACAGTTTAGCTCCTACAGAGAAGAAATCTGCTCTCTTCCTCACACCAAACATAGGAATGCAATAATAAGGACTAAAGTAGCCTGAAATTGAAGTCTGTTGCAACAGTGTAGTTATGCATAAGCATGTTTATGTGTCTGAAATCGGACTTATTCTGAGTGCTGCCATACACTGTGCTAATGGTCTGTTATTTGCAGAGCAGCTCTATAACTGCTGATACAACCATTCTCTTAATCTGGCCTGGTGATAATATGAGAAGCCATTTACTCTAATAGCTGCTCTGTAAACTGCTACACCCATTTTAAGTACAGGCTACAAACAGCTACAGCGAGAAAGGACGCAAACTACACACACACACACAAAAAAAAAGGAGAAAACTTTAAAAAACTTTGTGAAAACTCTCTCTTAATTTTTCAGGGTAAATTACAGTGTTGGACTTGAGCGTGTGAGGCTTTTGCAGAGGTCTGGTTCAGTGACAGAATGTGTTGCTCAGTGAGAAAGTGGCTATAAAAATAAAAACAGGGCAGGAGGAATTCCTTGGTGGCAAATTAGCCGTTCCTAATGGAAGGGGGGACTAGGCGCTGTTTCACTAAAGGGAGGCAATGGTTAATGGGTAATTGGTGTGTTTCATTAGCACTGGAAGGTTCAAGGGTAGGCTGGAGGAATCTTTCTGTAAAACTCAGGATCAGAAAAGTCAGGCATCATCTGCACTCCACTAATTAAATGAAAGAACACAGCAGCGAGAGAGAAAGAGCTGCTGTAAGTGCTGTTTGTGTTTTTTCCAATTCTAACTAACTCTCTGCTTGGCTTACTTTCTTCTTTTCTTTTTTCTCTCTTGTTCTTCTCAGCTAAATTTAGGTCGTTCCTTTAGCGCTGGTCTCCTCAAATGCCCCTGACCTTTTAACCTTCAGCAGTTCTTCCAATTTCTCTCTCTCTCATTTCTCTCAACTCCATTTCTGTCCTCTATCATTCATTCTTTTCTAGCAGTGTGCCACTTTATAATGACACCCAACTCAACATGCCTAAAATACTTCCAGTCTGCACGCTCATTTAAATGTGTGTTTGGCATGTCTATTATAAGTAAATTAAATAAATCCATCTTCAATAGAGAGTAGAGAGGTGTAATTACAAAGATTGAGTGTGACCTCTCAGACAAACTGGGTAACAGCAGTAATTATCAGACAGTGAGTTACACTGTAACCAGTCTCCCACAGCTGGGAGGTAATTGGCAGCATGCTAAGATCTGAAGACTGCTGCATACAACGGTGGGATGAATAGTCTGGACTAGAGATGGAGGATAATGGGAGACGTCCTTGATGTGTTTTATTCTAGTAGCCACAATGACTCGACCGATTGACCGGGTTACAATAATGACAGACAGAGGGATGGTTGAGGTGGACTGTAAGCACTGAGGGAGGTGAGGATGTTTTACTAAAATAGACGGAAACCAGACAAGGGGAAGTCCACTTTCAGAGCCTGTGACCTTCTTTCTTATAAGTCTTTGGCCTTACAAGAATAGTCTGACGTCCTGAAAATACGCTTACAAGCTTCCCTGACAAGAGTTAGATGAGAAGATTGATACGACTCTCATATTGTATCTGTACGGTAAATATGAAACTACAGCCAGCGTACGGTTAGCTTAGTTTAGCATAAACACTGAAAACAAGGGGGAACAGCTAGCCTGGCTCTGTCCGAAAGTAAATAAATTTACCTAGCAGCACCTCTTAAGTTCACTAACATGTCTTAACATGTTCACTAAGCCTCTCAGTGAGGACAAGACTCCAGGAAGTAACTACACCTAGCCACGAAATAGTCCAACACACAATCCTCCATAAAAAAAAACACATCATGCCATTTTTACTCTTTGGTTTTTGTATGAATTTAAAAAATAAAACATAAGAGCTTATTATATGAGTGATCTTTAGAGGTGCTGGTGGCTTTGGACAGAGCCTAGCGAGATGTGACTGCTGACTGGAGCTTCATATTTGGGGCACAGAAATGAGAGTGGTATTCCCTTTTCTAACTCTAAATGAGCGAATATGATTATTTCTTTAAACACAAAGTTAGTGATGTTTGATTTAAAGAAAAAAAAAATAGTTTGAACTAAAGCCAATCTGCAGGAATGGATGAGTGAGAGAAATAAAACGATCTCTCACCTGGAAGATGTAGTCTCCTGGCCGCACATCTGTCACGTCGACCCACTGACAGTCGATGTCGTGGCGATAGGTATCCCAGCAGCCCACAGAGATACCCTGGTCACCCATGTTGTAGCAGGAGAACCGCTTCTGGAGTCCTAACACACACCGCAACAACATTATCAATCACATCATCAAACTCATTTATTGCTCGGCACTCCCTTTAAGAGCCTTTAGCTTCCTGAATTGCATTACACTACATATGAATGCTGCTTTTTCATATGAGCTATTTCATCCATGATATAACAAGTAAATGGAGAGTGAACAAACAACAACAGCAGCGATCTAATACATTAACCACAAAGTAAAAATCTGAATAGCTGTAGCTGAAATATTGATATTAATTTCCTGTCACTAAAGAGTATTTTTTTTGGGATTCATGAATGGTGGCGATCATTACCGTCGGGGCAGTAAGTGTCCTCCAGACAGAAACTGGCCTTGTGTCCCTCAGCAACCCTCGTGCCATTCAGAGTCAGCAGGTCGTAATGTGTGAACACCTCGATGCTGTGGTAGTGCCTGAGACGACAGAGGGGGAAAGCCCAGGTGAGTGTGTGTGTGTGTGTGCGTGTGTTTCTGTGAGTGTGTGCATTTACACTATACGAACACTGGTTCCCTATGGCTTGTCGCCTAATGACCTCACTGCTTGAACATGAGCGTGGGTGTCACCGTAACACCTCTCACAGAAACTTGTTTTAGCGCCAGCTTGGTTGAGCTGTTTACTCATTCTCAGTGAATGGACGGCTTTGAAACATACATCCATAGCTCTGATGTGTTGTTGTAACAAACTGCGGCAGACCTGATGGTGCGTGGCCTACCCTGTCCTTTGTATTATACCCGACCTGTGGTAAATGGTTTGGCTCAACCGTCATTTCCACAGACACGTGCTGCAGGGCTGCTAATGAATCTGGAGAGATGACAACACTGTTTCAGGCCACCCGTAACTCACCGGGACACATCTCACACAGCCAACACTGTGGTCTCCAAATGGGTCCTTCTTCTCTCGTGACGACAGGCCTCAAAGTGCTCTCGTCATCTGACAAGAACCTAACTAACTGAGCAGAGTGTACTGAGAGGTCGAGTGGAATGTGCTAAGAGTATGCCTGAGGAAAATATGTCATCTATTTACAGCTAACGGACAAAATGCTCCTGAAGCCCGGTGACAGACAAAGGCTCTTATGTTAAGCTTGTGTTGCATGCTACCTGCCGACCCCTCATCACGTGCACTGGAACAGAGATCAGACTTCAGCATGTTTTCTTTCCTGGTAGCAATTGAATGTAATTAAATTAAATATAACTCAAATTACTCAACGTGGAGGTACATATGTCACTAATGCAAGTACAAGAAAAATTTGTATGAGAAACAGGTGTTTGGCAGCCTTTCACGCCTTCTGAAAACCACAACTCACCTGTACCCAGGACACTCTAAACCACAGTGTCCCCAAACAAACACTTAGAATGACCACATGCGCAACCACAGCATCCCACATATAGTATGTATTTAAACAGTTCTCTCCATTGCAACACACTTAAGCAAAGTAACACCACCAAAAACCCTTGTGGGATGCTCTACCTGTGACACTGGTGCCATGTCCAGCTCTCCTTTGATGCTTTGGGTCTGAAATCAGATCTGCCCAGGTTCATGATGCGTGAAGAGAAGCGCAGCAGGCGTCGATGGCCATAGGGCCAGTTCATCCTGGCAGCGGAGGAGGACAGACAGTTCTCCTCATTTGCACAGGTCAGCAGGTGGAGGGGTCTGTCTTCCAGGTAGGCCGTCTCCTGGACCAGCTGGGCATCCAGAACAAGGTCAGGCGCCGCTGAAGCAGGACAGATGTGTGGGGTTATGTTAGGATTAAAACAGGTTTTGAACCAGAGGAGGAGATGAAGAACTACAGGAAGACGGTTCGGCTTACTGTCTGAGCAGCTGACCCCAGCAGCTTTAGTTCCACCTCCTCGAGGGCAGTGGACATGGTTGTTGCGGCGGCACTGTTGAATTGAAAGCTCTGTGCCGACACAGTGAGTTCCACTGAGAATCACATCAGCTGCATTTGGGTCACCGGACCAGTACCAGGTCTCCTGTTGGAGGCAGGGGCAAGGGTGGGGTCATAGGACATAAACGGCTTGTCAGGTTTTTTTTATTAATGAGAAGTATCATAGCTCATTGTCCACCACAATGACTTCAGGGGCTGTGACTATGGATTGGCCTCCATCTGTTCATTTGTGATCATCTGTTTGTTTGTCCTTTCATCAATAAGTCAGACACTGCTGATAGGATTTTGACAAATCTTGGAGGAATGATACCTCTGACCATACTAATTGGTCTAGAGGTGGGAGTGCTATATTGTTCATTCAGGGCAAAATGTCCAAGATCTCTAACAGTGATGATCCAACTTTGAGGAAAGTTGTGGAAGTGTACTCTGGCATTTACAAAATCACCCTGATTTGCTGAAGGGGTGGTGCCACAATCAAAATCAAAATGACAAAATACTTGCTGCCACCTTGTCAGTTATGGACTGTTGTGTTTTAGTCGATTATTACCTGATGTGCGCTGGCAGCGAAGCCCAGACCCAGCTGTCTGCACACCACCATGGCCTCATTGATGCCCCAGTTCTCACTGCAGACAGAGCCCCAACGCTTACGGCCCCCAACCTCTATCAACACCTCGACGCGGCCTTCCAATGGGACTCTACCACCAGCCAGCCGCACCTGGAAATCCATCAGATTAAAGGGATTAAATGTGTGATGCTTTATCAGTTGAAGCTGATTCATGTACATGGTGTGATGGTGTAGTTTTTATACCGCGTTCTCTATGCCAGTCTTAGGGACGTTACAGCGTACTGAGGCATCCTGGCTGTGTTTGAATGTCCACGGTTGGACTTCCTGGAAAAAGCAGTCTAGGATGGAGCGCTCTGTCCCCATACACTGGACACTGTTCATATGGATAGGTCCTGTACCTGGAGAGGGGGAAGGAGATGTGGGAGATTTAAAAACTGTACTGACAAAACAGAGCAGGAAAATACCAGAAGAGCATGGACATAACTGAAGGGCAATATTTTCTGTGACCAGTTGGGGCCACCCAATGTAGACATAATGGCATTAGCAGACTTTATCACGCAAAGGAGCGTGCATGCACACAAGTGAACCTCTGTATTTCTTTCACATGAATATGCTTTCTCTACTTCAGCGTTCAAACCAACATTAAAAAGTTCCTATCTCTCATGACAAAATGCTCCTGCAAGCCAAGCCGCAGTACCACCACCATCTACTCTGGGGATCTGTCACACCTCATTACCAACATTCTGTTGCTTTGGGCCAAACAACAACAACATTGTGTGTAGTCCACCACCCTGGGTGATCAAACGAGGCCAAATCTGTGTCAACAAAACAAGACTAAATAAGACTTTCACTTGTATTCGTGTGTCGTTTAAAACCAGATAATCTCTAAACAACATAGAAAATGGTGACGGGTGGAAGGAACGCTGGAGATTTTCTGAAAGCAAACAGCTGATGTCACAATGATGGCAGTATATAAAAACACAGGGCAAACTATGGTTTGTATGGCTTTTCTTATAACAAAAGACATAAATTGTAAACTTGGAAATGTGGTAGCATTGAAATAAACACAACCAAAACCACATAAACAGGAGGAAGGAGAAAAAAACCGAGAAAGAGGAGTGAAAAGGAAGATGGTTGAAATGGCAGAGACCAGATTGCAGCCTAACTCAGTCTATCTCTGTGTTGGTTTTGGTAGATTGAAGGCCTGGTTCCATACTGGTCACCATGCGTGGGTTCATACTTACAAAAAAGACACATCTAAACCACTTCCGCCTCTATCTGTTTGGTAAAGGCCACAAGCTAGATCCAAACCCCCACTGTTTAAGTTATCAAGACAAACACGGGGTCCACTCAAGGGATCCTCAAAATGAACAGTGGCATGCTGTATTTAAACCCTAGTTTGGGAAATCCACGAAAACCCGAAATACATTCCAAGAAACTGGCCACACACACTTTACATGCACACCAACGCACAAGCTTTTCGGGTGTCTTACTCCCTTATGTATGTATAGTAAACTGTACTTCACGGGTAAAATTACATGGTAAAATAACAATGTTGGCCAAGAAAGGAAATAGAAACATTGTCCCTGTAATTTAACTCGCTGATGGTGATGATAAATGCAATGATGATGGGAGTTAGATGGTTGGCAGATGGAGTTTGCACAGAGCTTAGAATATTTTCTTCACTTTCATTCTCCCTGACATCAATTTCCCAAATGAACAAACCATGAACTTCAACATAAAATGTCTACGATTGACAGCAGATACAGCTACGAGAGCAATAGTGAGGCATAATATAAATGTGGTATCCTAAATGTAGTATTTGCAAGAAATAAGTTGAGCTTGATTACCGCATAATTTGAATTGGCAGATGACACAGATCATTTGAACAGATTAGAAAATTGAGTTTAAGGGATGGAAACAGGGTAAAATCGGTCACATTCTTGTTGAGAATAGCGTAAATAGTTGGTTAGTGGTTACGAGGGAAACCCTGTTCTTTTCCTCTCTGAAATTACACTCCATTTTAGGCACATTAATGTAGTGTCTGTAGTGTTTTTCTTTCCATGGAACGTCTCTTTCTACGCCTCTAACAAGATTTGTAAGCAACTTTCTGTCATCGGATAGATCTGTTTCTTTGCCAAGTGCTAAAATCATGTCAGTTTGTAAATAGCTCTGCCTGTCTGTGGGTGTTCAGATGTTGCCAGAATCAAAATCATGTTTCTTTGTCAACATGATTTCAAAGCTGATGCACACGTTGTAAGCTGATACTTACAATGTGCGTATGAGTGTGTGTGTGTGTGTGTGTGTGTGTGTGTGTGTGTGTGTGTGTGTGTGTGTGTGTGTGTGTGTGTGTGTCTGTATACCAAACTTGCAGGTAGGTGCATATGTGCAAGTAAGTGTTTCATAAAATCTGATAGGTGAGACCACATTCAAAGCCAGAATCTTTGTCACCCTCTCTGGCCCACCAGCCATTGGACCACAACCTTTATCATCTTATCACATTTGATCATCATAAATAATTCAATGCTCCTCTGTGGGGTCTTGTTGCTACAGACTGCTGGCTGAAAGATTTGATAGAAATCATGGAGATTTTTTTTTTCTCAGGCGCTGACAGAAAGCAAGTGTACCTGAGTTTTATGCAGTGTGATATGAAGAAAGTATTACTGACTATCTCAAAATATTGATGCTTTTTAATATGTAATAAATTAACTATGTGTGCAAATTAAATATGTACAAAACTGCATTAAAAACAATTCACTTTTTCTGGACTTTTTTCTCAGTGAGAGTTTGTTCTATTAAAGAGTCTAATTTAGGTCTTGTCCAATGATATATAGGCCTATGTTTATGTGGCCTTCAAGCACATGGAAAATTATATGTCACAGTAAAATGTCTAAGAGGCTGCATGTTATAGAAAGGAAACTGTGAGACGCCTTTGATGTCCAATCATATTGCAATGGCAATGTATATGTAAGACAGAAACAGACAGAAAGGGAGAGTACTGTGTGTGCGTGCATGTGTGTTGGTGCCAGTCTTGGACTGGGAGCAAGACAGAGAGAGAATGTACGTATGTGTGTGTGTGCGTAGTAAGTGTGTGAATCACCAACTCAGGAAACACAGTATAGGAAACCTGCATTTCCAGGAGCGAGACAGGAGTAATATGAGGTAAAATTAGAGGGTAAACCTGCCATTTGTCAAACCAAACTACAGCTGCAGAGCCACATCTTAATGTTATAATTTTGAGACTGATTTTATTACACACACACACACACACACACATGCAAAATATACATTCTGGCATGTGCACGCGTGCACTTACACAAATGCAGCTTTGTGGGTAGAAGAATCTATTTTAGGGAGAAAATTGAATGCTTTTTGGCTCCTCCTTGGCAATTAAACACCTCTGCTTCAGACTGCTGGAACCATGATGAACCTGAACCTGACCCAACGAGTAAAGGTGCTGACTGAAACCAGATGATACGGTTATAAGTTTGTAAAGTCTCCTTAGAAGAGCCAGCTTTAGTTCTGTTAGACTCATCAAAAAGAAATTTAGCATAAATGACATCATCTACAGAAAACCCACTTTAAGAGGTTGAAAGGTAAAAGGGACTACTCCAACACATACAAAAATACCATCTGTATGATCAAGTGAACAGCTAAACCAGCAGATTGTTATCCCACATTTCATCTTGATCAACATGATTAGAGAGTACACCCTATCCTGAGGCATGGGGAGGCTGTTCTCACATCTCGTAAGGGTGGGGACACCACTGGCGCAGCTGGATACAGACTGAATCCGTGCGTCACCATAACTGGAAATTTGAAATCGAAGAAAAAAGGCCACAGCACTCAGTGAGTGAATGAAAAGCTTGCTTGAAGCTAGCAAGATTATGTCTGTGACTTTAGTTACCAAACGCCAATGTAAACCACCATGGCTTATAGTATTACATTTTGTGTGTGAGTGTGTGTATGCACATGTGCACGGTGTTTGGGCAGCTGGTAGCCTTGGCGATGGACTCACGTAATCACAGCTGGAGATACTGCAATCATCACATTTGCAGTTTCACAAGGTAACATACAGAGACAGACAGACAAACATGCATGCCCATACATTATCTGATCAGTCAGGGCAGACGGGTGCGGTGTCTAAGATAAGCAAAAGACTGGAAAAGTCTCCCTTTCGTCTCTGGAAGACCATGACGCACGATAAACACATTCAAACATCCACACTGCAGATTCAAAACAACTGGATTATATGGGAAGACTTCCAGAAATTCGAGCCTAAATTGTGTGGAAGCCTTTGTTCTGAGCAACAGCAGTAATCTCTCTCACCTTGACCCATAAAGGCTCCATGCAGGGCATCCTTGGCGGTACCAAAGCCCAGTTCTCTGCACACCACACTGGCTGCAGTTCTTTCCCACATGTGGTCCACAATGGTCCCCCACTTTCCATCTCGGAGCACCTCCACACGACCTTCGCCCAGCCTGGGGCCGGCCTTCAGGCGCACAGGCTGAACAAAGCAACAAAAGGGAGTATAGTTGAGCTTATGCATAAGCACAGTACATGCACACACTGTATGATCCAGCTACTGTAGGCCTAATTTTATCACATCTTACCACAACTGGATAAGGGGCCTGGGGTCTTCCTGAGGAGATGCGAGCAAACTGAGGTCCCGGCACACATTTGACAACTGCATGTCTCCCGTTCTTACAGGGGGCGGGGCTACGGGGGATTGACAGCTGAGCATGGCACTCTGACAGGCTGTTCTCGCTGCCCAGACAGTGTACTTTTTCTACCCAGAATCCCTTCTTCTTTGCCATAACGCTCAGTCTAGAAAAGAGCAGGAAGTCCATTTTTGGTCAAACATTCTTAAATAAAGTTCAAGTTCAAGGTCAAATAATGTAAGTAAACATGACTACCTTGTGGAAGGATCTGCAACTTTGGTATCCCATATTTTCCTGTAAAACAACAAAGAATAGAGATGGATGTTAGTTCTATCTGGTCTGTGTATTTACTGAGGTTTCTGGGAAAAACACAAATCACCCAGTGAGGTGACCTGAGTGACCAAACTGATGCAATGAAGGAGTGACTGTTAGATATACTGTAGCACACACACACACAGACACACACACACACACACACACACACACACACACACACACACACACACACAAACTTGCTTATTACTTGGGTACTCATTTGGCAATTATCTAAAACAGTTGCTGCTCAGATGCTAATTTTATCCAAAAAATAAATCATACTGGTCCAAATATAATTTCTGCATATAAAACCACAATGAGCTGTGGCTTTGTGGTGAGTATAAAGTTAGATATATTGATGGCAATGACTGGCATAATTCGAGGAAGAAGCCACTGTCCCTGAACTCTTTCAGCAAGTTCACTTTCCGTCTCTCTTTCTTGTTTTATAAATTCAGTAGGCTGTATTTCCATCTGGAATGTGGGCTGCTTGCTATTTATTGTGTTTATGTTTGGCCAGTGTATCATATGTCCCTGAGCTATAAGGCAACAGTACAACTCAAACTTGTTTTTGCTTCAAAACTAACATGGGCCCTTTGAATATATGACTTTTGAATTGCTTGTTGTAACAAAACAGAGATTTGTACATAACTATAACACAACAAACACAAGATATTTTGAACTATGTTGTTAACCTCCAAAGCCACAAACTATAAAAAAAATCTTGACATTCAACATCAGTGATGTACAACATTTCTGGGAAAACAGGGTTTGACCAAGCATGATACGCAAACAAAAACTCTGGCATGTCCGAGAAATACCAGAATAGAGATTTATGCACCAAGTAGGCTGGCTGACTCGAGAGAGCAGTGGAGAGGAAAGCCTTCTGTTCTCTTGGCAGACATGCCAAGTAGACATGCCACACGGACCATGCCAGGTTGTCCTCAAACCATTGCAAAGTGCACACACCATTACAGACGTTCACTTCTATTACACCAGAACACTCAGAGAAACACATGCTACAGCCTGACTGATATTTTATTGACCAATATTGGTTCATCTTTCCATCTTTTTTTTGTGGCTATTGACACGTTGAGAAAACTTCACTAAAACATACTCCAATGCTGATTTCGGTGGTATTCCCCTTTAAAGAAACAAACATGTCTGAGGATATTTGTATGAAAGCACAGGCAGGTAAATATTTGTATTTCTGACATGAAACTGCAAACATTCCCGTAAAGTGAAGTTTTAAAAATAAACCGAGGATGTTGGAATCAAAAGACGCGTTGTCATTGACGTGATGTTATGTAGATGATTGCGTGAGGTCATGGGCTGCTGACTGTACACTTTCCAAAAGCACAAAATAACTTGTTTCCTGATGTTGTAAGCAGTCAATGGGCCAGAAGAGACCTCCTCGCTCTGTAGTTAAAAATATAAACAATCCCTCATCAAACATATTAGTAATTGGTAAGGAAGTATACTTACGAATTAGTTTTAGAAAATACACTTTCATTTCAGCAATTATTTAGCAAATAGAGGTGTTTCGCAAATTTTCGATTGAAACTTTTTAAATGGACTTTAGCCGGTTGCTGAGGTCCATTTGAAGTACAAACGCACCACTAGAAAAGTTCAATGTAATTTATGAACATCTGTAAAAGAAATCTCAATTGCTTAAGTAGTCTTGCTTGCTACCACTCAAGACTATATCAAACATTTCACTTGATGAGGCAGAAAAATCCCATAAAGGCAACATTTTAAATCCCCCTGCATGGCGCTAAATAAAGCCATATGTGATGTCACGAGACCCGCTGCAAATTGCGACTGACACATTGTATAGAATTTATCACTTGTTCTTTACAGTGTCTTGAACTACACTTGTAAAATATCTTCAATGTGTCTACCATGTGGCTCTGCAGTAACATGTCGTCGAGGACAGACACCCAGGAGCATGCACACACATGTACAAACTCATTTTCCCATGAGGCAAATATGACTTGTTTGTGACCTCACCACAGACCAATCAGCTAACCATTTTCCCTCTTCAAAAACAAACAGGCACTAACAAGCTATAAATGATACCTTCAGGTCTTTCATTTGACTCAATCAAAGCGCTGTTTGCTGACGTTTAATTTCTTATCAGGATAGTAAAATGCATACATATCACTTTCAGTTCAGTGTTTCTCTCGGTTATAAAGAATATAACAGACTCTATATGTATTTGTAATAGAAATCACAAGCAGTATGAGAGCATTGGTCCAAAGCTGTGTGCTCATGCAGTTAACAAACAGCCACAATATTAGCTTTCTACCTCCATAGCATTCATCAGCCTACTTAACCAAACAGTGTATTCCAGCACTTGTTGTGGAGCCAAGAGAACAGAGGCTAATGACAGGGGGTCCCACCCGCCTCTTAAAAGACAAGTATTACACAACTGTTTGGGTTTCATCACCCTCACACTGCTCACGGGCTTTAAGTCTTTCTATCTTCTGATCTGTAAAAAATAACATCACTGGTATTTTTTAATCGAAGATTGGTGAAGATCTGTTTAAAAAAACAATAATACAAAAATCAGGGAGCAAAGATTATAAAAAATAAGTAACTTCGCATCAACAGCTTATTTGCATTTTTTTCCCATTTGTACTACCAAAGGAATAGTCTGAGCTGTTTTTGCCACAAGGAGACCTTGTTTCCTCTAAAGTGTGGTGAATAGTACCTCCTCGCAGCACAACACTCAAGTTTTGGGAGCTTGGAGACATAAAATCAGGGTAAAAAGTGTATTCTTTTTGTTTAATCTGCTCCATAAATTTCTTTTTCTGTAACATTGAAAATGAACCTTTTATGCCCTATATCAGGGGTACTAAATATGCTAAAATATATTACTACTTAACTTTGATTTACAACGTGCTTATTCAGCTCATCAGTTAGCATTAAGATGCTTGAAAATATGCTTTGCAGTCACACATCAAGAAATTATCTTCATAGTGGACCTAATGCTCAGCTATAGGAAAATGAAAAAGGACAAGATAGAGCATTTTACTTCCTTACAGAGCATAAGTGAAGCGAATTTGAAATATTTTATGAGGTTTCATTTTTCCCTTCTTTGAATATCTAAGAAAAGGATCTAGCAGACCAGAGTGAGCTGATTAAATCACTCCGCTTCAACTCGATCGTGAGAGCTTCCGCAGTCTGTTCCAAACCACAAAGAGGGCCACCAGCATGAATACAGAAATTAAAAGATGGGGAAATAAATTAGAGAGAAGGTCATTTAGGAAGATCAGATAGGAAAACCAAAGTCGGTCACAAAAAATGCCACCCAAAGGCCTGAAAATGATACCCTCATCGTAAAAAAAAAATTCAGCTAAAACATAATTAAACAGAAAATGCCGGGTTAAGTCCCCAAATCACTACAGTGACAGAGGAAGACAGACAGCTGCTGACACAGCGGCCCTCACTGCAAACTGCAGCTGTAATTGGACATATTTCACACGAGCAAGCGAAAATCTGGCTCATCTGACTGCTGCTCTTGTTCTCTCCCTCCATCTCCTCTTTCTCTCGTTACTCTCTTCCTCCACCTTTGCCAACTCTGTCTTACTCTCTGTCACACACACGGCTATAATTGGGGGTGTTTTTTCACTCTCAGCAGAAACCCCGGAGAGCCTCAGTGCTGACCAACCTGTAATTACAGCATCTTCAGAGTCTCATCCAAGAGACACAGGCAGCCGAGACACATGCATGGTCCAGGATTTCTAAGAATGGACTCAGACACTTGGAGCAAGGTGGAGAAACAGGGTGGAGTGTCACTGGCTAAATTTGGTCTAAATTTGAAATACAATCATAAGCTTTTCTGGCACCCATTTCAGTGGAAGATGTTACATAAAAACTGAACATCATATAGTTTCTTCGTGACGCCGCTCACATTTTGTAATTATAATTACAGTGGTAATTTCAGTCAGAATGCAATCCTTACAATTACCCATAAGTCCAGGCTGAAACAGCGTTCTCTGTGCTCTAAGTATTCTTTTGGTTGTCATATATGAACATAACAACGATAACACAGACAGGGATTCATTCTGACTTTAGAAATCAAATACTGTAAGATAACTTGAGTTTAGCCCTGGCATTTAATACGCCGAGGCACGTGTACACCTTCAACCAGTTTGAAGTCAAGAACAAATATGCATTTGTGGAGCTAGAAAACAGGTACTGATTTGGAAACAAACACATCATCGTGGTTCAGACCAATATAGCGCCTGAGGCTACAGCAAAACACCAGGTCATACCCAGGACAGACAAACCAAGATGTATCAAGTCGCGACCGCTTCATGCCAGAGCCTTATAGTATATACAATACAATATGAAAAATCAACATAATGGAATATGTTTTCCCAAACTTTTCACTGTACATTTAGAATACAAGCTACATAAACAGTATCTATCACTTTGTTGTGGCTTAGGGCAGAGACAAAAAGTGCTTGAGGAGTGCTATTATTTAAGATCCTTTTCCTTAGAGGAGGATTTCAAAACAACATCCTGAAACAGCCGGTGAGCTGCTTCCCTGCAGGCTTCAGTCCAAGCCCTTCAAGCTACAGGAGCCCCGTCCTTCTCTGTCATATCTCTCTTCTTGGTGAGCAGCGAAATCTCCTATGTTGCAGCCAAATCTACCCATCTGACTCTTCACTCAACTATTACTTGTGCTTCCCATCTCCCATTCTTGGCATTAAGTGGCGAATCTGTACTGTGATAGAAAATCGAAGAGAGTCATCACACCCGCAATGCGGGGAAGCTGTGCTCTAATAAATGATCCTATACAGATCGTCTACAGAGTCAGGCTAGGTTGTTCAGCGACAGCTCACTCTGAGAACCTTTTATTGCTGAAGATATGATGCCTGCTGATGTCCTCCTCCAACAATAGAATCAAGTTATAGCGTCACTGTGTTCCCAATAACAGTTCAGCGGAGATAGCTTACTTCAGTTTGTAAAGTGAATAAAGTCTATAAAACACATAAGGTCCCCCCTCAACGGGAACAACGTTTCAGCAGCGAGAGGAATCCAGCACCTACAGTACAGAGCAGATGTTGTGGTCTGTCGCCAGTTGAGTCAGACTAACCCTGGCCAAGAGGGGAAAGGAATAGCTAAACTGTGAATCATCTAGAGCCAGCAGCTCTCCAGGAACCGGATCCAACTGGGTCCCCAGTCCACTGAGGACAGCGAATGGTCAGACATTATTCATTCTAATAATAGCACCAGAGTAATCCTCTGCTAATGTGTGGTCCTAACCGTGGTTTAAGAGTAGCACCCTTCCAAAAACCACTGTCACATTTTTCAGCAGGGGAGAAAGTACGCATCTGTACATGCTAGGGTTGGGAATGGAACCTTAACACTTTTTAAACATTTTATTCTCATTTACTTCTTCATTAATAAGATACTTCCTGCTTTTTTCTTGATTTTACAAAGTGTTTTAGTTAGCAATAGTCTTGAATAGCTGCTTCGTGTTCAGACAAAACTAAACGCTGATGACTTTAAGAAATTTAGCTGTTATTTTTCTTATCAAATAAAAACTGTTTCTATGTTCCCTGAAGTAAAATATTGAAAGAAGTATTGTTTTGCTACTGATACAGTATCAAGAAAATTTCAAATGACAAGCCCTGGTACACACATACACACACTAACACTGGCAGCATGTCACACACACACACACTGTTGGAAGAGGGTGTAAAAGTGAAGAGATGCATGGCTGACTCAAGCCTGCAGAGGCTGTCCTGCCAATAAGACGAGTCGCTTCACAAAGACCCTCATCCCGCTCTCCAATAGCTGCCTCAGTCTCACACCATGGTATCAATGGGACAGTTAAAGCACAATCAGCAGTGATATTACACCTCGGCACAGGAATCTAAAAGTAAAAGTGGGGCTGTTTGTCTGGGAGCTGCAAGCTGAAGATAGCATCGGAGAGACGGAGGGAGAGAGTGAGAGAGAGGCAATGAGGTGAGCAGAGGTGATTTACCTAGAAAGAGGTGTAAAGAAAAGGCAGGAGGGAGGGGACAGAGATCCCTTTATCATCATCCTGAGGCTGAGGAGAGGACGGGAGGGGAGGGGGAGAAAAGGGGAACATGGAGAAGAAGTGGCTGGGGGAGGAAGATAAGCTCGACAAAAGGCTTTTATTCACTGTGGCTTTAAACGGGATGCCACTGTTGTTTGTTTTTTATTCTTGAGGATGTGTTTTTATTCATTTAACAATGGGATGAATGGCATAGTATGTTGCCCTTCTGAACTACAGTCAACAGCCAATCTAATAACTTGAGTTCATGAAGGTCAATTGTGTTGTTCTTAGTGGAGCTTGCAGGAAAAGATTCATACTCACTTGTATGTTTTCGCATTGTGCTGGATAGCCTCTGGAAAGCCAAGCATCCCGCACACAACTCTGCTGCTGTTGAGACTCCAACCCAAGTCACAGACCTGCCTCCATCTCCCAGCGTGCTTCACTTCCACGACACCCTCTGTGACCAGGCTCTTCCTCTTGGTGGCCATGAGGATGGGCCGAAGACGCACCTCCTCGATTTGCACCTTACGGTGACCCTTGGGGAAGTGAACATCACATGTACTGTTACAAAAGTCTAACTCGCAAATTCAGCTACCGGTCAGGTGGCATTTATCAGAAGAACGCTGCTGTACCTGGTAATGGTGATGTCGTTGTAACCTGGGGACCTCATACGGATGTCCATTTCCATAATTGTTGTATCCTGGCCTGCGGGCAGTCACGAGGCCTTGCCACTGTGGTGCAGGGCTACCATTGGGCCTGATGGCGTTGGTTTGGCCTCTGGTGGTTGTCTGATCCAGCCTGTGCTCAGGGGTGCACACCACTCCCAGGTCTTCGGAGTGTTTACAGTCATTCACACCCCAGCCGTTGTGCTTGCAGTCCTTCAAGGACTTCTCAGAGCCGTCACAGCGTACATTGTCCATCCATATTGGGCCTTGTGAGAGGATAAACAATTCATTACTACATTCATTGTGATTTTCATTGATTTTTCAATAGACAGACTAGGCATTGCATCTAAATGAGGACCCAAATCAGTTCCTAAACACCTAACACTTGACTTTTACTAGTAGACTGATTTAGGGTTGCACCTTAGTGGTGTGTTTAGCAGTAGATACACAGTATTTTACAAGGCAGGGTACTGTAGATCCTGCTCCTTGAATCCACTCAACCTTCTCTTTAATTTGGATTTAAAAGCTGCAGTAAAGAATGTTTATGAACCACAGCAAGTGTTGCACAACTTTGGCAAGCTTATGCTGTCATTATTCTGAAACAAATGCCCCTTTTCAGCCCATATATTTGCTCTGCCAGCCTGCCGGGCAACCTTAACAAGATGTAGGCTCCAATCCCACAAGTTATCTTTGTCACTTTATGATGCTAGTTATTTTGGATGTCTTAATTGGTGGTCTCTTCATGAAGCCATGCACTTAGTGTGTTGCTGGGAAAGGACAGTGTAGCATGAAGTTTTGGAGGAGACAGGTTGGGATAAACTGGTCTAATATGGCTGCCTATCACAAGGAGATTAATACTAATAAACTGACTATGTGAGTCTGATGGGCCTTTTTCAAGACAGACATTTCTTGTCATAGCAGGAAAAGCACGTGTAGCTGACAAATACCATTAACGATATGGTGTATCTGTAAACCTTGCCAGCGGTGGGACTCTGAAACTAGTAAACTAAATGGAGCGCAGCTCTTGTTAAACTTGTGGTTTTCCTGCTACCACATGTCAAAATGTCTGCAGTGAAAAAGACCTATAATTTTGTTATCACTCACATCCAGTGAGTTTGGCTTTGGCCTGCCAGTGATATGTGACCTTTCTCAGTAGAATCTCTACCATAAAAGTGGCTTTATTGAATTTGGCACCGGAAGTGCTCTCACCCGTTCCTTCTCCATACTTCGCGCTGTGCGCCCACGTTATACCACCCTGGAAACCCAGCTCCCGACAAACCACGTTGGCCAGTTTGATGTCCACTTCATCATCACAGACAGTCCCCCAAGTGCTGTTGTGCAGGACCTCCACGCGCCCCTCGTGCGGCTCCCGGGCAAAGTTGCCCGCCAGACGCACCTTGGCGGCCGGTGCGCGAGCCGCCCTGCGCTGAGAAGACGTGCTCCGCCGAGGTTCAGCACGAGCGGGGCAGGAGAGGGACAGCAGCAGCAGCAGGAGGAGGCAGCAGCTCAAGCAGAGGGTGCGGGTCATCGTGACAGAGAGGAGGGGGTCTGAAGGGAAAGGTTAAAACACTGTTTGATTTAATTTGTACCACTTTTATTAAATCAACCCATGTCCTAATTACTTTAATTCATTTCATGTTCAATTGACCGGTGAAGTCATTTAACTGGCTTGTCAATTAGGTATTCAGTTTAAAATTAAGTTAAAACTACAGGCTCATTTGCCTGTGATGAGAAACATCTATCAATTTTAGATACGTCCTGAGACAAAATACTGCGCATTAAGACTGAGTAATTCTCTTCAAGTTAAGGAGCCAGCCAGCAGGGAGAGAGAGGCCTGGTTATTTAACAGACCAACGGTGACATCGTCTGGACAAAATATTTCAGGATAGTCAACTCAATGGCACAGTGCAGCCACCAGTATCTTCACTCTTATCAAAGATGACTGATGTGTTGAGACATTGCAGTGGTAGTTTATCTGTTAACAAGCGTGACTTCTTTTCTAGAACCACATTTGGTTTCAGTCACTGCAGTAACCTTGCAGTGATGCAACAGAGGACAAAATGCATAAAATGAATGCTTTTCACTCATGTCAAACATAGGCATATAATTAGAGATGCAGCAGTGCACTTTTGTATTGCAATTCACGTGAATAAACACCCCCAAGGCTAACAAACCAGACAGAAACACGAGGCAGGTTCTAACTGGAGGTTAACAAGAATCAAACAAGAGCGCAGTGGTGGAGACAGACACTGACTGAAACATTAAATCACTGTAGGCCACACCACAAAGCTGGCCGCAAAATATGCAAAATGTGTTTGTCTCCTGTCATGATGAAATTATAAAGGAACAAACCAACAACAAGCAAACAGACTTTGCAGACTGAACCTCAGTAAATCATATTGAGAAAAACTGAGCCCAACTCATATATCATACAAAACCATATGTATCTGTTATTACAGTTTAAAACAGCAAATATTTCCCCTAAGTGTTTGAATATTTGCAATATTATTTCTAACTGATTTTTTTTCCAAGTTAAAGAAAAGAAGTAGCCAGTCCATCTCAGCCCTTAAAACACCTGTTACACTTGTACATAGCTGCATGTATTAAAATAATATAATAATAACAATATTAAGTAAGCAATCTAGCAAAGATAGAATAAAATCTTTCATCAAGAAAAAAATGTATAAGGAGAAGTTAAGGTGAAAGTTCACTCACCTGGCAGGCAGCAAATGCTTGCAGTCGTGGACGTCACTGGCTAGGGGAGAGTGACTGAGTGAAGGAGTGTGTCAACTAAATGTTCTCCTTAGTCAATCCTCCCTTCTTCCCTCCTTCTCCCTATATCCCTCCCTGCCTCCCTCCCTCCTACTATGCTCTCTTTTTCTTTAGGTCTCTTTCTCTCATATAAGACTAAGAATCGACTAATTAAAATAGTAAAATGTAACGCTGGTTTATTAGATTGCAAACTTATTGTCAGGATAATGATCCAACACTGTTCAAAATCTAAAAATATCTAAGCAGTGGGTTCCCTCTGCCACTTGTCATTTTGACTTAGCCGGTTTCTTTCTTTGCTGACATGCGTATAATTGTGGATGAATACTGAATGAGCTCTTGGATGAAACATGGGACTGTTATTTGTCACAGAGAAATGAATCAGATGCTGAATCTGGTGTTTGAGAAATTAGTCTACAGCAATACCAGACTCACCAGTTTCAGCAAAAAAAAAAAAAAAAATGGAGTTCATACATTATGAAACCCATTTGCATCACGTTATTGGGCATCTTACCAACTCTCCTCTCTGGTTGGCTGCTCATGCTTTACACAACTGTACGCTCAGAGCGTTGCACAACGGTAGGGCCAACGTGTGTGAATGTAACCAACAGGAAGGTCTTGGTTCCAGAATAGTTTCAAACATCAAGTTCCAAGTGTCTTAAAGAAGCTCCCTATACCACAGGGTAGATATTTCCTTGTTGAGATGGCCGCAAACCACCAACACTAAAATAGGCCCAGCCTCACCGTAGCCATGGTGAACGTGACTGATGAGAATATGCCATACCACCCCTGCACAGGAGTATGTTACTACTGTCAAACCTATCATCATGGGATAGAAAGCATAAAGAATTTGACTCATCAGTAGATCCAGATTTTAAAAAAAAATGAGAGAAATGTCCTGTTTATGGCTTTCTAGCAGAGGTGACTTTAGTGCTCAGCCCTGATCTGATTTAGGTTTCCTCCAAATGACTACTAAGGTCTCTCTACATGTTTGAAAGTTGTTTATTTTTTGAGTCATTTCGGGAGGATTTGAGACTAAATTAGCTACGTGGAAAAGTTTGGCCTCATGTTGTGTTGATAAACTGTATTTTCAGTTTTCAAGTGAAACCTCAGTGGGCACCTTTTTAAGGCTGCAAGGTTTATTCATAGACATGAAAAATTACAATCATGACAGGGTAGGTACGAACTGCAACACCAACCACAACCGTAAAAACACTTACTCATATGCAGATTTCCAAACTGGGTGAAAAAAAAAAAAAAAAAAGATCATATGTTACATACAGTATGTGTGCATTTGCGTGCACATGTGTAAAACTTTGAAGCTGTAATTGAGATGTTTGTGTGTGCCATTGATGGTGCGACTGGGTGGCAGCATAGTAGTCCCTCCCTGACTGGTAAACCCGAACAGGAAGAGCAGACCCCCTATTAGCGGGCAAAATCAGAGGGATCTCCGAGGCCGACAGAGAGAGGAAAGAGAGGTAAGACAAAACGGCAAAAGGAAAAAGGGGGGTGTTAAGGTTAAAAATATAACTATCAGTTCTGTGTGTGACATCCCTCCATTGAAACTGACGCTGCACTGTTGCACATCAGACTAATTAACCTAGACTAGACAGGTGTTCCTGCCTGTGTGCCAATACTTAACAGCTCAGTGGGTGTGTGCTAGTGAGAGTGTGTTTCAGGGCTCTCTCAGGGCTCACAGGACCGAGTCTCTGAGCGAAGCAGCTCTCTGTGGCAGAGTGCTCTCTCTCTCCACCTCTCTAATTACGCCGACCGAGTCGGCTCTGCCCTTACCCACAATCTGTGGAGGCATGAAATAAATACGTGCTCTCCAACAATAAACAAGTGCCTTTTCAAAACGACAGCACCTCCTTATGCTCACCCCCACTGCCTTCTCTCCGGGCTTTCATAATGCTTTAACTTTCATACAGGCTATAGGAGCATGTAAGCACATACTGTATTGAGATTATGCTGCACAGGCAACAGGGCCCCTTCCCAAGTGAGAGGTTGACTTCATTAGATCTAGTATTAAAGGCTATCGTTGCCTTAAACCTAAGGTGGGCTAAAATCGTGACTATCAGGTAAAAATCATATAAAACAGGATTAAAATTTAGATTGTTAGCAGTGTAAACCTTCCCACACTCAACACACACACACAAACACACATTTGAATCTGATATATAATGATAGAAAATCCTTAGGAGATATTCATGCACCCTAAAAATCAATAACTTCAAAGGATATACATCCAATTTTGTTTAGGGGAATTTAAAAAAGTATTGCAAAATCGAACCGGCAGAGGCTGAGATGTCTGTACTTTTAGTCCCTAGTATGAGGCAAGCTCTAAAAATACTGGGTCATACATTTCCCATAATGCAACTCAATTGTGTCTTTCCTTAGGACCCCCACCCCCCACAGTAGTTTTTCAAACTTTGGAAGGCATTACCGTTTCCACATGCTGATGTTGGATGTTTTTTCCCCTCACACACTCTCAGTACTGTTAGTCATGTCTTTATTTCCCACTGGTGTGGGTGGTTACAGATTCCCTACTGCATCTTTCATGCTGGCCACGCAAGTGTCTCCTACTAGTGATGACAGGGCGACCATTTGTCCACCACACCAGCCTGGCCTGCTTTGATTTATCTCTTCTGGGTTATAAGCATCAGGAATTACTTAAAGCATCATCTGGCATCCAGGAGATCAAAAAAAAAAAAAGTCGGATTAAATATTAGTGCATAGTATAGGCTGGTTGAGGTAGTGATATATTTCAATGCCAGCTTTGCATGTACAACACTGCCACCTTGTGGAAGGCAGAAAAAAAACCCCACAGTTCTTGACATTACTTACAGAGACTGAGAAATAGGTGGTTCAAATACATTTATTAAATATAAAAGACTCTTTTGCAGTGCAGTAACGATAATACAAAATATTTGGAAGATTAACAAGATTGCAGTGCTCAGGTTATTAATGTGTACATCATAATTAAAAATGCATTTTCCTGAAATAGCAGTTTGAAAACAGATAAAGACTAAAAACATACCAAATGACTAACTTTAAACCCAGGCAAACCTCCTGTCCAATTTGGAAATATGTATCAGATTAAATTAGAAGGTACTATGGTAACATCCAATTAATTTTGTAAGTCTACAAAATTAAATGCAATGTGCATGCACAGTTAACAGCACCAATTAGATAAAGAAACAAGCAAGTTTGTTCAACAAGTGCAGTCTTGAAGTTTGGTGTCTAATTCCTTTTTCACAAGTTTTAGACACAAGACAGAAAGTAATGCATGAAAAGCAGAAGTGTGGTGTGAGACTGCTTACACCAGTTACTACAAAACAGCAAACTGTTTTCTTGCCTTCTAAAGCCAGACGAGAAAACCGTATTTGTAGAAAATACATTTCTTTAAACCTACCCTAAAGTGAGAAGAGAAGGCGGCCAGTAAATTAAAAAGCGGAATTCAGCTCCCAAGGTATGTTGTAAAAAAGAAGTTGAAAAAAAATCATAGGTATAAATAGGAAAATAAATACTGTCACTATGCTGAACATAGTTCACTGTTGAATGTAGTGTAGACTTAAACCAGATGTCATAATGGTAATTCTTGTCTAGTGGGTGATATGAGTTTTAATGCACTGTCTAGTGTTGTAACTCATGAAATAACAAGGCTGTTTTTAGTGCAGAGCCAACAGATGAAGCATTCTTTGGTTCACTGAAATACTGAAATGGAGGCCCTAGGGTCAAAAACACTGCTTTTCAAGAGTTCTGTAAGTGCATCATCTTACACACGTGACTTTGAACGCACATGACTGAGCATGAATTTTTGTAAGGCACTGTCTTGTAGTATGAAATAGTTCATCAATGCGATTAGCATGTCGGTCATAGACAACAATAACAACCTACAACCTCTGGCAGACTTGTATTTGCCAGCGGTGGTGGGTGTGAATGTTTAAAACAGTACAGACAATCAAGTCGCTACATTCCTTTTGCATAGACAGAAAGCACTGTGATGTTTACTATGCAAATGTACCAAGAAATTACATGGACTAATATTCTACCACTATGATAAAAACTTATGAAGATGAAACTTATGAACATTTGCACAGTTCCATGCCTCGGCTCATCTACAAGCCACAAAACAGGAAGCGAAGACCGAAGAACTTGATACACCTGACACATCATGTAATCCAATAAAACAAAGCCAAAAACTATGGCCTTAAAATTGCCATAGAGTTTAAACAATAATGTGAAATATGGACCTAATCCAACTTAAACATACAATTTCCCCATCCTTCAAGTCCAATTTGTAGCTCATATGTCCACTATGATCATCTAAACTGTAGAAGGCTACATAGCACAGTACAAAGGCTCCTGGCTGGGTCTCTGTAGCTTATTGGCTAAAAGAGAAAAAAAAAACAAAAAAAAAACACATCTAGATAGGGGAGGTACTAAAAATGTTAAATAATCTGTTGGTAAGTCTTTGGTCTGGTGGACAATCTGTTGTTTTTGGCACAGAAACAGAAAGTATGAATAGGAGCCTCAGTCTAAAACCGCAGACTGATGTGAGAAGTGGTGTACGCACAAACTACATCTCAAAGTATTGGCCAAGTAACTGTACATTATAAACAGGGAGAAACACTGCTGTATGTTGGTATTTTTGCAAAGGAGGAAAGTCCTTAATCATTTCATCACTGCTGTACATAACAGAGCCTTGACTTTTTTTTTTTTTTTAATATACTGGACCAAAACAGTTTCATTTCCTTTTTCTGTTGTAGGCCTGTGAGGTTATGTTGTATCCCTTACAGCGGGGATAGGTCACCATACGCCATGAGCGTCTGCGAATATGAAGGTTTTCATTCCAAACAAAAACTACACCAGGTGATTTCTGTGCTCGCCTCTGCTAAATGGTGAACTGATGATCAAGATCATCCAGTATAGTGAAAACCGTCACACTCCCAGTCCTTTGTGGCACATGTTTGACTATTCCTGCCTTAGAGCCTGAGTGCTGGCTCTGATCCTTTGAATATTCTGGTCCATTTTGCCATGGTAAGTATATTTAGCCCAGAGAACCTGGTCCACTTAGTACCGGTTCCTTCCGCTCTCTGTGCATCCTAGTTTCCTGCACACTACTGAAGCAAACTGAGTTTAAGGCTGCCAGGGTTTCCTGTCCTTGCCTTTCTGATCAGGAATGTGTTTGTAGCGACACTTGTCCCCAAAATGGCAGCCGGTGGTTCTCCAGAAGTAACACTCATCTCCGTTCACTGGGCCACGCCTTCGAGGTCTGAGCACAAAGAAGGATGACATAGATAAAGACAAAAGACACGGCAGAAGCACATTTAAGTATAAAAACTAATTAAAACTCTGTGGTTTCAGTGACCTGGACAGTCTGTACAGTGAGGCAGAAGCGCTTCTTACCCAGCAGCTGCCCCTGCCTGCTGTGTGACAGGGAGACAGGTCTTAAGTGGAAAAGGGAGGACCCTCTGAGTGCGACGGTCAGGATAGCGCACGACTAAACGTGTGTTCTCGATACAATAACCCTGTGGGAGGGGAAGCATATTTGCAACTGTAACTCCATGATACTGTTATTTAAAACAGCTTCGACTGAGAGAGAGGAACCAAACCAGTACTCACATTTAGTTTCTCCATTGCACGAGCTGCCATGTTTGCATTCTTGAAATTGACAAAGGCACAGAACCTCTCGTGCAGCACACGGATACTCTCTATCTCACCATACCTACAATGCAAAGCCTTGAGACTTAACAGACACGTCAACAACCACCTTGGTTAAATATTAATGTCCATGTTTCTGTGTAAGGAAGTAAAAACTAAAGTATTTGAAATGTCAATCCAGTTATTGAATTAGGAACAGAACATTGTGCTTATATGGACTGATTTCAACTCATAAATTAGTAATATCAAGTATTTTGCTGGACTAGAGTCATACATTTTAAAAAGGTCCCATAGGTGTTTCTCAGTTAGCTCGGTTGTCACATTTCCCACCCAGAGAGATGGGCAAGGGCTTCTGAAGAAAAGAGAGAGAAAAAATGTGACTGAAAGCAATAAAACACAGTTCAGATTTCTCTGAAAAACACTAAAGATAAGACAACCTATAAAGATAAATACGTAAACTCAGGTGAACAAAAAACCTCTTAACCAAAAGAGAGACCACTACCCCTTCTGGCCCCAAACTTTGATAGGACAAACAAATAGTGACCTACCCTGGCTGCACAACTGACTGATCTTGGCTCCCAGCTGCAAAACAAAAAAAATCTCCAATAACTGAATATATAGAAAAAAAATCTTCCAGGCTGAATGATTTTAACATATGGCATATTCTATACATCACCGCTCTCCATTGTTACAAAAGAGGAAATGAAGGCCCTTCTAAAATATAATACTGAATATTTACATGTGATCTTACCCCTGGCAGCATCAGGACAAGATGCCAAAACAGCCGGCACAGTTGAGAATTTCTCCAGCAGTAGGACACTATGCACTTCATCAAAACCAAGGTCCTGTTAAAAAGGGGGCAGAGAAATAAAAAAAAAAAAACCCACAAATATCACTAAATACAGTCAAAGAAATTAAGCTTTAAGAGTCAAGATGACCATCTTAACAACAAAATGTTACTTCTAAAAATGGACAGTTGAGAGGAGGCTGAGATTATTTTCACTCACAGCTAATGGGCTAACGAGAAAGATCTGATACTTTGTTTAGGAGTGTATTTACCATTAACTGCAGCACTTTGCAGTTTAGCAGGTCGTTGACGGCCTCCTCACAGTCTTTGTCCAGTTTTAGCACCTGCTCCATAGCCTTCTCTGCCTCACTGTACCGCTACAACGCAGAAGATCACACACACAAGCATTAGTCAGTAAGTCTTATCATACAGTAAAGGTCCATGTGAAGCTATTAAAGTAGACATTTCTTCCATTATAATACCAGGACTACAGTGGCCTGTTCCCACCTTCATGCCCATAAGAGCACTCCCCTTGCGGAAGTGTCCTTTGGGCCAGTCTGGTGCCAGCTGAATGGAGCGTTCAGCATCTGCCAGGGCCTGAGGGTACTGCTCCAAGCAGTAATAGCAATAAGAACGATTCCCAAAGAACCTACAGGAAGTTGTTTTAGAAAAAGTGGAAAAATAATGATGTTACGTGTGTCTAAAATGTCTCTATCCCCTTTGTAATAAGCAAGTCATGATCACAGATAATGTACCTGTAATCCTTTGGATCACATTTGATGGCTTCTGTAAACATACTGACAGCTTGCGAGTACTGCCCCTCTTGCACAAGCTTTATCCCTTTTTCTACAAGAGAGAAAAAAAAATACCTTGTAAATAATTCTCTGGTGAGTCATTAGCCCAATGGCTCACCAGACCGCAGTGCTGCACGCCGACATTGTTTGTACAAAGGAATGGGTAATCAATAATTTTCTTTAGGGCTTTGTGTCATTGTCAATGAATAACCTAGTAAAAGAGCAGTTAAATTCCGTGTTACACAGATGTTGTTCTTTACCTGTCAGTGATGCACTTTTCTTAGTCATGGTGTCAGTTCCATTTGTCTGTAAGAAAATTATTTTCATCAGTTCATATTCAGAGATGTGAAAATGTATTCAATGATCTAGTTCTCAACATTAAAAGACAATAAAAACTGCTTTTTGTTGAAGGTTTTGTTTTGTTATTGACAAATGCCTAAAGTAAATGCATGAGCCTAATTCAAAACACACATGACAAAGGTCTAAGCTTCAACCTACAGCTGAGGTATAGTAGGTACACACACACACACACACACACACACACACACACACACACACACACACACACACACACACACACACACACACACACACACACACACACACACACACACACACACACACACACACACACACACACACACACACACACACACACACACACACACACACACCACACACACACACACACACACACACACACACACACACACACACACACACACACACACACACACACACACACACACACACACACACACACACACACACACACACACACACACACACACACACACACACGTCATAAAGGCTTTTGCAGTCCAAAGTCTGTTTTTCCACACATCAGACTTTGGACCCATCACAGTAACACACTGGTGTGGACAGTTATGACATCAGCTGTCACTATACCTACTGATCTCACAGTATCTGTCAGTATCTACTCACCTCTCTCCTGTCCTCGTTCTCCTTGTTTTCTTTGGACTTGCGACATGATCCTTTGGGTTTGATATGGCTAGCAGCATTAGCAAAGAAGGCACTGCTCACATCCCACTCTGGCTCCTGTGGGAAACAGGAAGACAGACATTGGTGATTGTTCAGTCATGTGCCATCCAAGCCTACAAGTACTGTAGGCTTTCATTCTAACTAATACCACACCAGCTGATTGACAGCTTTGCACAAGAGATACGGTAATTAACTGGTGACGTGTTCTACTGCAGTGTTTGGCTGGAATTAAAACCTGCATACACACTGCCCACCTCTACCTGAGTAGCGCGTGTGCGTCGCTGAACTGCTGCGGCTTGAACGTGTGTGGTGTCCACTAGTTAAATCCCTGCTGTAAAACTGCTACAACAACACCAAATCTCTGTCTGGAAGCAGGTAAAACAACAGGCAGGAGACCAGGTTTGAACTAATATCACAGAAAGTGAGCAGGAGTCGAGAAAAGAAGCTCCGTGTGTCACCGACTCTCTGCGCTGGAGTTCCCTGCCCCAGCATGCACTGCACAGGCTGACCCGCAGTGGTGGCACTAATGTTGTCAATATGACTATCAACAGATCATTTTCACTGTCTGTTTTAGCTGAGAACCGTGCACGTCACGTGGAAAAAAAATAGGCGAGACTCCGAATCTCTAGATGACGCGCATCTCACGCGGGCTTGCTCTAACCTGTTAACATGGGCGCCGAAATGAAAAGCAAGAGGTTCCGCGACGCACACGTGCTGGTCACGCAGGCAGTGTGTCCCACGTGTTATGACTGAAAAAACAAGCAACAGAGGATTTAATTATTTTTATCCTCACCTCTTCAGCGGATCTGGCTTGGGTCTTTGGATGCCCTTTGATTCCTGAGGCAGCCATGAGAGGAGCGGCATCACACTTCTGCGAGGCGGCTGATTTCGCCTCCTTCTTCTCCTCTTTCTGCACTTGTTTCTCCTCTTCAGCATTCCCCTCTGCTTCTGACTCACTCTCATCTAATTCAGACTCCGCACCTCCATCTTCGTCTTCATCATCCTAATGTGAAGGACCACATAAATATCCAGCTACGCAAAGCAGAAGCAAAGGTAGGACACTCCCATGAGGAATGTGACTGTTACCTGTTCAGCACTCTCATTTTGCTTAACCTGCTCCTGCTTCTTACGTTTCCTACGGCGCTGAAACAGATTCAGTACTTTAGACAGCAGAAATAACGTGACTTCACCCATCATACATAGCATAATAAACTCTGCTTATTAAAGCTCCAACAAGTAGGATCTTTAAGGGGTGCAGTGTTTGTGTGCTTACCTTCCTCTTGGCTCTGCGTCGCTCTGCCTTCCGTCTGACCTTCTCCTCCTCACTCAGATCCTCCTCTCCATTTAATGCATCCTGAACACACACACACACACACACACACACACACACGCGCACACACACACGCACACAGAGTTGCACATGACACCTTGTACCTTCACCCTTACAGTCCCGACAATGCCCTGTCAGTCTGACCCCATTTGTTTACCTGTAGCAAAGTGGCATCATCACTTGGGTCAGGGGTTGCGGCACCACAGTCCATCTGTTCCTCCTGCTGCTGGACAGGGGGGCCTGTTGGGAAGTACACCTGATTACTTCTGCAGTCTTCATTTTGGGAGCAGACATGTTGTCAGTGGAAACAGCTCTATCCATCTGTAATGTGTAGCTGTTCATGTTTGGCTTTGCAACATATCTTGACCAGCACATCTTTATCAAATTAAATTTTATTACCCTGTACACGGAAGCGGAATAACTCTCCAACACAAATTGCATAATGCTTGGTGGCTATGAAATATGAGATGGGAAGTATAATCATTTGATCTGATTGCACAACCGGGCCCTTTTCTTTGCTTCTACATCCACTGCAAATCTCTTACTTGTAGTCAATTGTACAGAGAAATCATAGACAGCAAGCATCCCTTATAAAAAGAAAAGAGGGGGTACCAGCAGTTCAGAATTGGCCTTAATAATAACAATGCGATTAAAAATGTTGCTGTGTATCATAGGAAAGTGACTGTACATCTATGAGAGGACCACGATTTTTGGAAGTACCCGGCCAGGCAAACAAAAGAAACATTGGTTGTCTGGATGTCAAACAAACAAACAAACAAACATGTTCCTTCTTCCTCATTCACATTCAAGTCTAACTACTATGACCTTTGATAACAAAAAGCATAAGTCTTAATAACATTGGGTGGAGGCAGGAAAGATGATGTAATGGTTTCTCCTAAAAAGATCCAAAAAAGCTCAAACATGTACATAACAGAAAACCGCTCACTGAGATTCAAGTTGTTTCTCTTAGGTTTTAGGAGGAATGTTTACTCTTCATTTTTTCACTACCGCAAGCCTTACGTGCAACAAACAGCTGCCTCGGGTATTGCTTTTTGAGAAAACGATATCTTTTCTTAGAAACTCGGTTGAAAAACGACATAGAAAACAACCACTGCCCTGAATGTGGGATGTTTGTTTGTTTGTGTGTGTGTGTGTGTGTGTGTGGGTGTGTGTGGGTGTGTGTGTGTGTGTCGAGGGGGTATAGATCAGATCAAACCAGAACCCTGTAGTTGACTTAGGCCCAATGGGGGCAGACAAATGATGAGACAAAAAGGAAGCAAAACACCGGACCATGCGGGAGCTGATGTGGTGTCAGATTTCCATTTGTTCAGCGATGATTTTCCTGAGTGACAAATTCATATTTGGTCTGTGACTCATGTTGTGACTCGCGGGGGATAGGATAGATTGCAGCTCTCCTACTGTTCATTGCAGTTTTGCTCTCCAAGTGTTGTGGAGCAAAATGAGATGACAAGCAGCAACTGATCTTCCTCATTCTCTCTCTCTCTCTCTATTCTCTAGGGTTCCTACTAAATATATAATCACAACAAAAGTATCTAATCCTCCATCCATGTGCATACCAATATATTTCTTTGCATCTGTGGAACTATGACTAGCTGGCTTTGGTTACAAGTACCATCCAAGGAGTTTGTGTCTCCAAACATGCACAGAAAGTGGAAGGAATTTTAGCTGTCTGTGTGTGGCTCCCTACTCAGATATCAAGACACCAGCAACTACTAAAGTGCAGCTCCATCCCATTAGCTGAATCTGGCTTTTTGTTAAATCTTTACTATAAAGGAATGTTCTCTTAACAAATAAATGATCCAAGATCCGTGGGCAAAAGCAACAAAAGAGTCTCTGTTTCCCCGCTTGAAGGAGACTGCCTAAATTAGCGTTGAGCTGAAAGGTGAGCTCTTTCCACAGGAATGCAAAATACAACAGTGGATCATCACGGACTGGAACTTAAACCATGAAATCAGCTTTTGTGGCTCTTTTTCTTTGCTGATCAACACGGCATGACCAGAAAAAAAGAAGAAAAAAAAAAAGAGGACATAACCTTATCATTAAGTCAATCACTACAAAATCTAGAGTCAGTGGTTTAATATTTTGAAATGATTTGACGCTCAATGAATCACCAGTCTTCCTACAACAAGTGCATGGCTGCAAGGTACGACTGCTGTGGATGTAGTTCAGTCTTTATAAAGTTACAGTGAACGTGGCGTGGCTAATTTGTGACATGACAGCAGTTTGTTACAAAAAAAAAAAAAAAAAAAAAACACACAAAACAGGAGAAAAGTATTCAGTCTATTCTCTGATGTAGGTTAGCCTAACCCCATTAATGTGTAATAATCTAAAAATGGGACATTAAAAAGAAAACAGTAGCAGTAGTAGGTTTAGATTATAGGTGCAATCGATTAGTGATCAACAGGAAATCATTTTTAGTGATTGTTCAGCCAAAAATGCCAAACTTTTGATGGTTTCAGGCTGTCAAATGTAAAAAGAAATGCTGCTTTCCCTTGTATCACAGTAAATCTATTCTTTTTGGGCTTTGGACTGTTGGTCAGACAAAACAAGACATTTGTTATTAATTATTTCACCTAGGGCCCTTGGAAATCATGATGGGCATTTTTCACTGTTCTCTGATATCTGAAGGCGATTGTAAACAGATTAACTGATAAGATTAATTTAGACACACCTTTTTACAGATGGCATGATAATTTCCTGTCAGATGTGTTGGCACCTTACAGGATGCTCAGCCGCCTCTGATGTGGTTTAAACAATAAGTCAGTAAACTAACCTGCTCTACAGTCTGCACTACTAAGGAAACACACATACATGGAAAACCGAGAAGAGGAACAAAGTGTGGGCACATGACTTCTTTTTAAAGACACATACTTAAAGCTCGAATAGTCTAAACTTCACCACTGAGCAGATTCTGGGCTACAGAGATTTTGTCACCTATTTGAGGCATTGCTATCATACCAGCATACACCGGGGAATGTACTTCACACTCTTTAAACTGTATTAGTTGTGGCTTTTTGTGAGCATATCTGTCTATATTAGGCCCTCTAACTTTGTCTGTTCTGTTGTTAGTCGTTTCATGAATTAAAAGCCTGTTCAAAGTGTATTTCAGATACACGTTAACACACCAACTTTATGGCACCGACTGCGCAAACTTGGAAGTGGTGCAAGCAAGGGTGTAACTGGCAGGAGGGGGAACTTTCATTGTCTGAGCAAGAGCACAATTTGACGACAAAAGACACTTGCGATAATCTCTCACAAAACAAACGCCCGACAAACCACGCGTGAGATCACTATCCACAGTTTCAGTGTCACACGCGGTTCGTTATCGATTTAACTTGTGGTTGAGTTTAGAAAGTTTTGAAAAGTCGGACGTTTCTTACCGCTCCCGAGTCCCAACAGTCTGCATATGTCTCTGGTGAATTTCATGAGCGCAACCATCCAGCATTATCGTCTCAAATATCCCACCAAAAATATTCAAGCAAATATTTAGGTCAGTGTGGACACGTTTGTAACATTGGGACTATCGTTATCGAATCTGCGGGAATCTTAGGTGGTTTAGTCCACTTCCTGAGCCTCAACGCGACGCTGGGTCCACCCTGAACTGCGTCTTAAAGGCACAGGACACCTATATAGATTACACCAGTGGTTTACAAAGTGGGGTCCGGGGACCCCCGAGAGACCTTGAGGGGCTTGCAGGGGATCCCCAGCAAACAGGGAAAATAATTTATTTTCACTATAATTGCATCCATAAGTAACACAATGACAGAATGTGTGACTATTTTTGGTCACGGGTTTCATACACTTTCTGTAATAAAACATTGAAAAGCAAAATTGCTTATGCCTAAAAAGTATAGGAAATGGCTATTATTCCCTTCAGACTTTGCTTTTGTGGCCAGGACAGTGGTATTTTGAAATTGACCTATTTCCAATCAGAAAACAGGCACATTTGCACATTTTTATTCACACAAAGTCATGAAAAAACAACATATGAATCAAAAGTAACATGTATTTATACTAAAGTTATACAAAAGTGACCACAAAAGATTTAGAAGTGAGTAGTTTTTACTTTAATTTACGATTATACTGTTAATAACTTTCATGAATCAGCCCCCAAATATCTCCCATCATCATATCCGGTGATTCATATGTTGTTTTTTCTGACTTTATGTGAATGAAAATGTGCCAATACGCCTGTTTTCCCAATGGAAATAGGAAAATTTCAAGATATAACTGTCCTAGTCACAAAAGCAAAGTCTGAAGGGAATAATAGCCACTTTCTATACTTTTTAAGGCATAATAAATTAGGAAATAACACATTACTACCCAGGAACAAAAAACAAGTAAAGATTTGTTACACAGTATTATTGAATGGCTCAGATCTGATCATACCAACCTAAAAAATAGCAATACTGATACTTTGGTTTTATTAACTGCATTAATATTAATATTGTTGGAATAGTATAATTCTACAAATGTTGTGCCAATTGTTTATCACAACTAACAAAAGCACTTACAGTCCACATACTTGGTTTCTTCTACAGTTTTCAGCCACATATTGTTGAGATGCTGTAAAGAAATTTATTTTATTTATTTTTATTAGCAAACTATTATTTTCAATGTCCAGAATTATTATTCAAGCTTACTTTTTAGTAAGCTTTTTAGTAACTTTTTAGTAACCCTAACCCTAACCCTAACCCTAACCCTAACCCCTAACCCTAACTCTGTCAAATAATATCAAATTACAGGTGTTCTGTGAGGTACTGACCTTTTAGAAAACAAATTAGGCCACATCCTGTTAAAGGATAGAAGTTTAAAATTTTCTTAAATCAGTCAGGTGCCCAAATGAACATTGAAACAGGTTTTGCTTCATACTGACCATTAGATGATCCCCTCCAAATGTGCTTACAATGTAAGTGATGGGGGACAAAATCCACAGTCCTCATTTTGAAAAATGCATTTACAAGTTTATCTGAAGTTAATATGAGGCTACAGTTGTCTTGAGTTAGTCAAATAAAGTGGATATCTTCCACAGTTACAGTCAGTCCTCTTTGTGTCTTGATGGACAGTGTTTACTGTTCAGCTGCAGTGGAAGCACAGTAACATAAAGAAGGAATTTGGCAGTGAAAAGACAGTAACTTTGGAACTATTTTTGACTGATATTTCACTATTTTGGATGGCTGAAGCTTCAGATTAGCTTCAAATAAACTTTTAAATGCATTTATGCACAGGAGGAGGACTGTGGATTTTGTCCCCCATCACTTACATTGCAAGTGCATTATGAAAGGATCTCTTAATGGTCAGTATGAACAAGAGGAATGATTATGGCAAGAAAAACATGTTTCAATGTTAATTTGGGCACCTGGCTTTGTTTTAGGATAGACTTGAAAAACTGTGAACCCGCCCTTTAAGCAACTGTCTCATGTTGTTTTACGTTCATACTTAAACTATTACCGCTCTGTGGACTCATGCTTTATACAAATTACATTTCAATCACCTAAAATGTCACATCAATCTCAGTAGAATGAATGACACACATAAAATCACTGATACCACAATCATCCTGCATAGTTTAAAGATGATGTGACACATTTGCTTGAATGCATTTGAATTTATTCATGCAAAGTTATAAAAAGTTGCGCTGTGTCAGTTATGGCTGCTTATTTCATAGCGACAAGTTATTTTAAAAATGCTTCTATGTTGTGTTGGTATCACTGATTTTCACACCCGGTTTTTGTGTGACAGTATCGTGCTAATGTTTAATATTAGGAGTGTGAATGTCCTCTTTTCCCACCAATTAGATTTTGGTATAGATGGCCTATAAAGATTATTATTCAATCTCTCATTGTCTCTTTCATCCAATGTCAGCTGTATTATTAATTACTCAACATGTATCCCCTTCAGACATCCTTACATACAGGAATGCACGACATAATATGGTGCAGCTGATCAGATAGCTGAAGTGAGTGTTGAATGTTATCACTCAAAGTATTCAAATTCAAACAAATCGGATAAAGGAGGGCTCCAAGATTTCAGCGACGTTTCAGGTCAGCCATGACAGTAAGTGCTGCGTTCCAGCCGGGAGACCCCATCACGCCACCACCTATAGAAACAAATATAACAAAAAAAAATTGGTCTTGTTCTGTTTAGGGGAACTCATAAACCGTTCACTAAGGCACTTGACATCACTAGGTCACTTCCATTTTCTTTATCATCAGCAGTCAGGATAAGGATCTCATCCAAAGGTCCAAAGTTTCTTTGATTATGTTCTTCTTACACAAGACAACATAACATACGTGATTATACTCATACTACACTAGACTATACACAACAAACAGCCACGTCTCCAACTAAATAGTCAGCAGAGGAGACAGAATTAAAAGCAAACCTGGATGACCGCCACTGCCGCATAGATACAGCCCTTTAACTGGTGAACGGTAGTCTGAGAGAGAGGGCAAAGGTCGTGCTAGGTAGAGTTGGTCCAATGACATCGATCCATGGAAGATATTCTGTAACAGACGACAGACCCAAATGTCTCTTTTAGTTTCTTGACATAAGTACTTTCTGTAAGAAAAGCTGCCTGCCATTTGTTTAATGATGCCATCCTCATAAAGTTGTAACCAATAAAACACTAGCAAATGCTAAACAGTGAATAGTGTCACTTTGCACAGCTGATGTGATTCGGACTCACGGGTTGTTGGCTGTCTGTAACCATTAATTGCTTATAGAACAGGCCTGTCCCTGAGTGGATAGCAAATGAAATAACATTGTCGAGGACGCAAATGACTTCCTCATCCAGTGAACATTTGATTGTGTCAAACAAATCAGCTGTGCATCAACATTCAAATAGCCGCTCAGTTCTACAATATCTGCAGTGTGTACCCCTCCAGTGAGCCCGAAGATCCTCTCCAGGTCAGGTGGAGCCAGGATGTCTTTGCCCACCACTGACTTTTTGAACCCAGGGGCGTATTGCTCCACCCAGTCAAATGCTGAAGAGGCAGACAAACACATACAGGTGCTGGAGTTTTAAATTAATGGCACATTTCATCCAATTAGTAGTCCTGGATAATTCTGTGTTTCTAACCAGTGTCTGCGAAGGCCTCTCTATCCTGGTCTGTCCACTCCCTGCCCTCGATGTGGTAAGGGGTGAATTGGGTGAACAGTGACACCACGTGGCAGCCAGGGGGAGCCAGAGTAGGATCCAACACAGAGGGGATGGTCATCTCAAGCATGGGCCTGCAGGAATAGAAGATAAGTTAAGATAAGACGGTGGGGAGTGAAGGGTGGGCGAGTTGTTGACAAAAACTCGCAGTGAGAGAATATAAGGTTCAGAGGGCTGAAACTCCAGCTGTTGAATATTCAAGACTCTTCTTCATCAAGTGACTTCCGATACAACTTTTGGTTAAAAGGTTACACGGTCAGCTGCCAGCAAGCAAACTATATTAACTGAAATATGAACACTTTCAGCAAAAAATGAAGACCTCATGTTCAGGAGGATTCTTTATTACTTATTCAAGGCTAAGTGTTATCTATGAGATAAGCATATGTGTACAACCCAGGCTGCGGAGGAAATATCTACACACATACAGTACAAAGCGCGTAATCTTATAGTTTTAATACATACATGTTGTAAGGAAAGACATTTTGAGCTAAGCACTCAAAGTTTTGTTTGACTAACTGTGATAAGTGTTATCTTTTTGCTGCGGTGAGGTTAATCTCTAATCTACAATAACAAGCACCCAAAACTTACTGTATTTGCTACAGTAAGGGAAGTTTGACTAGCTCTTATGTATGTACATGAAAAGATGACTGTACTATAACAATATTTGAAACATGTTTGTCCATAACAAATGTTTACTTACTGTAGCATCTCTTGCATGGTCAGATAATCATGTCTGCCAAATGTCATAAAAGTAAATGTATATGGTTGAATTTCATATGGGAAATGAAGTTTTATGTGTTTTAAGTGCTCACATATGTAGGGGTGTGTAGATATGTGCACCTTGCTGAGGGACGTCCATTCATGGCCTCTTTGTAAGCAGTCTCCAGTACGTCCACGCTTTCACAGTTGAGATGAATGGAGCACTGATGGTGGGGTCCAGGTTTATCATCTGGTGTGGGAGATGCTAGGAAGTTTGGTAGCTTGTCCACTGCCACTGTTTAGCACACAACACAAGAAAATGATACACAAAATCAGTATCTGCTTTAAGACAGTGTATCATTTTCATATAAATTTAAACACAACACTTGAGCCCCTTTAATTTTTTTTTAGCATGTCGATGATTGTTGCACTGCTTTCTTGTTGTTTGTGGTATTTCTCATGCACTGGTCTACCTCCAGTTGTTTCATACTTTAATAAAAATTAAAAAACACACTTTTTTACTCTTTTTCACTGCACTTATACCTAGTCAGAAAAAAGCATCCGCCAAATGACAGAACGTAAATGCACATTATAGTTACGACAACTCCAATACAGTATGTTGTGCTTAATCCCTTTTAAAACTAAGACTGTGAAAATAAATTCCACAAAAGCATGAAGACTATCATAAAGTCTAAGAAGCAACACGCCAAAAAAGATCTGCTGGGAGCAAAGACTTCCTGAGTAATAAAGCCCTACGGCTCAGGCTCTACTGTAATTAGTAAGCAGGGAGCTATAAATGGCAACACACAGGAAGTTGAAGAACTCTCAACATCTTCTTAGCAGTGTGTACTTTACACAGTTTTATAATACCCCAAACTTTGAAACTCCTGTTTTCAGTACCAAGAGATTAAGCAGTGACCTAATCTTACACTGTAATTATATACTATACACAGGAGTGGAGGGCTTTAAGAGCTGATCCTTCCTGATATACTACATCTGTTTGTGCCTTAGCGCTGAGTCTCCATTGTCTTATACCTTCCCATGACAACATGACAGCACCAGAACAATAGTGTAAGTATGAATAAAGAATGCAGGGTTTCATCTACACATGTTTAGCGTACGGGTGGAGAGCTAAGACAATGAGCCCCACAGCTTGTAGCCTAAGAGGCAGCTTCTTCTATTCTGACAGTCGGAACCTTTAGAGGATAACAGATAACATATTTATTCATAACAGTCAAAACAACTACTTACAACAACTAACAGCTTATAAAACTTTTGCATAAAATCATGATTTGAGGTTAGCATTACAGATACAGAAAAGGTTTACCATTGATCTTGGTGACAGGTGAGGTGTAATCTATCTGATCGATAGCTTTGATAAACTCTGGAGAAAGGGCACCCTACAAAGAAAACAGGAAGTTAGAATAAATCAAAGCCTGGTGCGATCCTTACGTGTTGTTTTTTTTTTTTCTTTATTACCTGTGGCATGAGATTCTTGAAGGTGACGTATGGGGTCGCATTTGAAAGAACAACTTTACTGTGGATTTCAGTGCCGTCCTTCAGCACCACTCCCCCAGCAGCACCATCAGAGCCAACCAGGACCTGTCCTACATCCTGCCAATGATACACATTTTATATGCATAAACACCAAAATGCAAATAGAATGATGTTATTTTAATTCAAATTGCAATTATCCACGCCTTAATATATAATCAAAACTACATTACCTTCTCAGTGAAAATGTCTACACCATAGGATCGAGCAGCGCTAGCAATAGCCTGGGACACGCCTCCCATGCCTCCCTCCACATAACCCCATGCTCCCTTTTCCTTCTCCAACTCTCCCATCACATGGTGCAAGAGCACATACCTTCGAAGTGAGGCCATAAAATAAACGCTTTTAGGGAGATCAGTTTAATTCTGTGCAATCAAATCTGTTAAGAGTGTTTGTTTGTCACAGGTTGCTCCAAAAATGAGTCTCACCCACTGCCAGGATTATGGGGACTGGTCATGGCTCCAATCACAGCGTCAGTAGCCAGTGTTGCTCTCAGCGGCTCTGACTCAAACCACCGATTGAGGATCTAAAATTGCAAAACACGAGTTAGTCATGATGCCGTCATTAGACAACAGTATGTAATGCCAAACTATGTGTCAGCTATAACAAACCTTCATTATTGGTGCAGTTATAATCTCATAAAAGTCTGGAATGTTTCTGCCCAATTTCAGACCTTGCAAGAAAAAAAAAAAGAGTGCATGATGAATAATTTGTTTATCAGACATCCATACTGAGTTAAAAGTTATTTCCCCAGGCATGCATCCACCAACACACCGCATTTGACAATAGGCATAAGTGTTTTAGCTGCGGCCAGCCTCGTCCTCAGTGATCCAGCAGTGACACCTGGAATGTCTACAGGAGGGGCATCCAGAAGAGGGTGGATAGCTGCTGCTAGCTTGTCAAGGTGTTCAACAAAACCTGGAAAGGCCTGGGTCAAAAAAATGTGGAATAAAGGATGGAATAACTTTACTCTGGTGGAGAAATAAAGGAGAGGCAGTGTTTGTTTTTTTTTAGTTAAAGCTACCATGGCAAGAGCATAAATCTATAAGCACTGGTGTGTAAAATGCAGACTCCTGCATGATATACAGTATGTCTAAATCACCTTTGCATCCTTCTGTGAAAATTTGCCAATCTCCTTCTGGTTCATGGCGAGATCTGAGCCCAGGGTGAGAGACCTTGGTGGGGCACCCCTCACCCCCTCCTCCAACATGGGCGTGAAAGCATGGGGGTCCCTCATATACACCTTCAGCCCATGTTTCTGAGGACAAATGCACAATGATAAAGAAAACTTACAATGAACATTAAAAAAAATTAAGAGCAAAAACAAAAAAAAGAAATATCACTTAAATATCTCTTAAATTCAGCTGAATTGATGATTTATGCAACTTTGCTGTGTGATGTTATTTTTTTCTGTGTTTACCTTGAGCTCCAAGTCTGCGTAAATATGGGGTCGTAACAAACTGAGCAAGTAGGAACACCTGGAGAAGCGGAAACCTGCACACGAGAGTGTTATTACTCTTACAGGGATAAAATAATGTGCATTTCTTTTCAACATCACTTGACACAACACATTAAAAACAGTGTGTGAAGCAACAAACATGTAAAAATGTATTAGCCAGACTACACATTGATAGTGTTCATTAAATCCCTTTTAGCTTCCTTGCTTGTAGTCAATATACAAAATCAAATCTCCTCCACCATTAAAGGGTGAGTTCACCCAAATTAAAGATGTTACTGCTTTCATTCACAACAGAGCCGTACTGGCATCTTCCCTGAAACATTACTAGGTCTTGAGGTGGGAAATTGGCAGCACAGATTTCCCTGAATATCAATCCCTGCTCCCATTCACACATGACCCCATGCAGGAAATTTTCCTGAACATTTCAGGGATCGACTGCATGTGTGAAAGGGGCTTTAGAAAATTCAACAACACATCTTTCCAGTGTTTGTAATCTTGAGAACATGCTGTAAAATGTTTTCAATGGGACTATTTATTAGTTAGAAAGTGGTTCCAACTGCAGTAACTACATGGCAAGATAATATTAATACTAAATACTACTACGAATACTAATATGTATCTAATTTGGGTGAACCAACCCTTTAAGACTTGGGTTGAGACAAGATTGTTTCCCAGCCAGAGGCCACCCTACCAGGGAAGAGCTCCTCTGACACAGCTGCTCCTCCCAGCAAATGTCTGCGCTCCAACACTGCTGTCTTCACTCCTCCCTTCTGAAGATAGGCAGCCTGTATACACACACACACACACACACACACACACACACACACAAACAAACACCACGTGTCTATCCCAGAAAGCAGGTTCAACAAACTCTGAGCCTAACCCTGAACTTTGGCTTGATGAACATTGAGATGGAAAAACAGCTGATCAGAGTCAGTTCGATCAACTCTGAGTTAAGCACGTGCACGGTGAAAGACAAAAGCCATCATCAATGGAGCTCCGATACTAGGAGTCACCATGGAAACAGGTAAATAAAAGGCAGAGCCTCCATTTTAATCCAGTGGAGGTAGAGATATGAATGTGTGTGTATGCAGACTGTGAACATTTATCTTTAAAAAAGAGAGTAACAGAACTTGAGTCAGAGCAGGGAAAAGTGTCAATAAGTTAACACCATATAATTCATCATTTACCAGACTTGAATTTCCTTAATGGATGATAAAGTGGTGGAATCTGACTGTGTATTGAGCTCTAGCCTACATTGCATTTTTACATACAGTATATTTATTCAGCTTTAATCTGATGGAGACAAAACACAGGGGGCAGCAACTGAAGATGAAAGTATTTGAAGTATTTGAAGTATTTGTTATTTATTTAGTAAATCTTAAAGTCTGCGGGCGCACCGCGATCCTGCTCACTCAGAAATATGAACATAATCTCCAATATGACATGAAAACTATGATAGGAATGTTCTATCAGTGCAACCAATCACATCATGAGTGATAGAGATAATAATTCATTGATCTTATGAGTCTAAAGCTTCATACAGATTTTTTTAATTTAAAACACATTGTGTGCAACAAACATTTCAGTGCAGGAGCTGCTCTAACAACCTGACAGCTGCCTTATCAATGCGCACAATGTTGGGGGAATTCACGCTGTGTAATATCTGTATATGAGGGAAAACCCCGATGTTCAAAGAAACGACTGACTACTGCATAAAAGCGGTAACTTTAGATAGTCCTTGAGTAACAAACTTTAAGTTTGAGGTTCCTCTCTTTCTGGAACTGAAAACTGAGAATTTCCCTCATCTTAAGGTTAACGAATTCAGAATTTTCACTAAACCCTCTTTGTGGGATACACCCCACATCACCTTTACCCAGGACTGTACCATTAGGAAACTGATATAGATTTATTATGATGTGTAGATATGAAACATACAAAATTATATTACTATTCTAACTCATTATATCCTGAAATTACTTAAAAAAAGGCCCCCAAAGCACATTTTAAAAAATCATTGTCAATGTGCAAGTACAAGTAGCTACTACTGAAGGTAAATTTACTTTTGACTGGCTCTCAGTGAGCAGTTGTTCATGTCAGAGAAGCAGAGGAAAAACCTGCAGTTATGGAAATCATCAACCTCCATATGCTGAAATGTAACCAAGTAAATTTATTGAAATATTATGCTCATAGTTATAAGGTGCATGTACTTTACTTTAATATTTCCATTTTATGCAACTGTAGCAGCTACTTCTACTAGGAGGGATTCAGTTCCTTCTACTTCAGAGGGAAACACTGTACTTGTCATTCTACTACATTTATCTGACTTGTTACTGGTTAATTTACAGATTCAAATATCCGATCAACAAATAAAATATGATGCATTATTATAGATTAAACTTTCCAGCAGTATATAAAGCAGTTAAAATGAGCTCCACCTTGAACAGACATATATGTAAGTCCATTGTGCTAATAATACTTCTGCACTTTTACCTTTTAACAGACTATGTTTAGTTTGGTATTAATAGTTTAAAGTTTTGAGTACGCTGCTTCTACCAGCGCCAATACCAACATTCACAATAAGAGAAAATGAGGCATGAAGGAGGCCCCATGACTGAGTTTGCCTAGTGTCACTAAAATCATTAATCCGCCCCTGACTTAACTCTGTGGCTGAACCATAGACTCACAGCATGTGTTGGAAAACAAATATATATGAACTCACTGCCACCAGTCCATTGTGTCCTGCAATGAAATAGAAAATGTGTCAGACAGTTTCTCCAGAAAAAGTAAATTCCCAACAGAACAGCCTAAAGCTCAACTTCACTTGGCAGTTGTTCAAATTCAAGTTTCACTAACATTTTTGTTAAGAAAGAAGACTTGATAGGCGCCTGTTGCCAATTTATTAGTTATTTTATAAAGAACATGCATGCAAGCATGAGTGAAGTAACCTTCTTAATAAGTGTTTATTAACTTGTGAAAGCTGCTCTGCAGGCACAGTCCAAAGTTGATCGATTCAGGGGTAACTGTGATCTTGCAAACCATTTAAATACATAACAAGAGCAAAGGGAATTTATCGAAATGAGTTAGACAATCTTACTAATCACTTTTGCAGACATAGCTGGAAGGTTGTGTCAACACTGCAAAGTACGACGTGAGTTGTTATGGCATAGCTGTTGTGTTTTCTGCACTTTTTTTCTGCAGTCCACTGATCTCACCTCCACCGATGACTAGCGCGTCATACTGGGATTTTAAAGCTGTGTGACTGGAACTGGATTTGGATCTGGTCACTGTCCCCACAGCAGTCACAGCCCTCCGTCCTCGATCAGTCCACACCGCTGCAGCCATGGCAGAAGTTTGAGGCAAGATCCCAATAAGGACCACCAGGTCCCTCCCATTTCGCTCCTAGAGCCGCGTAAAGTAGATCCGGGTTTCCTACATTGAGGACTGACACGAGTCCTTTTTGTACATACTTTTGAGTATAGTCTGTGTAGTTTAGTGGATCTATGGGCCATTTGAAAGCATATGGAAACATCAATTGCGCACAAACGTAGCCCTATGATTTTAATGTAATATTTCTACCAGAGCCATCCATTTCCAGTTATTTATAGTCTATTTTAGTTAACATAGTGTGTCCATATACAATTTAGTAATTGTATATGAATTTAGTGAATTTAGAGTAAAACGTGCGGCCTGCTTGTCATTAGCCACTTGGTGGCACAGTTGCTCCATTAAATCCACCTCCACAAACTGCTCATACAACTCCAAGTTGCATCGCCAGCAGTCAGGTCTGTCAAAACTCATGCATTCAGTCTACATTATATTTGTATATGGTATGATGTGTTTTTATATTGGCAACAGCGTAAAGGACAGGTTCACCATTTTTCAAGTCTGTCTTAAAACAATATAGGTGGCCAAATGAACATTGGAACACTGAAATAGTTTTTTCTTGCTGTAATCATCCCTCCTGTTCATGCTGGATCCCTTCATAATGTACTTACAATGTAAGTGATGGGGACCAAAATCCACAAAATGTATTTAAAAGTTTATCTGAAGCTAATATGAAGCTTCAGTCATCCAAATGAGTCAAATCAAGTAGATTTCGTTCAATGTTACAGACTATGTTGATTTTCAAAATCTTCAAACTTCAGACTCATTCCAGATTTTGGAAATATTCAACCATATATAAAAACAAAAAATGGCACAAGATATCAGGATGCAATCTGTACAAAATGTTTGCATGTGAAAACCATCATATGCACCACAGAGCACATGTAAACTGTGGAGGCTTCACATACTGTATGCACTTGTTTGTAAAGGTGTTTTCACACACAAGCTTCATTAAAAATATATAATAACCAAAGAGTACAGTTCAAGACGTCCTCCTGGTTGGACACAAGTCATCTCACAGTAAGGGCCTATACCTTAAGAGTTTTAAGATGAGCTCTTAACACAGAATGGTTTCTTAGTGCTGCTGTTGAGGATGTCAAATTGGCCTAGTGCTTCACTTAGCATGCATTAATAAGATAAGAGGCCATAGATCATGCTTTGGGCCTAAGCAGCAGTCCAGAGAGTAGACAGAGCCAGAAGGAGATTGTCTGCTGGGATCTTAGGAAGGAAGAGTGTTAACTGCTACAAAAACAATCAAACACAGCAGAGCATGAGCAAATTATCCCCTCATCTTGTCTGTATAATGTGAATTTTTGACTATGTTTTGCTTAGACAGTGTAAAACAATTCCTCTGGCTTCTATAGACTGTGCACTCTCTTGGCTGAGGGAATGAAATGAGGTGTTATGGTGATCTAGGGTTTCCCGCTAGACCTAACATGCCTCTCCCTTGGTGTATTAGAGCAGCATTAGTTTCAGAGAAGAGAAATTATCCTGATATGCTGTATGCTTGGTTTTGCTTTAAGGAACGTCTGCGGACAACAGCCAATCAACCATAACTAGATCAGAAGCAGGAGATTTTGTTCTTGTAAGCAGAAATTAACACTTCATTCCCCTTTGTCGGCAGAAATCCAACACTACAGCCCTTGAAGGCTCTCCCAGGCAATAAAGGAGAAAATTCGATTATGTGTATATAACAGCGCCACACCAAAACACAATTACCTCATTTTCTGGAAAAAATGTGCTCCTTTTCCTGCAGGCAGAGAGGTTCAATGAAGATGTTAGAGCTGGAGACATTTAAACTGACATCTCTCAGCCTTCATAATTATGAAATCATAGACTACTGTCTCATAGCAGCCCATAAAAGGTGTTATGCTGCAGAATGAACATTTGAGTGTGTTAAGAGCTTCTTTCCTCATTGTAACATTTTGCCACATTGAAGACATCTATGGTACTTTTAGTCTTTATGATAGGTAAAGTCAAGGGAAAGTCACATGAAGAAAAATCATGTTTTCTGAATAAAAAGTTGAATTAAAAAGACAAAATAATTGGGGTGTGCTGTGCTTGTGTATATTATGTGTCTATGTGTAATACTTGAATGCATAATACTTTGCTCTGTGGCGAATGAGCCCTTGCAGCACAAGATAGAACCTTAACACTTGGTTAAATGCACATCTTTTTTAACTGTGATGCAGAGAAATGACAGCTTGCCTAATGTATTGTGAACATTGAGATAGTGTTCGATTAGTTGATCAACAGAAGATTAATCACTAGTATTAATCACTTTTGATTGAAACTTGAACTTGCTTAAGTCATTTAACAAATTGCTGATTTCCTCTGGTCAGACAAAACAAGCAATTCAAACGTGTTGTCTGGGGCTCTGGGAAATTGTAAAAGATAAATATTTTGTTCAATTTTACATTATTAATCAAAATAATCATTAGTTGTAGCCTGTTTTTGGTCTGAAAATCTTGTCTTTTAATAAAATGTACTTTTTAAATTGGCATAGTTTGTTATTCTTTATATTTTGAACAAATTATTGTATAATTGTAAATACATTTGAAATTTTTAGTACCAAAATAAATATATTATAAATTAAATATTATATTATAGATATTAATTAGGTTGGTGTGATTGGCAATTGTTCATGTGTATTACTCATGTTGTGGGGATATGAATCTGTTACACAGTCACATTGTGGGCACTTGCCTTCCTTTTGGGGACAAAAAGCAAGTCTCCATAATGTAAATAATAACATTTTAGAATGAAGACTTGGTTTTAGGTAAGGTTAGGGTTAGGGTTAGAGTTAGTCTCCAGGAAATAAATGTACAATACTGTGCAAAGGTTTTAGGTACTAAAAGTAAAGTGAGGATGCTTACAAATATATTGCTATAAATTGTTTTTTTTATTTATCAGTTAACATCATACAAAGTGCAGTAAACAGAAGAAACTAAATGACATAAATATTTGATTAGATTTGATAGTGCCAGTCCCCCTCGGTACACCTGCACACAGTTTTTCAAGGTACTTGGCAGGTCGGTTGTTCCTGCTTCTTGCAGAAGTTCCTACAGTTCTTCTGTGGATTTAAGGTGTCTCAGCTGCTTCTGTCTCTTCATGTAATCCCACACTGACTCCATGATGATGAGATCAGAGCTCTGTGGGGGCCATACCATCTGTTGCAGGACTCCTTGTTCTTCTTGTTGCTGAAGATAGTTATTTATGACTTTGGATGTATGTTTGTGGTCATTGTCATGCTGCAGAATTAATATGGGACCAATCAGGCGCCTCCCTGATGCATTATGGATGAGAATCTAAACATCAAAAGTGCTGAAAACTTTTGCACAGTCCTGTAAGTCAATATAATGTCATCTGAAGTGATGGAAACACCACTGTGTGTGTGTATGAGTGACTGACAAAGAAGAGAGGAGGAGATTGTTTGTGTGAAAGTCAGTCGACTGTATCACCGGAGAAAATTTACATAACAGTAGCAACACAGCTGTTAGTTAAATAATCAAAATAATCACTTGATGAAATCATGAATTAACAGTTCATTGAGAGGCTTCTACCTGTCAAGAAAATAGCAAATAGAAAGCAGCAAACTGCTGTCTGTGGTCACTCACATAACGTTAACTTTAACCAAACATGGTTATACATGCTAATGAAAAAAACAAACACTTTTCTTGTGAGATACACTCTTAGACTCCAAAATGTAAGTTTTAAAGTTGCAGCAATGAGTAAAACACAACAAATTGGATTAGAAAAGCTGCTTAAGTGTAAACAAATTAAACATAATCCATACTTAGAATGTTGTACACTTTGTTCTTCTCGACAATTTAAGAAATGTATTTTAGATTGACCTATGGTGACCTACAGGTGTGTCTTTTAACAGCCCTCAGAGATGCACTTACTGTGTAGAATAATATCCATGTCACGACAGGGTTTTGAAGTCTTGACCAAAACCAACCAACATGTGTATTAGTGACATGTATATTATCCAATAGTGTGAGTGGGACTTGGCTATTGTGACCAATCGCAGTCCATTTCCGCGTCGCGGCCTGCGGTGTTGCTCAGTCGGGGATCTGTGTCTATTTGTCCGCCTCGGCCTCCCTTGCTTGGCTCTGGCTGGGAAGGAAAGAAGCGGGGAGAGGGAATGGTGTAGCGGGCAAGCAGCTGCGAAACCACCCCAAGGGAATGCAAAACTTTCAGGCTGAAAATCGACCACAAGACGCCGTGTCTGCGTGCCTGAAGACTTATTAACACATTACCTGGTTTCTCATGGAAGCAGATGGGTTTGTGAGAAGGCGTCGGATGACAGCGGAGACTGCAGGCAATGATCCCGGGGTTGCGGGCGCATCTGCCGGGGCAGAAGTTCGATGGCTGGGAGGCAGATTCTGGGTAGTTTCGGAAAGTATTGTGGGAAGCCTGACACCTCGTATCGGAGGCGAGACAGAACTACAGACTGTTGATTTAATCCGTACTGCACAAGATCAAACAGAGGACTCTGAACCAGACTATGAGGGTTTGCCACAGGGAGCTTCCACCAGCACCCACATGTTGGCTGGAGCCGTGGCCGGGATCATGGAGCACTGCCTCATGTTCCCCATCGACTGCGTCAAGGTAGCATAGCTGGGTGGCTGACCAGCTGATCCACGACTTTGTGTGTTTGTTCACTGTGCTTTCACAGACTGTGGATATTATTCTTGTAAGTTAGCTACCATGTTTGTTAGCATAGCTCATTAGCTAAACACGCTGCAGAGCTGACGGCTGTGAGGACAAGGTCAGCTAGCGTCTGACATTTCTCCTAGCTAACTTGTTAGCATGCTATAATAACAATAACAACAACAATAATAATAATGCATGTAATTTGTATTGCACTTTTCATTGGCAGTGAATCTCAAAGTTAAGTTAACAGCGACTAACGTTAGCTAGTGGCTAGTTATAACAACCTTAAAGCTCGGTCAAACACAGGAGCCCAGTTGGCTACTTGGGTTAAAACAACCTAAGTTAAACATCAAATTAATTTGCTGTCAAAGCCTTAACGGTTATAATGTTACTTAACTAATGTACATGTGTAAATGTGTAAGAAAATCCGGAAGTTAACACCAGATTGAGTAATTTAACGAGAAAACGGCTGTTTAACTGCAACAACAGTTCAGGGAGACCAAAGCTATGGTCGTTGTTTACTAAAAACAAGGGCCACTGGTTGAATGTTGTTGTTTCTAGTAACTTACGCCCTGCCTGCCACTATTATCACAAAGAAACAGAAATGGTGAGACTATTTGGCTCTTCCAGTCCCCAGCGGTGCATCTGCTGCCCCCTCCCCTCCTGCCAAAACACAGTACCGTTATACGGTCGTTTTGTTGAGAAGTAGGCCCATTGCCCCACACACCGTAAGTCATTGTTTTCAAAAAGTCTCTTGATCACATGTGAGTCATGCAACTAACTACTCTGGGCCAGTTTTCATCATGTGGTCCTGTTTGTTATGTATGAGGTAGTTGTATTAGGGGGGAAAAAAAGGTAAGGAGGCATGGCCTATTGCCCCCTGAGGTCAGCTAGTTGTGGCCATGCGGTAGTGATGATTGTATAATGCAGGCACAGGGCCAGGGGAGATGGGACTAGTGACAATGAGCTTAGTACAGTCAGCTGTCCATGTCAGACTGAAAAGCTGTTCCTACACCTGCGCTTCATCCATGTCTCTTCCACCTGTAGTCTACCTCCGCTGCAGCCTGCAGAGCCCTGAACCTGGACATGGCCAATGTTTACAGAGCCTTCTGGTGTGTTTGCTACACTGCTAACGGATCTCAGCCTCTCTCTAGGAATTTAGGGGCATTGTGACTCAGCAAAATGACATCTACAGCCCATAATCAACCAGACATATGCAGAGAAACAGATATTACAGAAAACTGAGAAATATTGAAATATGAAATATTTGAAAACTGAAATATTTGAGAGGCATCTAACATATTCCTTTCTTTTTGCATACAGTAAATAGAGGTTTCCCTCTTTCCAAATCAAGGCTTCTCCTCCTGTATGATAAGCTTCTACACTGCACTTGTTGTGTAATTATAGTTTTGAATAGGCAGGTATTCCACCTTAACGTGTCCCAAATCCCAGTAATTAGTTGTGGATTTAAAAAAGTGTGCTGCATTTGCAGGTCTGTCAGAGTGTATACTGCACACAGAGCACATGAATGGAATTTCCAGGCATTGAAAGAAACCAAAAAGGTCTTCAGTGTTTTCTGCAAGGATCGATTGACATTGTGTTTACATTGAGCACAAAGGTTGTTGCTTTTTAGTTATGCAAACATACTATAGATAAACACAGCGCTGTGCACAGCTGACCTCTGTGCATGCGTATGTAAGGACAGCCATGATCGAATGAGGACCAGAGTACTTAAATTACAGCCTCTCCTCACTCAGTGCATACACCTGTACCACTGTTAGCTAGCCCTCTTTGGGCCCTGCATTCCTCAGCTGTAGTATAGAGTGACATGAGGCCATGTTTATACTTTGCTACAGCGCTAGCAAACACACACACACACACACACACACACACACACACACACACACACACAGTGGGGTGTAAGTTTGTCCATTCAGCTGGAAGTTTGGTATTCGGGGATTATGTCGCTGCTAGTTCCTCAAAGACAGACACACTCACCCAGTCCCCAGGCAACCCTCGCTAAACATCAAATAGCAGGTGACTGAAACACTAATCGCTTGCACTTGTCCCTTTAAACAATATTGATTTATCTCAGTATGTGTGCATGCATGTGTGTGTTAAGCGGAAGACAGAAAGGTGTGCTTTAGGGTCAGTGGGAAAAGAGGCTTACAGGAAATCAGCTATGTCCCCCTGTGACCTTGGAGCTTGTAACGCCATACTTCCTTCTATTCAATTATGCATGTACACCAACACACACTACACACAATGTCCAACACCTCATTTCCCTTATTTGACCCCCTATTCACACTGCAGTCTATTCAGGACTCATTGCCATGCTATTCTTTGCTGTACTAGGGAGACATATGGTATAACTTTATTTTTGCATTACGTTCGAAATTTTTATTTCAAATTCATTCGGCTTTGTGCACTAAACTTGCACCTTGTCCACATTTGACTTCACAAACCTTCGTGGGTGGGACGTGAGCACTGTGTTGACTTTGAACTTTGCTACATTCCACCTTTTCCTCTTTTCCAGACAAGAATGCAGAGCCTCCAGCCCGACCCCGCAGCCCGCTACAGGAACGTGATGGATGCCCTCCGCCGAATTGTAGCCACAGAGGGAGTCTGGCGGCCAATGAGAGGGCTGAATGTGACAGCTGTTGGGGCGGGGCCTGCCCATGCCCTCTATTTTGCCAGCTATGAGAAACTCAAAAAGACTCTAAGTGATGTCATTCACCCAGGGGCTAACAGTCATTTGGCTAATGGTACCATAAAACATACATATGCACACATAAGCAGTGACATACAATGACACATACTGTGCAGATGCTTTATAGCCATGTTAACTTTGAGATCACTGTACGTCTGTTGATATGTAGGACTACAGGCCTGACTTAAACCAACTTCAAGTGCAGTACCACGCACCCTCAGTGAGATCGCTGCGGAGCTGCTGAGTCAGCCTAATCCGTAAATAGAGCAGACACGGCCTGGCCAGTCCTTAAAAACCCTTGACGGGATGTCAAATTGGATAGAGCCTTTTTATAGCTACAGTTGTGCACTGTAAGGAAGTACCAGGGACAGTTGGGAGTTCAACAAACTCTTATTTTGGTTCAGCTAAGTGATCTCAACTACAAAATAGAAGGAGATTCAACCAGAAATTCAGTTTGCGCTCAGTGTCAACCTTTTCCTTATTCCATGTTCTCCCTACTCTCTCTTCCCTCTTTTCCAGTGTAGTGGGAGGCTGGGTAAGTCCTCTTTCTCCCATCTCATCTGTTCTCTCCCTCTATTGGTCCTGTCTTTTCAAGCTTTTGGGTTCAAATCTCTGAAAGGGATCAATGAACTGTCTTGCCCACTAGGTGTCTCTCTTTGCTCAGGTTTGGCCTACTGAACCCAGTCAGGAGTTATCTCTAGTTTACACCTGTGCAACTTGCTGTCAAGTATGCGTCAATTCTGCTAAGATGATATATATATATATACTTTTTTTTTTAGCATGACATGCACAGCCTTTAGGAATGAGGAAGGAAAGGTTCTTAATGCTGCCAGTGAAATTTAGTTTTTTTTTCTTACTCATTCTCTTCCTCTTTACTGCAGTGTATTCTATTGTGTGTGTTTTTTCCTAATTATCTCAGTTGTGTTTGTTTCAGGAGCGGCTGGGTGTGTGGCAACTCTGCTTCATGATGCAGCCATGAACCCAGCTGAAGGTACGAGCAACATTTAATTGTATACTACTATTTGCCTTTGGCCACAATTTGGGAATAGAATTAGGATGCGTGTAAATATATTTTTTTCAGTGAAGAAACTTACAGGTGCCACGCCTGGGCCAGCCATCTGCACATGGTGGCCTTAACCCCACAGTCTCACATATTGACTTTCACAGCTGCATCCAGTCCACTTGCCCAAACATGTCCGTAGAAGGACATTGGTCAGAGTCATTGTGTGCAGCTGTTGGATGGGGTGCAGCTGTCTGAGCAAAAGCTGCCACTAAAATGACTTACTACATCTTACTGTATGTTTATTTGTTCAGAAGCTAGAGGTAAAAGCTCACTAATTTCTTTCATTCTCTTTATGTGTTCGTCTCTGCAAACCGTGGACACATTTGGCCTTTTACATCAAAACATCCACCCGTGCGTCCCTAGTTGTGAAGCAGCGCATGCAGATGTATAATTCGCCCTACCGCGGCGTGTTGGACTGTATACGCGCCGTGTGGCAGAGAGAGGGCGCTGCAGCGTTTTACCGCAGCTACACCACCCAGCTCACCATGAACGTGCCCTTCCAGGCGCTCCACTTCATGACCTACGAGTACCTTCAGGAGCTGCTCAACCCCCACAGACAGTACAATCCCTCATCCCACATGTTGTCCGGAGCTTTGGCCGGGGCCATCGCAGCTGCGGCCACGACACCTCTGGACGTCTGCAAGACCCTGCTCAACACCCAGGAGTCTCTAACCCTCAGCTCCCTATCTTCCGGCCAAGGTCCCGGCCAGGGCCAAGGCCAAGGAGCCCACAGACAAATCTCAGGCCTGGCCCATGCCTTCCGGACAGTATACAGGCTGGGCGGCCTGCAGGGCTTCTTCAAGGGAGTCCAGGCGAGGGTCATCTACCAGATGCCCTCCACAGCCATCAGCTGGTCGGTGTATGAGTTCTTTAAATATGGACTCACCAAGCACCAGCACAACAAGAGGCGAATGCAGCAAATGGAGGCTGAGACATAGATGTCTCCTCTCACATCGCTTTGCCCTCCCTGTGAGGAGAAGATGAAGTCAATACGCACATAGAATCTGACTAAAATCACCTCAGTTGTCCCATCCCTTTCAGACATAGCAGATAAGAAAGACATCTTTGAAGACAGTTTGAGTAGTTAGGTTCCTGCTACACCATTTCAAGACTAGGCACAGTTTGAGTTACATTGTTTCTCTCTTCTTGGAGACAAACATTTACAAAGTATTATAGAGCTAGTTTTTCTGGAGATTTTTTTTTTGTTAACCATTATAGTGAACAGTACAAGCTGAGGAAAAATGTGAAGAACGCACAAGTTTTGAGTCAGAGAGGTAGTCAGCAGAGGGCAGTAGTGTTCATTTGTTAACTTTCTGGTAGTGTCATACGCTTTGCTGTCCTAGGATCAGATTTAAGAAATAAAAATGATAACTGACTCCTGATACACACCCCTTTTTGGATTCATGCAATAACTTTTTTTTTTTGTATATCTCATAACAGAATATTCTCACAGTAATCCAAGACCAGACAAGTTGTTTGTTTTGGTGTCTAGTTGGGGGTACACAAAGGCATTTAGTCCCTTATTAAAAGTATCTGTTAATAAGTATTCCATTCTGTTTTAAATGCAAACTGACCATCGGTGAGGACATTGTGTTGTTAATTCACCACATTCATTGACTGACTTGCATCAGTGACCAGATACCATTTTTTTTATAGAAATTTAATGGAACTCTGTCAACATGGTAAACAAAAGTCAATATCACACTATTTGTGTGTGTGTATGTATGTGTGTATGTATATATATATATATAATAAAAATATGCAAATAGTATGATATTGACTCCACAAATGAACAAAGAGACCATGGATCAGATTGGGTTTCCCTTTTTGTTTGGCTATTGGCAGTTCAATGAATGAATTTGAATAATTAAATACTTTCTTTGCCCTTTATCAAATGTCAAAGTTCATGATTGTTGCCCATGATGGAATTGGAAAGAGAAATACCAACTTTCAGTTGTTCTGAGGTTTATTTTATTTACAGCAAATATATTGGTTTCATTTGTTTTCTTATGTTCCCATTTATGCGCTTTACCAACCCTTGTATCACGCAACTACTCGCCATCATTGCCTTGTGTACCAGTTTGGCAGAACAGCATTAAGAAGGCCATTCCTGTCCATTAACTGTAGCTACCAGCCTGTTTTCATCTTGTGAACTACTGAGTGTCAATATCTGTGCTTGATAGCAAAGGCTGCATAAAATGTACCGTGCTCCAAAAATAGGAATTTTACTAAAGCTTATGAGGAGCTCAATATCCCAGAAGAAGTTAAATCGTACCCCTGTTGAGTACACGTAAATGGAAGCTGTCATTCTTATTGATTGAAGTCTGATTGTTTCTGACACTGAATTGCACTCGAATAAAGACTGAGCAGTGGGGCTCTGCTCACTGCTCATAAATGATGGGAGCCCTCTGATGTATTTCTTTTAAATGTTTCTGAATGCTCTGCCAATAATGTGAAGATGACTTAATAGAAGAGAGTTCTTGCATATTTACTCATCATCACCAAGGGGACCGTCTACATTTCTTTGTTTTCCTGGTGAATAGACAGTAAATAATCGGTCGGGTGAAAAGGAGGCAAGTCACATCTGTACAGCCAGAAACACATTGGTGAGTTTGTGTGTGTTTTCAGGTTTCATTTATTTTTAGTTTGAGGCAGGTACAGTTGTTTAGTCTTGAACGCAGGTGCAGATCTCAACTTTGACCCTGAAGACTGAAAACACTATTTGAACTAGTGGACACATAGCCTGCGTACAAACAGCTAGGAGAGAGAAGCTTTGGAATTCAGCAAAAGTGATGGCAAATGTTAGTTGGTGTAGAAATAAAAAAGCAGATTGCAGTGAGGAAAAAGTACAATATTAATTAGTGCCTGAAATGATGGAACTATTGCAGTCATAGCCATACAAAGTGATGAAGATTTCTTAACAATTAATCAGCACAAATGTAAAACAATGTTGATTGTTAGAGAATATAGATTTGGCAATTTGAATCAGAAATAAAGTTCTCCTGGCTTGTTATTATATTACCTCACCAGATTCAGATCAACTTTATTATCCCACACCGGGAAATTTGTTTGGTCCAGTGCTCCAGACATAAAAGCACCAAAGAATCCACAGTAAAAACAGCAGAATACCCAATAAGACCACAGCACAATCAATAAAACACATTTGATCATACAGAGACAGAGTAAAAACAATAAAATCAAATAAAAACAGTCAAATTACAAAATCAGTGAAATCAAATTTGATATATAAGTGCAAAGGGCAAGTGACCAGCTAAGAGACCTGTTGATTGAGGCTTGAGGAATAATAATAAATAATAAATTCTTTGTAGAAGTCTCTCTTCTTTCTAGTTTTTGGAGGATGAGTTTGGTGTACAGGCTGTTTCTTGGTCAATGCCTATGATTTTTCCCGCTGTCCCGATTTGTCATTGCAGCCTGGCTTGGTCCTGTTTTCTCATGTTGCCAAGCACACAGATGAAATGTGGTGGTAACATGTTTATGCTAGGCCCTTCAGGACAGGTGATTGTGTTCTTGGTCAAAATTGTAGGACAATCTCTTTCTCCAGTGGGAGAAAGGAGATTTGATACACTTGAATTGTCATCTTAAAGCAGTGAAGCCCTTTGCCAGTTCTACAGAGGATCCAGGAAACAGGTATTTCCATACATTTAAGTATTAGAGATCTGTGAGATTGGAGAGACACCAGAGGCAATAATTGTATTGCAGTGAGGACAGAGAGAGTTCACAGATGTCACAATATGCCTGTAGGCAAGAATATACCTCCAGGATTTAAGATAAGTTGAAAAGGTATGAAGATTATGGAAAGCGTGTTTTCTAAAATTCCCTACATAACTGACCTTTAATTGAGTCCACAACACCATAATTTAGAATGTGGGAGAAACATCTTGAGACTTGTGACTACTGGTGAAATGTAAATCTGTTTCAATGCATCATCTTTAGAATATAATCAAGTAGGAATTTAATGAAATCCTGTTTAGCCATTCTGGCAGTAAACATCAAAGACAACCCAACACAAGTATGTCAAATGGTTTTATTATCATTTTGATCTGTGCACAAAATGACATTACATAACGGCGCTCCTGCGATGATGTTTGTAAATTAATTTAATTGGATTTGACAGGGTTGGGCTACTGCTCCAGGTAAAGGTTGAGAACTAATTAATTTATTCATTTTTCAAATAAGTGGTCTGCCTGTCTTATGGATTGGAAAAATGCCAAACAGTTTGTTGAGGTTGCATCATTTGACATGTTCACACTATTTCTCTTTTTGGGAAAAATATGCAAACAGACTCTACACAAACACCAAGATCTTTTAGTTAGCGTTTGTGGACACATCAGTTTCATCGTGGTGAGGAGTGACAGCTCCTCCACCCCAGTCTCTACGTACACACACACACACACACACACAAACACATGCTTGTCAGACAGACACCTGTTCAAACAGGGAGTGTTAATGAACCGTTTCTGTCTCTCTCCCTTTCCCACTATCTCTCTATCTCTGCGTGCATGTACAGTATACAGAATGTGTGGCCTGTCATAGTTTTTGCTGTTATAATGGTGTGTGCGTGTGTGTGTGTGTGTGTGCGCACATGCTCTCCTTTCTTTCCTACTGCTGCTCAGCCAGCTCAAGCTTGCCCAACGCGACTCTTGTGACGTTGCTCATGAGAGACTTAATGAAAGTTTTTACACGCGTGGGAAACATGGATTGAAATGACAAAACATGTTTAGAAATATTTTGATAAAAATACAAAGAGAATGACATGATACAGCAGAAACTGTTTTTCAAATGGCAGTTTTGTCTACCCTGCTACTCTCGCTTTGCACTTCTCCGCTAGTGTGTGACTAATCAGTCTGAGAGGAGTAAACTATTTAGTCTGGTAATTCGCCCCTTTCTTTCTCACCCTTTTTAATAGTGTGTGTACCGCAGAGATGATAGAGAGAGGGGGGAGTATACAGCGGAACACACATGTATTTATCCGTTATTAGCCTGAATATTGTGAAGAGGCAAGCAGTCTCATGAAGGACAGAAATACTCAGGGGCACGTTTGTTTTTTTTTTAGCTTTCTTTCAAGATTCAGCATTTGAAGGTGGAAGTTTTAGCTTTTTCCAGGGCTTTCAACTACATCTCACAGTCTTATCAGCAAATGGAGCTGGCAGGTGTCATCACCTGCTCATATGATAACAAATGGCTGCATATGGAGTATTTATTCAATGATCGTCCTCAGCATTGGATGCGAATGGCCTCCTTGATCTTTCTGTCCACTGACTCGGGGGTCGATGACCTCTTCTTAGTCAAAGCTGTGACTTTTTGTGACTTCTTCTTTTGTCTTCAGAGTGTACCAGCAGGGATCTTAAGGTGTTGAAGGTAAGTGCTGACTCCTTGGCTAGATGTTGCTTCTGGTGGTTCCTGTTAAATGTCAGTCCTGGTCCTGGCTGGGTAGGTTTCTTGTACCGGTTGGTAATCTGCTGCACTTCCCTCTCTTTAACCTATTTCTCACAAGACAATGCTGACAAGATGTTCTGCTCTATGAACAAGAGTCCTCACCACTGATCTTTTATGTTGTAAGTGGTGGTTAGAGTTAAAATTGAGACACTGTTCTGTGGAGTGGGTTTCCTGTATACTGTGGTCTTTATGCTCTTGTAAGCCCTTCACATGAACGCAGGTGTTTAGCAACGGCAGCTTACCATCAGCTTCCTGTTTACAAGTGAACTTGTTTTGTGGGTCGATAGATGTGATGGGTGAAGCTTTCAGTGTTGGAGCAGTGCAGTTTGGTGAAAGTGTTCTTGTGCTAGTATGAGATGTCAGGTAGGGTGGAGGCCATTGTAGGATACAGCTTTTGCCTTAGTTTCTGTGGATGCCATCACAGTTTCTACATGGCAATTGTTAAAGTTGTGCAAGTTGGCTGGGACCATTAACGGTATTATTAACACCTGTGCTTTTCCTGCTATAGCTTTGTAGTGCAAAGACAAGTAAACAGTAAACAAAAATACAGTACATGTACACTTACATCACAAAAAAATTAGCTGTGGAGCCCCACACTGCTGCCCTGTACAGAAAAGGGATTTTGGTGCTGCCTATAACCAGATTAACAGAGGAGGTAAAACATAGAGGAAGTGGACCCCGTGATAGGCAGTTTTACAGACTCAGGCAGCACCGAGACATAGAGATATTATAGGGTAGGAACAGCATGGGCTCAGCACAGCCCTCATGGGGAAACAGCAGGCAGGCAGTAGGCAGGAGGATACAGGCTGTAGAGGAGATTCAGAGGCAAGAAGAGGCTGCTAGATGTGCAAGAGCTGTTGAGTTGGGAAAGTGTAGAATAGAAGAAACAGGGAAGTGTGGGGCATGGAGTCTAAGATGGGTGTAGATTTGGATATGGACGGTAGGGACATGTCCAATATCAAGGTGTTGCTGGTTGTCCCTACCAATATTTTAACCAATCTCAAACAATCCAGCCGCTTTAATGCTACATAATGTTAATGGTAAGATTGGTTGATGATGGTAAGCAGAGTTGCCAGATTTGTGTCTTTTCTGAAAAAAAAAAGATAAAGAGTGAAAGAGCAGCAGCAGCAGCAGCAGCAGGAGTAGTGGAGTTGGTGAGGTGGAGAATCTGAAGCGGTTAGTATTTATAATTTAAACGTTCCAAACATCACAGAATTGAAAATGACTTCACCGGACAAAACTAAGCTAATTTGATATTATATTTAATTTCAGGCATTAGGTGTTGTTAACTAATTTGTGACTGTTGCTCAGACATGCTGTTTAAATAAACAACTTTGTTACTGTTGGTGAAAATTCCTCCCGAAAGCAAATTAAGACATCTGGTTCTTTTTAAAGAAGAACCAAAGTCTCAGTAACAGTTAAGCTTAGTTAATAAGAGTGTTCTGTATCTCTTTAGTTGTGTCGCCCAAATCCACAAACTGAAAGGACAGAACCTCAGGTGAGGTTTGTAACCCTTACAGCAGCACATTACCTACAGCTTTTATACATTTGTTTTATTGTAACATTTATTGTGACAGTCTATGATGTGTTATTTTTAAATATGAATTGTGGTCTCAGATTTATAGTTAAGTAGTCTATCAATAAAATAAAATGGAAAAATCAAAGAAAAAATCACGACACAGTAAAGTAAACATTTTGCAGAGTCAGGCTCTTTATGTGTGTATGTATGTGTACAGATGTGCCCATAGAGAGCAAGTACACATACACAATTATTTTGGCTGTCCAAAAAAAAAAAAAATGTCCCTACCAAAGTTAAAACCAAACCTAAACAGCCGGTGGGAAGGGCCGTCACATGCTTAGTAAATGGATAGACATAAATGGAAGACATAACAAATTGCTGAAGTGTCTATCAACAGTCATTGAGAGCGCTTAGAGGTAAACTCACTGGATGCAAAAAGGAAACAAGACAGGATTTTGTTTATTTGTGAGGGCAAAAGGCCAGGCATGAGGTAGGGCAGCTATAAGGGTGAATGAGAGTAGATTTAGGAAAACAGCCCATAGTCCCTAAAGAGATAGACACCACTAATGTAAGACCAGATCTTGTGTTGCCGTCAGAAACACAGCATGTTGTGTACATTGTACCATGAGAGGATGCAACAGAAATGCTCCACAAAAGGAAAAAGCTTAGATGTTAGAGTTGCCAGCAGAGGCAGAGAGGTGTGGCTGGAAACCTGAGGTCCGCCCAGTGGAGGTTGGCTGTAGGTGTTTTGTTGGCAGGTTACTTTTGTCCCTAAAAAAAAAATGGCCGACACTGCATCCAATTCTAGTGAGCAGTTGTGGGTTAAAAGAAAAGCGGATTAAAGAAAGGTAAGTGGAGTATCTTGTATCTTGAAAATGTTTGGCAGTGGTGTTCTATGTGTGTATGTTGTGTTGCTTGTTGGCGCGAGGTAGCCGGAAAAAGGCTTGGTTGATTTGTTTGGTGGCAACATGCTGCCTAGCTTAACATGGTGTTAGCTGATGGTGCTAGCTCATGCTTTGTTGCCTGCTAAGGTGAAGTAGCTGAGGAAGATTGTTTGGTTTGCTGCTTGGTGGGTGTTAGCTGATGGTGCTAGCTGGTGATGCTATGGACAGAAGTGAATGTTGCTTGCTTTGGAGGATTGTGTTGTGGTTGTTGGTGCTGGTAGAGAGAGGGATGGTTCTGGGCTGCTGGAACACACTGTTAGCATCCAACCAATGCAAACAGTAGCAAGTGCCTATAGATACAGGATAGACTAAACCACATATACAGTAGAATGAGTCAGATTAAACCATGAATGTACTGGTGGATATTATCTTTGTTGGTGTTAGTTGGTGTTACCCTGTAGACTTGCCTGCACTCTTACACCCAAATACAACTTCATATGTAAAACCATTTTTTCTCTTTTTTTTTAAGTCAGGTCAAGAGACATGATACATGCTTGGAATAGTTTATCATATCAGAGCGGTTGCTCATTGACGGCTTGTTGTAAAAATTGTGTAACTTTAGATAAACAGCGATGGTGGCTGAGCAACTGATGGCCTTCAAATCAAACTGCCTATCAAGCCAGATCAACCAGTCATTGTAGCTTAACCTAAGCAGCTACAATTTATAAAGCCTATAAAGCAGTCGAACCATTGTGAATATGTGGTAATATGCCTTAACCATTAGGCCACTGTGGCACCCTGTTGTATCACTTTTTTAAACTTTGGTCGACTGTAATTGATTATCTTATCACAGCAATTACACCATTAGGCAAACAAAACTAATACATTTACCAGTAATCGTTTTAAATTGATACACACACAAGGACAAAGATAGATGTATTGTTCCCAGAGTGGCACAGTTTACACTGTCGATCATAATTACCCTGAGGTGTTTACCCAGTGGGTGTGTGTGTGTGTGTGTGTGTGTGTGTGTGTGTGTGTATGTGTGTATATGCTACTGTGTGTGCACACCACAGGGGAAAACCAGTATGTGTATGTGTGAACACGTCATCACAATATGTGAGTGTGTGTGTATATACTGTATATGCGCGCGCGTGTGAGTGTGTGCACCGGTATCTGCTGTCACCTAAACCGACGTGTAACACTTCCTCTCCTCTTTGAATCCACTGTAGATTATCACTATTTCAAGGCCGTCATGTCTGACTTTATTTGGATAATCACACACACACACACACACACACACTGCATACATGCTGGTGGAAAAGACCCTTCCGAGTTGATAAAGGGCTGGCAGACACATGCATACACTCCCTTGTGTATTGGTGTAAGCCCATGTTTTGGAAACTCAAGCCTCCGGTCAAAGCCCCTTACAGCAAGCACCTGTGGAAGGGTCTATTTAACACACAAACACACGCTCACAAACACACACTCCAACGGTACTTAGGAATGTGAATGCCTGAAGGACTATGGACCTCTACACCGACTCTCACTCAGTCGCCCGCCTCACCCCCCCCTCTATATATTTATGGCCCTTTTGTTGCTTCTCTTGTCAGATCTCTCTCCATTTATTAAGCCAAATCATGACTGGACCACTCAGCATGAATTACAGAGTGATACAGGATTGCACCATAATGTCCACTTTATTCCATCCTTGCCAGCGTCTAATGGATGAGGTGCGATTACAGGCTCTTCGTCTAACTCGCCGGGATACACACAGACACATACAGGTTGTGATGTCACACTCCTCGGGAGTGCTGCTGGATAAAGGAGCTGTTGTTGTAATCACTTTGGCTGTTGCAGTCTCTCCCACTCTGGCCAGATAGAGCAGCTTTGAGGGGAGGAGAGGAAAGCAGAGAGTAAAGCAAACAAGCTTGTTGGTGCTTACATTTAGCAAAACCCGATCCCACATAAAAATCTGCAGACAAGATAACTATGAATTGAGATGTTATCTCATGATTTTGATCATGTTTCATTTCCATTATTTAGCACAGGCAACGTGCTAATTGGATTTAAGCAATCTGATATAAATCATATTTCTGAGAAAAGTGGACTTTTGCTCAAGTGCTGCTGAAATATTATCTTATCTCACACAAGGCTGGATTAACCCACAAGGGGGCTGTGGGCTCTCAACACTCAGGGTTCCCCCACTTAATTTGGCTATAATTTGATCAAATGCAGATGTTTTTAAGTATATACACTATGTACACATAATATCAACTGGTATATAAAAAGCATTTTGGTATATTGGATTTTGGAGCATGACCTCCACCTCCCTTTAACAATGAACTTTCTTGTAGTAAAGAAACGTCCCCCCTCCATTCAAGAGTGTGTTTTGCTTATTGTTACTTCTCTTGGATTTTTGACCTTCACTGTGCAGAATGATCTATGTGCAGAGTTTGACAATAGGAGGCTGTTTTCACATTCATCTTCATTTAGGATGAAAGTTTTTTCTCTGTGCTCACTTTAAACCTGAGTTAAAGGTGTACAAGATGATTGTGTGACATCACACCTAGCTTTGAAGTCAGTCACGGTTTAGTGTGCAACTCACACAAGTGTGATGAGGGAAGTTGAAACATCAAGTGCGCATATAATATGAATAGACTTCTAGTGTAGTAGGAGGCACCTTGTGTCCAGCAGGTAAACTTTTGAAATTCAAGCATTTGCATATGTATAGATTCTGAAATTTTCAATTAGGGAGAATTAATAGATGTAATAAGATTTTTAACAAGATAACTGAACATTTTGAGGGAAAAACATATCGGACTCATTTTTTAAATTTATTTAAGACAGTTTTTTCATATGTCTTGAAGCATGTATGATGGGGATCTTTAGATTTTGAGACAAGTGAAAAATGGTTCCTGGCTCGATTTCAAGATCTGTTTATCCATCTTTAACTGAGATGTCGACTCCAATGATGGCAGTATCAGACTGAATTATGAAGCATAGCAAAATGTAAGATCTGGATGAGGGCCAGTCTACCAAAATAACAAAGATTATCAACCTAGCCAGTTGTGGCTTGAAAGTCTCCCATAGTGCTGTGCTGTGGAGAATTAGGATGCGGGGGTGCTACGGTTCCTGTCATCACTTAAGAGAACAAGTTAAGGAGGAAAGATTCTTCCCACCACCACCAAGGATACATGACAACCATTAACACACACACACACACACACACAAATTCATAAACATGCGCGCACACAGCGATCTCTCTGTGGGAGAAAAAGCTGAAACAGAAGAGAAAGCAGCTGCTTTGATTACGAGCATTTAGCTGTGTGATTTGAAGTCTGCAGAGTGTGCAGGGCACCATGGCGATGCGTGTGTGTTTGTGTGTGTGTGTGAGAGAAACGGGATCCCCCTCACTTCTCGTGCAATAAAAGAATATCATGCAAGACTTGCAGTGAATAGAAAGCTCCTCGATAAATCCAAGTGTTTATAGTAAAATGCCATTGCTAATGGGCCAGAATAGGGAGAAGGGGAGAGAAGGGGGAATAAAGCTCCTACAGCAGGGAAACTGATATCATATCACTCATATCAGCAGACAAAAGCAATGCGTGATGATGAAAAAAATGGGAGCTTAGAAAGAGTGGGTTTGTGTCAGTTTGGAGTGTGAGTTCAGCGGGCATATTTCAATTGCTATTGTTGGCTAAGGAGGGATCCCCAAATGCAAACTTACTGACACGCCACAATCACGATCAAAGCAAAAGATACACATATGCGCACACACACACACACAAACACACACACTTATCATCCCTCGGGCCTTCGGGAGTGAAGCCTTGGCAGAGTCTGATGAACTGCAGCATTGTTACGGATGAATGCAGGTGTCCAGCACTTTCTCCTCCCTGCCCTTCCCTCTGTCTCAAATGTTGTGACAAATTCCTTTTGAAAAGGTAAGCAAGGTCATAAAATCTTCTTAGAAACACTTCGGAGAGCGACGACCGCAACTTAAGGTAGAAACACACACCTTCTGTCCACGCCCAGCACGTGTGCAAGTTCAAAGACACATACACACATACACACACCGTTCACACACAAGACCCAAACTAAAGTTGTCTGTCAGTGGTGTGGAAGCAGTGCGGACAAGATTCTTTGCGTGTGTGCGTGTATGTGTGTGTGTGTGTGTGAGTGTGTGTGCGCGCTAAAGCAACACAGGTGCAGTCAGGGACACTGAAGAAGAAAGAAACAGACCTCCTGCCCTTTGAACTTGATCTTGAAAAGAAAGCTGTCTTTCCTTTCTGTCAAACAAGCTTAACTGCTATGCCTTCGAGCTCCAGTCAGCACTAACTGGTCTGGCGAAAAAACCTTAAGCCGCTCATTTATTCACAGACGGTATTCACTCCAATTCAAAAGTTTTCATTACACACTCGTCTGAAATAACTTCAGTGACATATATATGTGTATCATCAGCAGTGATTTATACTGAAGCCCTTCGTTTTTTTGTGTTTTGTTTTTATGTTTGTTTTATTTTAATCCGTTTCATTTTTGCTCCAAGAGAGGACTGCAAACTTGTTGTGACAGTGCAGGTGAAGATTGTACATTTCTTATCAACACATGTCCAAAAATGTGTTTGTCTGGCAGAGACAATCAGGGAGGACTTGCTCAATTTACATTGTATCCCTCAGTGCTCAGTGTGTCAGGTGGACTCAAGGCTTGTGTGTGTGTGTGTGTGTGTGTGTGTGTGTGTCCAGACCTCCAGAAATACAGCATTGGTTCAAGGTTAGGACATATTTTTGAGTCTCTGTTCTGCCCCTGTATCCTTGTGGAGTACTTCTCTTGCGGTTCGGTTAATGATGTGGTCCACAGAGCAGAATATGGGACCTGAAAGACCAACAAGACGGGAGGGGGAGTGGCACAGAGGGGTATAAATTGGGGAATAAAATATAGAAATGCGAGAGAGAAAATAAAACGGCTCCAAGCAAGATTTGATCTAATCTAGGATATAAAAAGTGAAGCGTATTATGCTTTTTTTTATACTGTTATGATGTCATATGTCTATGTTAAACACAGTCAAAGGTTCACAACTTGAGGTGAACGCATGTAAAATGCTCCCTGAACACTTTATTTACAATGTGACCTCTACTTCCTCACGTAGCTGTCCGTTACGTAGCCTTTGTTGCTAAAGTTGTTCACACTGTCCACTCTCATATTTCGGATCAGATTCGGGCTCAAACATGTACGGATGTATTTGAGAAGTTTATATTTCAAGTAAAGAATGAGAAAAAGAAATCCGAATACCATTGTTTGTGAACGTAGTCTCTGCTGAGAGGCAGCTTCTGTGGGCTGGCCAATCAGAACAGAGTGGGCTCATCGGGAGGGGGGGCCTTAAAGAGATAGCAGCTAAAATGGCCTGTTTCTGACAGGGTGAACTGAGGGGCTGCATAAAGGGCCAGTGTAAGATGAGTAAGTTTTTTTTTAACTATAAATCATGCAAAGATATACCAGTAGAGCTCCAGAATATAAACATAGACCTGGAAATGTGCATGATGTGTCACCTTTAATAGCACTCATGAAAGACAAGAAAGACTGAGAGACACTGATGACAAATGGCTTTGCTAAAGTTTGAGATACTCTCTGTTTCACACAGCAGAGATGAGAGTCTCCCTCGCTGGAGGTGTAGACCAGGACGAAGGAGGGAGAGGAGGGCGGCTTGAGAGGCCGTAAGTGGGGCCTGAGTAGTTCCTTTATCAGCCCACTGATAGGAGAAGTCTCTCTGTGTGTCAGAGCTGCTCAATGCTCTCCTTGTCTCCGCTTATCACCGCTAATTAAAACATTTGGATTCCTCCGGCCTGCTCTGGAGGAGTGTGTGTCTGTCTGAGGATGTGTGTGGGAGACATGAGAGCGGAGAGGAGTCAGAGGAAGGAAATGTAGCAGCTTGGAGGATCTTCTGTCCATCTATGGCCAGAGCTCAGACAATACTCGCCCCTAAAAACTGATAGACAGGCTGCTTTTACACAGACACAATACACTTTATACAAACCTTTTTATGTTTGCAGCTTTGTTTCCTGTATTTCTTTTTTTTCCTTTTTTTTTTAAATTCCATATTCATATTTGGAAAATAAGGTGCTTTTTTATGTCTTACTTTCTACTCCCTTGCAAGCCTTAATCTGCCCCCAAATACCCTCACACTCTCAGCCCTGAACATCCTGTATCTGCTCCTAATGGACACACACACATAAACACACACACGCAGACTAGACCTGTGCTTCTTCCTAAAACTGAGCCTGTTCTTTATAGGTTCTGGGTGGGCTCATCTCTCTGTCTTTTCTAATCCTCTCCATGACCCCTGCTCCTGCTCTGACAAACACAGAGCTGGGATGGCTGCGTTTCTTTACATGCACAACACTGCGATCGCTGGGCCACAATATCCGCCGGGTGCTGAATAACTCCCGAAATAATGTAACGGGGACATTTCTGACGTTTTTGTCAAGACTTTTCATTAAATAAGTTCAGTTTGGTTACCGGTAAACGTAAATTTGCGTGCTTGGTCACACAACTGCTTCAGTAATCTATCAGCATGCCAAACAGAACAATGTGGAATGATTATATGGAATCGGTTCAAATTGTGCGCAAAGGTGTGATGTCTAATTCCTTTTGAAACCAGGGGGTGCTTGTGAGTGCTGATGTGGTTGGCCTGTGATGGATGTGTCTTCCCCAGGGGGAGTTGATGTCTTATTGCTTTACTGTAAATGTTTACATTCCTACATGCACTGATGCTATCTGCTAATAGTTTCTGGAACAAGCCTGAAGAGTCCTCTGGGTGGGATTATTTGCTGCGTGTGCGCGTGTGTGCGTGTGTGTATGTGTGTGGAAAGAGAGACCAGGTCAAAGGGAAGCAGATTTGTCTTTAAACAGAGGTATTAACCATGACCCCTCTCCTTCCTGAGTCCTGCCCTGTGCCTGCTGAGGGCCAACACATTAATGCACACTGGCTGCTCCACACAGCCACTTTTTCCCGAAGCAAAACAGCGGTTGCTTCTGATAGAACAATCATCAGTATAGGCAGGCTTTGAATAAACACGAGAGGACAGGCCTCTCCCAGTGTCTGTGTCGTGTGAGCTCTAAATCTGTTCATATCGCCTGGCAGTGTCTCAGTGCCAGCAGCCGTTATGTGAAGACGATATTGTTTAAATCAACAAGGCCCTTAAGAAGATGATTCGTGTTACAAAAGGCGCATCGGAAATGCATGTGTAATTGCAGCTCCGGAGCCCTGTGAGACTTCTCCGTCAATAGATCTGTATCCTCAAATGTGCAGCCAAGCGTGGATTAGGTGAGCAGCCTACTGTCATTCCTGTGTTGTGCACTGTAGCTCGGCCCCACCTTCAGTGCATTCCTCCCAGCTGAGAAATCTGCAGCGACATAAAAGACAAGAGGAAATTATCTGTTTCCACTGGTATTAGTAAGTTCTATTTAAATCCACCCTTTAATGCTTTAAGTTGTGGAAGCTGGTGCGGTTGATTGTTCAAAGAGGCAGAGGAACGTGTGTTTCTTCACTGCTGTCTGACTCATTTAACTCTCTCTCTCTCTCTCTCTCCCTCTCAGCCTCATGAGCCTATTCACGGGGAGACGCACAAATAAAGCACAACTCTGAATGTTTACATACTTGAGTATTACATTTATACATACAGTCATGCTTGATGGCTCAGTGGCCTACTGGCTGGAGCACATGCCCTGCCAGAAAAGCAGTTAAAGTGTTGACGTGGCTGCGACCTGAGAATGATTTAGTGATATTTTAGCAATGGAGAGAGAATACGGCTTTCAAGACTAAGGCTTTTGTCTGAAATCATTCACACACAGTATTCGCTACTGCTTATGTAACAGACACTCAGTAGTTTACCCTGTGGTGAGCCGTAAACTGAGATTCCTGACATTTATGAATTTTTCTTGCTGGCAGAAAGTAGTGTACATGCTGTTGTTGGAATTTTGAAGGCGCAATATGGAGCATAAATTTCACAGTCAGAATTCAGACACCTGGATACAATGGTGGACAGTAAATATAGTGCACGCTGGGGAGGGATTTCAGACACATTCTAGGAGTCTACAGCCATGCTTGAAGCTCTGTAAGGCTGTACTTGGCACAGCACTGCAAGCTAAAAGCTAACATCAACAACTTACTCCCAATGGCAATGCTAACATGCTGATATAAAGCAGGTTTACCATGTTCACCATCTTAGTATAGCATGTTACAATTCTAACATTGCTAATTACCAGTCAAAGTAGATCTGTGGCTGATGGGAATGTGCAGATATTTGGTCATATTTTGACCTAATAATGATGCTAGATCACAAACTCGTCCTAAGGAGGATAGTAATGTATCGAATTTTGTCCAATAGTTGTAGAGACAGTTTACTAAATTCAAAAAATGTCAACCTCATGGTGGGCATCATTAGGATTCCTTCTCTGGGCGCCACAAATGTCTATACAGTATTTCATGGTAGTCCATCCAATGGTTGTTGAGATATTTCAGTCCAGACCAAAGTGGTGGACCAAGCGACAGTCTAACATTGCCGTTGCAAGAGCCACACTGCTAACGTAGCTGAAAGATCTTGGACTTACTGTAGAATTGCATCACAGTTCATGCAAAGAGGGACGTTTACATGACTGTGGCTCACTTTTGGTTTTACCTCCAAAAAACAAAAAAAAAAATTGGTTAAAAAATTGTTTAAATAATCTGGCTTTCTAACCTAACTTGTCTGATTGTTTGTCTGATTGCTCATGCATCTTTCCCATTGAGACTGGTGGCAAGATGTTGCCATATTCCCAGATCTCAGCAATGACTTAGTGAGTACAATGTTATCACCACAGGCAAAAAAAAAAAAAATAGTGGCCCCATAGCACCATTTTCCCCCCCATCAAAAAATAATTCTGTGTTGTGTCACCTTTTCAGTGTCTCCAACTTCTCAATGGAAATTTACATCAATATGACGTCACAGACTGGGTGCAGGAAAAGAAAATCTTATCTAGTCACGGTAGACGGGAATGACTAAGGCAACTATTCACCAGCACAATGTGAATAATCAGAGCACACAGAACGCGGCATACCTCACAGCCACGATGCACCACCATGACCTTTTTTTTTGTTGCATATTCTTAGTCTAAGTCCTGAATGGAAAATACAAATACACCCCGTGCAAATGAATTTAATTCGACTTAATGTTAATAAGACTTATCAGCTGGACAGTCAAAAAGAGATGTTATTTCTCCCTCACAGAAACCTGCTGTGTGCACAATGCCAACCACTTACGATAACTTGAAGTGGTGTTTTGATACAAGAGATAAATGAGGTTTGGGCTGGTGCCAGAGTACGGCACAAGGTGACTCTTTGTGCCAAAGCAGCTTGTTGTAGGAAAAGGAGAATTGAAGTACATATTTTATATGACATTTCTTTGATGTTGCAGCCTCTTCAATGTTGTAATATTGTAATAATGACATTTGCTAGGCTTATACAGGCAGAACAGTACCTTTCTTTAGGAAATACATGCCAACATTGTGTAAATAAGCATACGATTTATCTTGTCAAGTCACTGGACATGTTGGACAAATCTAGCCATATAAAAAACAGATCTTATCTGCTCATTACAGTAGTGTTCATGGTGCCCTCCCCAGCAGCCTGCAGGCTCCAGCCTTAAAACTTTGGAAGTTAACACCAACTGGCCGGTATAAGCACCATCAGTTAAGAACAAAACCAAACCATTAGTCATCTAATTTAGGAATTGTGTTTTTACTTTCCTATCAAGTGTGGCTGCTGTGCATAATACTTTAGGATGAGGGTGTAGTCTTTTCAGTAAGGCATGATTAATGTGTGCTGTCTTGTGCAGCCCGGCTAGATGGTGCAACATCTCCACGGTCTATTGACCCTCTCTGACTCATGCAGCACACAGTAGAGTAGAGCAGGCCTACTGAGGACTCTTTACACACATACAAAACACACTTAAAAAAAAAAACATTCACCTACTGAATATCATTTGGCTGAGTCAGTACAATTTGACATTTTTGTGTAATGCTAAAGTAAACTTTAGTATTACAGTAAACTCATTTTTTTTGTTGTTGTCTGCATGTCTTTGTATGGATAGGAAACTAGATTGGAATTACAGTACATATCCCTTTCTACACACACTTTTTAAAAAACATCACACAGTTTTATATTCATGGTGTCTAAGCCAAAGTCAGAGCCCAGTCTGCCTCTTAATCTGTTGCCTTAGTGAAGAAAAAAAACATCCCAGATACATAAACACACAAGGCTCCTAAAGGTCTATAAACCCCATGTAAAGAATGTGTTCCCGCAGGTGTTATGCTGAATTTCATGATCAATAAAAATGTCCCATAAATAAAATAAATACCTACTAAAAATGTCAGAGTGCGGTCATGCGTCTTGCATGCCGAAATAAGCCACTTTCTCTTGTTGGGTTTGTATAAATTGTGGATTCCTTTCTGCTCAGTCTGGTCGCTTAAATGGACTGTTACTAAGGAGGGAAAAAAAAGCGTCATATAGATCATCCTATGGACTCTGCAGACACCCAGTCCTGATCCCAGGAGATCTGGGATGGCCTGGATTAATATTCATTATAGGCTATATTTACAATAATTATGTAAATACACATCTGCTTCATTTCAGATGTTATTTCTTACTTACATAAATATGTAAGTTTGTCAGTTGTGTTAGACTTTATTATTATTAAATTGTAAATGAATTGTAGGATATTATTTAGACAAACCACTAAATGCTGCATTTAAACTACATTTGATTTTCTGTTTTTCCCCCACCAAATATTACGATATTTAACATTTTTGTCTTTAAAACTGAGGAAAAAATATTACGGTGAAAATTAGTAAATAAGGTAATGATTTTTTATTAGTTCACAAACTAATTTAGACATGAAATTAATCTGTTGTTCTTTTGTAAATAGTTTAATATATATATATATATTAACAGGCCTCGCATAACAGATTTTTATTATTTATTTATTTTAATTTCCCTATTTATAACTTCCAAAATGTTTTAAATTCAGCAAATCATTTGCATTTTATGAGCCTTAAACTGCAGCCAAGTTCTGATATTGTTTGACTTAAAAAACAATAACAAGAGCCATAAAGAAAAACTATTATATTTTCTGAAAAACAACAACAATCTCAATCAGTTTTCGGGTATTCCGTACAGAAACGACCCTTGAGGTGTACCATCAGGAAGCTGCTAACTTAGAAAACAGTCACACACTTTGTCTTGGTGGTGACACTTGTCGAAGTCATTTATTCTCCAAAGTTACAGGAAGTTCCGAGAGCGCTTCAGAGCATCCCTCCACGGGACACGCTGCTCATGCTCCAGGGCTGGCAGCAGCAGTGCAGGTAGGGGTAGCACTGGTAGGCCTGGTACAGCGGTACAGTCATGGGGATGTGTACTCCACTCGCCTGCTGGTACTGCTTTTGATCGTCCCTCACCAGCACTTTGACCGCTACTTTCTTCGGTGAGCTGCACGCCGCCATCTCTGCAGCCATCTGGCGCCGTTTGGTTTTATATCTCCGGTTCTGAAACCAGATTTTCACCTGGGTCTCTGTCAGTTTCAGCGTCCCTGCCAGATCGGCCCGTTCAGGACCTGAGAGGTACCGCTGCGTGTTGAAGCGGCGCTCCAGCTCGTAGACCTGTGCGTGAGAGAAGGCCGCCCTGGAGCGCTTCTTGGTGCCGGACCTAGACTGTCGCTCTTCTGAGGAGCAGCTGACCGTCTCCCTGCTGTGGTATCCCTCCTCCTCAACCCCTTTTTCCTGCAGTTTATCCCGCTGCACACAATGTGGTTGCTGGTCTGCACCATCTAGGGAAGACGACACGAATTTGTAATGAAAATGTCACATTTGGCAAACTGTGATTCTCTCTCAGGAAGGTCAAAAAGTCACTACAGGAAGGTGCTGATGTTGACCACTATGAGACTGTCACACAGTTAAGACAGCTGGGAAACATAACGAAATTAGTTAATGTGAACATTTTTACAAGCAAAACCCCCCCCTCAGTAAAAACTCACAACACGGACCTGGAGGATGGTTTTCCAGCATATTCAATCACACTTCACAACCACATTAACCTGATACCTTTTCTCTTGATTATTGAGCTATTAAAGGCATTTTATATGGTATCTCAGCCCTTAACGTGTCACTGTGCAAAATGCAAAGCCTAAAGAAACACTGTAGAAATACTCTCACCATATGGGAAAACCCCTGGACACAGTGTTGAGAATTATAAATAATTCATCATATTTCTGCTGTCAATTAAAATCATATTTTATCTAAAAAAAATGGTAAAACCAACACGAAAATTCATCATGTTTCCAATGTAAACTTTCAATTTTAATTAATTAATTATTATCATTATTATTTATCTTGAGAAGTAATTCGTTTTCTTTCAGTTTGCCAATTGGTGGAAAATATTATCAAAAAGAAAAAAGAAAAAGCAGAGAACTAAGCAAACTTTTAATCCCTCACTGTAAAACAGAAGAAAATTGCCGACCTTCTCTGTGCTCAGTCTCCTCTCCTGTGGACTCCTCGCTGTAAGTATCACATTTGAGGCTCCCAGCAGACACACTGAGTTCAGGAAAAGGTCTCTGCGGGTGGATGCGGTTCTCATCAACGTCTTGGTGAGACAAATCAGGGACTCTCGTACCTCCACGTCCGGTGCAGATGTTGCGCGTTGGCGTGCAGAGCTCCTCTGTAATCCGGGTGCCACCGGGTTTCCCCCGGTCATCGCGTCCTGTGGTGAGGATGTCTCTGATGGAGAAGGACGAAAAGCTTAATGTCATGATTAAAATAAGAGCACGGGTGTTTCCTCACTCCCACATGTGGTATATTTGCAGGCATCAAGAGATCGGCCACCTGAAAGCAAAAAGCCCGTACTGTTTCTATTTTCACAGCTCTCGTTAATTGCTCTAATTTAATTGTGGTGAAGTAAGGCCGGTCTGCTAATGAACAGCTTATAGCAGGAGCTGTCAAGTCTATTACAATATTCTCAGCAGCAGCAGGAGCTCTAGTTAACCTTTGATTGGCTGTTTCTCTGTCTGGTACCTCCTTCGTACCGCCCAGCTCCATGTCGGTCTCTGTGCTCTGCGCTCTAATTGAGGACGAGGAAAGCTGATTTTGCAGTTGAAATTCTTTAACTTAGGCAGGTGATTTTTATTAGTTTATGAGTGTAGCGTTTGGCAGAGTCAAGTATGTGCGGACGAGGAGAGGACCTTATTGGGAGAATCTAAATGTAACATTCATATTAGACAATAGTTGGAGACTCAGAGTTGATGTTATCAACTATGCCTGCAAAATGTAGCTCATATCTAATATGTTACATTAATTATATGTGAATTGAAGTAAGAAAACCTGATGCGTAAAGTTCCCTACGCGTGCGTAAAACGCAGCTGAATGCAAGTTTTCACTTGTGAATTGTGGTTTTAAATCCTTCCACATTGCTGCAGACCAAGCACCTTTACAGGAGTTATGACTCATTTTATAAAACCTTCTTTTTAACTCCCACTTCAGTTAATAAACTTGCTTCAAGCTATTATTTAATTTCAGCAAAAATCAAAACTTTTATTCTTCATAATTGTGTATTTTAGCATTTTATCCACCATGTTGGTCATTTTTAGTTGCCTCATTGTGAAGTGTTTAATGAGGTAGCCTCAGATTTTTGATTCCATGATGCCAGTAAACCTTAATGCTTGTTTACAAAATTAATGCCAGAAAAGTCACTGAATAACTGAGATTGACAGCAGATGTTTTATCTGTGTGAAGGTCGTTGCTGAAACAGGTGAGTAGCGCCGCCGTGTGGTGATGATAAGTGATCTCCAAAGTTACGGGAGGTGCGTAAAAAGAAAAAAAAAAAGATCCATGGCAACTCTCCACTCTGTCTCGCGCGCACGCATTTCACAATCAGCAGGCCTATTGAGGAGACGTGATGACAGATGCAGTGATCTGCCTCCTCTGTGTTATTTTGTTTTCTTCCTCTGACTAAACAGAGAAATCTCTCTGTTTGCCACAGTGCGCAATTCAGCTCCCGGGTGTCAAAACATGTCTGGATGGGAAACATGGAAGCTCTCGCAAACTTACATGTGTCCAAACCACGAAATGTCATCACCACAGAAAAAGAAAAGAAAAAGTAACGTTTTAATTCAGCAAAACATGAGGGATATTACTTGCTAGTATAAATGGTGTTTATTATAATTTCTGAATGCAGCATATCCTTCACTCACACACTGACTCACACGCTTACTTTATAATCTGCGTCTAAATACACTCTTAATTTCAATCTCCCTTTCCTTTGCCTATTTTCCTCTAGATCTGTCGACTACATTCAAAGTGCATACATCTTCTTTCACTCTGCACTTACTGAAAATAATTTGTGTGAGTGGGAAATAATTTCTGTCTGCATTTCTGTTCTACATGATGGTTTGGATCATGTGGGGAAAAAGCTAGAAAAAAAATATGTTTACATCTTGTGATACATGTGATGCATCAAGCGGCTTCCGCAGTAAGATCAGTTTTTATTTATGTATAGCAAAACTACAAGTTTATGTCAGTTTGTTTTTACAGTGTGCAACATACACACCCTTTATCTTTGGGCCAATCCAAATTGATTTAAAATTCTACCAGGAGGCTTCAGTCCTGACAAACACTTAATGGGCAAGCCTTAATTTGCTCCTGCTTCTTCACGCACTTTTCCTTCTCTATATTTGGTCCCTGGTTCTTTTGTGAGCTGCTTAGTGGTTGCCATTGGAGACTTTGTTTTGGGAAACTCCACGCCTCGCTCTGCGATGAGTCGAGCTGCTATCTTTGGAAGCAGGAGATAGCGATCGCAGCGCCTGTCAGGGCAGCCGTGGCCAGGCCGCGTCCTCAGGCATCGCCGTCCTGTCGCCAGCTCTATTTACACTAGTGACTCTGCAGCACTTAGGACTGACACCAGGTATGTCCTACCGGCAGTGCAGTAGCCAGGGGAAGTGGCCAGTGAAGCTATCAGAGGAGACAAACACTCTGTTTACGTTGTCATTCATCTCCTTTACATCTTAGTGTCTGCGTATTCGACCATGCCTAGGAGGTGAAGGTGTTTGTTCAACGCTATTACTAATTAACGGCGTTTGTGCGTGTGAATGTAAATGTGAGTAATTATTCTAGATTTATTGGTAATTCTCGCCAAACATGATGATGATGATGATGAGGATTAGTATTATATAAGTAGCCTATATATTTTTTTTAACTGGAAAAGGATTTCAGCGTCAGGCATCAACAAAGATCAAATAAATCCAACAATATTTATTATCCAAAGCTTTGAGAGTTTATAGGCTGTGTGGGCCCTGAGGATGCGGCTGTCTGGTTAATGTCCATCTCTGAATGCTGACCGGACATTAGCTCGCCTCTACATTCTCACTGTTTCTGGTTCTTGTCTCAGACCAAAGTCTGCCACAAGCTTTCTCACAGGAAAAGAAAACGCTTGCCTGGCTTCAGAAACGACGTAAAACTACGTATGCTCCAGAAATAAACCCAAGGCAATATTTATTTATTTGAGTTTCCTATTCATATCCATATAATCTAAATGTTAAAATGCAATAACGCGCCTGCTCCAAATAGCATCGGGAACGTCGCATAGGCATAAAAATGCAACATAATATATGTATATTCCGTTTTTTCTCTACCTGTTTTATTTATATATTTTTTTATATCTTAATAAGCCTATTATGAATAAAAGTGAATGCAAAAATCTGAGAGACACACACACACACACACACACACACACACACACACACACACACACACACACCAAAGCACAACATACGATAATTTGTGCCATTATGTTTGTTGTATAATTTCATTTTCCTTATCAATGATAATTACATCGTCATTTCATTGTATTATAGGCGTTTAAAAAAATCAGTCCTGTTAAACAAGCGTCTGTTTTAATCAGGTAATATACCACTCCATGTCACTCACTTTGTTTCAGAGTAAAGGCTACTGGCCAAACACAAGTCACACTGCATGTTTAAAAATGAAAAACAACATAATACTTTATAAAACTGCATGAGGGAGGCAATTGAGTGGGTCTGCTTGGATCAATAATTACTGTAATTCTTTAGGCTATTGATAAAAGCATGTGTGTTTTTATGGAAATGTTAATACATTCCATTTTGATCCTCAATAGGCCAAATTACGCACAGTCTTATCGGCAACATTCAGTCCAACAATCAAATATCCATCATCAGTTTTAATACGTTTTATAAACATTGAGGCTCAGAGAAAAAAAAAGGTGTATATGGTTTGTATCTCAGTCAACTTGAGCGGGTTAGAGTCTCCTTGAAGGCCCGTCTGGAAGACATGTATTTTCTTTAGAGTTTTAAAATGTGCTTTCATTGCATTAGTTGAACAGGTATACTGTACAGGCTTGAGTCCATTCAGCTATCCCAGAGAGGTCTCCTCTAGCTGTGATTGTGCGTAAAAACTGCGCTACCATGCCCGGATGCCCTGCAGAGTTCCTTGACACGGTGTGACCATTGGTCCTTGGGGAGCCTGGCTTTGCGTCTGTGCTCCAAGATTCCCCAAATTCATGTTCATCAACGCGTTTGCAGTGGTGTTACTGGGCGGCAGAGCAGGTAGACTGGAGTAAGTACAAGAGTAAGTGTTAGTATACACCGAGTTGTTGTAGCTGTAGGCCGGATAGCCATTGTAGCTGTACGGGTTCGGAGCTCCGACTGTGTAAGAGCTGTTATAGTTTTGGGATCCAGTCAGACAAGGCCTCCCGTCCCGGACCAGCACCGGCACAGCCACCCTCCTGGGCGGCGGAGGCGGATGGTGGTGGTGATGGTGATGGCCTGCCATCTCCAGAGTCTTGTCCTGCCGCTGCCTCTTGCATTTGTACCTCCTGTTCTGGAACCAGATCTTGACCTGGGTGGAGGTGAGTTTCAGCGAGCTGGCCAGGTGCTCTCTCTCCGGGGCGGACAGGTAGCGCTGCTGCTTGAACCGCCGCTCCAGCTCGAACACCTGAGCCTGGGAGAAGAGGACCCGAGGTTTCCTCCTGGTCCTCTGCTGTTTAGTGGCAGGCTTCTCTGAGTCTGTCTCCTCACACTCAGCCCGCAACGCACCGCAGCTCTCTGCGTGGAGACGAAAGGGAAACATAACTACTAATTATGTATGATCCATTTTAGCAGCATTTATTGCACAATCAACGATTTCCTAATCTATTAATACAGATATCTACATCAAGGTATTTATTTCAAAGTCTTTGTTCTCTTAAAAGTTTGAGGGAAAACATTTCTTCTTTACTAAATAATTTTGTTGCATTTTTTTAAATTGACAATTGTCCTGTAGATATGATTTAGATGATTTTTTTTCATAGTATTGACCTTTTAATAATTTAATTATTCTTCAAATATTACCAGAAAAAGTGAAAGTTCACTGCATAAGAAATTAACATACCAGCTTTTTTTCTTTTTTTTTAAAAAAACAACTAACTGTGAGTAAATACATCCAGAAGTGTTGAAGTGCTTACAAAGTATATTTAATTGAAAGCGTATTTGAAGCGAAATTTTGATGGAATAGTTATCAGTAATTGTAAGCAGGATACTAAGCATGCATGTTCAGCCACATTTAATTCACACCGAGATTTCTGTGACAATTAAATTTTAGGGTGAATGTGGGAAATTGTAAAACAAGTATTAAAAATACATAGTTTTAGTAGTTTAGTTTAAAATTTGGTGTAGTGACTGTAGCGGGTTTTTAAAAGTAGATAAATCAGTACAGGTGTAAACAAGACTTACATGGCCGCAAGCTTTATGCACAGTAATTTAAGTATTTGGCGGTAAATGAAAAACCTGGAATTACTAACTTCTGGTGGACGTCAGTTGTGCAAGGTGTGGCACTCCATTTGTGTGTGTGTGTGTGTGTGTGTATATATATATATATATATATATATATATAAACATTTAATTTTTAGTCTTTAGTCTTTTAGTAAGTTTTAGTGAAATCGTATAAATGTATTTATTTCATCCTTAGAAACAAAACAATCAAAAAATCCCACCATTGAGGAATTGAAGACCTATACTTCTATATTCTTATGTTATACATTATGTGCAGTTATGTGCATGAATCAACAAATCTTCTCAATTTTTTTCTCCAAAAATGTCGATTAAAGTGGGTTTGGAAAATTTGCAGTAAATTTCTGCCAAGATGGCAGATTTTTCAGAGTTTAAAGCGAGTATTCTATAGTCTGGGTCTTTGCTATCTTTTTTTATACTGCTACCAATAATAACTACAGCTATCATCATCATCCTCACTCACTTCTGAACGCCTTTATCATTAGACTGCGTACTCACTGGTGTCTTCCTGCTCGGTCTCCAGCCGGAGGTCTGCAGAGTGGTTCTGCGCCGGGTTGCTGAACATATCCACCGGCAGACCAGACTCCGCCAGTCGGTCCTGTACCGTCAGCGCGTTGAGGTACGACATCCTCTCCTCGCTCTCCGAGAGGCCGGAGCTGATGGGACTTGGACTATCCCTGCCGGCCAGCATGCAGGAGGGCGGTGAATGAGAGCGGAACGGTTTGTTTGGGAAAGGTCCCGGTTGTGAGAGCGCACCGGAGAGACCGAAGCAGGAGATAAACTGGAGCTGGTGCTGCTGAGTTTGCTGCTGCAGCTCTAACTTTAGAATGTCCTTCACAGAAAAAGGCGTGGTGGAAGAAGTTATGACCGGACTGGGAAGCATTATTACCACCAACGGAGAGGTGACAGCAAGTAGTCAACAGGCCCAAAACTGGACCAATTTGTCTCCGGTACGCGCGTAAAAGAAATAAATACCCCGTGCGTAAGCGTGAGGAATGGTCGCGCACTGCTTGTTTTTCATGCAGATCGAGAGGGACTGGCTTTCTTTCAGCTGTGACATCCCTCTCCTTTGGCTGCGTGTCTACGGCTGGAGGGCAGAGAGAGAAAGAGAGAGAGAGAGAGGTCGATCCTGTTTGGTTGGCTGGATTCAGTTATCTAGAGAAAGAGCTGGGTCAGCCAAGATGCTGTCCTCTCCCTTTCAGTGACGTCCTGAAGCGGGGGAGGGATTGACAGAGCCAGCTTCTCTCTCTCTCTCTCTCTCTCTCTGCATGTGTGTGTGTGTGTGTGTGTGTGTGTCAGGAAGACCTATAGGCATAATTTATGAAATAATATTATCACCATCGACTCTCCTCAGAATGTTAAAGGTGATAAAGGTAAGAAAAATTTGATCACATGAAATTTTTCCCAAAAGAAAACAACACCACCAAAAATGAAAATAGCACAAAAGCCTTTTAATTTATATAATAGGAAAGTAAAGCCTATATAGCTTAAGCCTTAATATGGGGGGGTCATCTAAGTAATTGGTTGAGTTTATCTAAGCTTGAATACCACTTATTATCTGTTGGATGGTCCCACGGCATCACAGGTCTTCCCATCATCACTACGGTGGTTTTCAGATTAGACATATCTTCGTTTCCTGTCTCGGCAATCCATGGATAAGATAATATGCCGCGACTGTGGGAAATGAGATAAAACTGGCAACCCAAGGAGGCACGAAGAATATATTTTAGGGCCGTGTCGTGTATTTATGTCTCCTTATTTTGAGAAAGTTGTGTGGGTTTTTTTTTTTTTTAAAGAAAATTATTTTTAAAAAATGTGGCCAAGATACTTTCCCTTGACATTAGGCCAGTATCTGCGAAAAAAAAAACCCTGGGTAAAATATTAAGACAGCTTGCTCAATTGAAAATATCTGTAGCTTATCAGCAATTACTAGAATACAGGAAAAGTCCTTTGAGAGATCGAGTGTCGCCACAAAATAGTTTAATTCGATAAACTGCTGCAATAATATTAATAATAATGACAATTATTATAATAATGTCACCTACTTCAAAAAGTTATGTTTAGTTTAGACAGAAAACGTTTGGCTCAACTTGTTTGCAGATTCACAGTATTCCCAACAGATTTTGTCATATTTAATAGATAATTAACAACAAAAAAAAAAGTCTTAAATTTCTGCTTAATTTTACCTGAGTGTCAGAGGGCAAATATCCTGAAACGGGACACCTCTCTGCCGGTCGCCTATCTGTGGCCAAGTGTAGGCGCCAGGCTCTGAAGGCCCACTGCTCCTAAACTGTGTGGAAAGAAAAGGAGGGTACGCCGACATAATCTCATCCGCTCGACATCAACAAGGCGCTGTTTAGATTAGGGCAGCGTCTTCCCCTTTTCTTAAGATCCACGTCTTCAAAACGGGCCATTTAAGTGAAGTGGGAAAGCAGGGAAAGGAATTAGGTCTGCGGAGAAAATAGGCATTAGTGTATACAAGGATCTAGCATTTCCAAATGTGCCCCCGCAAAAATAAAGAGAGATTTTTGGATGGGCGTTTGAGTTTGCGCCCTGCCTGAGGGATACTGCTGAAAACAACTTCGGTCTACAATAGAGTTTACTTCTAAGGGCCATCACGGTTCATTTTCAGGCTGTTGAAGGTGATTTTGCACGAGTTAAGCGGAATTTATTGAGGGACTTTACTGGAATGTGTTGGCTCTTAAATGCCCCCCAAAAGCAGTAAATCGAGTCGATGAATTTCCCAAATATTTACTCAGTCCTGTTTATTGAGTGCAATTATTCAAAGAGACAAGCAAACAATGTACGTTACAAAATGGCGAAAAAAAAGAAAACGACGAAATGGTGAAATTTGACATTCTCAATATGTTTAAGTGCAGATTGTTATTACGGTCTTTTATAGGCCACTAGCGGACGTATTCACGACAATTCAAAACGTCACGGGCCAGAGACGCAGGTTACGCGCTAATGGCCTAATTAGCCACAGCCCCGAACGAGCACGCGCGCGCGCTCATGTCGCTGGCTCGGCTCCTTAACTGACCATTATCATCATCAGTGGTCTTCGCGTGCCACCGCCAGCCCAAAAAAAAAAAGTGGCCAAGCAGAGAAGCGTGTTTACGGAGCGGAAGGGTCTGTTTCCTGCCTGTAACAAAACCCAGACTCCCCGAGAGTGTCAAGGAGCTGCTCGGTGATGAATGCGTCTCTCCAATACATCATCTTCATTTCAGAATCATCGTGATAAGCTGAGTAAGGTCAGACCCACAGAGAGGTCAGCACGGATAGGTTGCAGAACCCTGAAGGAAGGTAAATACAAGGAGTTTCATTTGTTGGATATAGATACTTTCCACCTATTCAGATTTCAATCATCCTCTTAATTCACTCTCTGGTGAGTTCTTTAAAACTGGTGGCTTGCCAGGCAGCGCTGAACAAGTTTCTTCTTGTTCCCCCTCTTCTCTCCATATCTCTGGCAGGCAAACCTGTTGAAGCAGTGTCTTCTGCAGTGCAGAGTGGCAGGTGTATATTCATATCAGTGGTTGCAAACCCCAGAAAACCAATCCACTTTGGGGATGTAGGCTTGAATGTTCTCTAAAGACAGCAGGATCCCTGAACACAGAATGGAAGTTGGATGACTTGGGTAATGACTGTAATTATCTTTCCCCCTGTGGTCTGCATGTGCTCCTGTAAAGCCGAGAGGCGAGTGGTATCTGATGGTTTTTACCGCAGTAGTAAACTCTGCGTAAAGAAAGCATCAACACCTTGCAGCGTCTCTGTAGGCGCACCGTACAGGCCTCCTGTATGTGTGTGTATTGAAAGAAAGGATGTCTGTTATTATGACTTGACAGAGCTTTGTAGAGGAGCACTTAACATCTTTCTACAAAGGAGCTGGTTGTTTACAGGTGTTACTATAACAGCCTAGATGTGTGATGAGGAACTGAAGTATGACTCTCCATTTGTCTGCGCCAGTAACAACAATAGATTGTTGCATTAGGATTAGGAAAATAGATTAGCCTAAGTGTGTCTGCATGATTCGCTTTCCATGTTGTGTGCGAGTCTAAGACGGGGTGTGACGGCTCTTCTCCAGCGTGTTGCAATATGGAAGCGATGAGCGAAAAAAGATCTTGGAAAATATCGAGAAGAAAGCAGGATTATATGCAGACTGTGTGCATGCCTCATGTGGCTCATAATGTGCTTTCCTTTTCCCTTTTATTTCACGGTCATCAGTAATAATGGCAAAGGACCAAACTGTTGTGTTGTCAGTAATGGCTCAGTTCTGGGTCCCGGAAGGTGAGTCTTATCAGCAGCCCATGTGATGGTGTCAGTAGCCAGGACCTAGACTGTGCTATTGTACCCCTGCCTGGGCCCGAGTGACGGATGACAGCGCCTTCTCACTAGAGGAAATGAGGAGGCCAGAGGCAAGCCTGGGGCCAGATTTTTCGTAAAACCCCTGTTCTCACCCACTCACCTTCGGCTCTGAAAGTACCAAATATTCCACCAGGTGATAGGTAACCCGTATGGTGCAGCAATCCCTCAAGATGGGTAGTTTGTTTGAAACACTGAGTGTTTTTTTCGAGAACCAAACCCCTGATCTATGTATCAGCATGAAGGCCATGAGAGGAGGAAGTGAGGTCAGGCCAGTCTGGGTCCCCTGCCCTTTGCCCTCCCTTGGGTCTCATAAATTAGCCTGCTGTAATTCTCTCCCAGACGGCCTTGCCCCAGCAGGTGTGTGTTTGTATATATGAGCGCTAACAGGGGGATGTAAGGGCTGTAATGTCTGTGATCTACGGTGTTGGGAATGTAGTTCGGGAGGAAACATGCAACCTAAATATGCTTATCCTCTCCGCTGCCACACAGGCCATGTAGATAAAGACACTGCAGGGAGGTCGATTCTCACTGAAAAGGATGTGTGGGCCTTTAGTGTTCTCTTTAGCTGCTTATATGCTCTGTCCTACTTGGCCAGTGCTGGGTAAAATGATTTTAAAAATACCCGAAAGGTTGGATCAAGTTCAGCTTGCTACTGGAGGGATGTTCTCTAGCCTGCTCACGGCTGTAATGGCTCTCCAGGGAGAGACAATGTTGCTGTGAAATAAAAGCATGCATGCATCCTGGCTTCATGAGGTAAACATCCTTGTGAGAAAATGCTACCGTCTCTATAGCAACCAGAGTGGTATCTTTATCAAAGTGACAGCTTGTTTTGGCAAAACGCTGACTCCCCACGTATAAAGTTAAATTTTTGTAAATAATTACTGTTAGAAATACCAAGCAATATTGTTCCAGTGTGATTTATTTCTGCTAATACGGATTGCCATTGGCAAAGTTCAGGCTGCATGCTAGCATAACGGACAGGGAGACTGTCCTTCAGCTGGAGGACTTTGGTCCAAGCACCACTGTTTGCAGGCATCCGCCCTCCTGAATCCCTGGTTTGTAGCTGACCCTGAACTCTGACCTCTCTGTAGACAAAAGAGGGTGCAAAAAGTTAATATCCCTATTAGAGTTGATCAAATACTACATCATTACACACCCCGGTAGATACAGTCAGGGTTCTTGTGACCTCTCTCTTTTTTTTTTTTAATAGTAAGTTTGCTTTAACTATTTATCCGGACAAAAATGAGCAGTGAGGGTGAAAATTCAGTCATGAGTCTTCGACTTCCTGTCTTTGTTTCTTAGCATGCATATTTGTATAAAGCTGAGGTCTGGAGAGGCTGAGCTAGCCAAAAGACAACATCAATCAATTAGAATAGCATACTGTAGACCTTGTGTTTAAAGTTCCACCCATTTCAGGCTTGCGGGGTAAAGGCCAGATCAGTGCAAAGCAGTGAGTGACAAGCATATTAGCGGACCTTTATAGATCTATTATAATATTTGCCAAAAGTCAAATCTTGGATCAAATATGCAGACAGTATCCATTTATACATAAGATACATTCAAATTTTGTAACTTTATTTAGAAAAGTGCGATGTAAACAAAGTTTATTATCATTTAAAGGAATAATTCAACATTATAAAAATTATTTGCCAAGCTGTATGTCCAAAATGTTTCCCAAAACTATTTCCTTAAGTTTATTTTGTGAGTGGCATGTATGAGTATGTATGTATGTATTAACACAGTAGTTTAACTGGGGAAACAATGTGGTTGCCAGTGTGGCATTCGTGTACTGGCACTTCAAAAATGTAGATAGCCAAGGGTGTGTTAGTGATGGGATGTCTGAGAATTTGCATTTTCCAGAGTAATTATTGTATTATCTGAAAAATTAAATTTGAATTTCATTTGAATACACTAATCCAAGCAGCTTATGTTCAATCAAACGGTTTTCTTTGATCATACAGGTACTAATAGTTGGATGCAGGTGTGCATACAGTATTTTTGGTCCTTTGTTGGGCGTATAATGTGAGTGTGTTTGCATGCACAATGATCATTACTGCAAGAAAAAAAAACAAAAAACAACAAAAAAAATAGATTGTCATAATATCAGACGGGGGACACAAAGGCACACATACACTTAACTTGCGCAGCCCAACACACAAATACACTTGTTGGAATGTAGTCAGGCACACAGAGCACTGATGTCTGTTACTGCATGCATGCTCCATCAGTCATTGGACTACACAGGGAGCGACAGGGAGGTCCTGCGCTCTGTGTTGTTGCTGTGTCTAGTCCCTTGTTAGAGAATTGATGACACTGTCTTTGGAAAACAAACAAGGCGGGGAGCTAAAAAGGTGGTCACTCACCACAGCTCCCTGACCCAGAGACGCAGAGGCCATCGCAACATGTGCGCAAACGCTGCAGCGTCCCCCTTGGAATGTGCTGCAGTGCGTGCACACACACTCCTGTTTGTGTTTCTGTGATACCGCCGCTGGAATGTGTCTGTCTTGTGCCTGAATGTGTGCCTTTGTGTGTTTTAGTGTCAGCGTACCACAGGAGCAGCGATAACCTGCATGCAAAATGAAAACACTGCGATAAAAGAAACCTTGTTGGCACTACTCTTTTTTTTTTTGTCATATTTGCATTACACTGGTAGATGCCAAAATAAATGTTCCACATATCAACGTCAGGGAAACGCAGAGACGTTGCCTGCGAATGTTTGGCTGACTAACGCATTGATCTGGACGTGACACACTCTCCCCGTGGGCACTGTCTTGCCAGCGGCTACTCCTGTCACTCTTTGCTCTGACTCACACTTCACATCACAGCCCACACCGTGGCCCTGGGGCCTCCCTAGTACGTACACACACCAAACCCTGCCCTGGGCCCCCAAGCCTTGTTCTGGGAGCTCAAATCCCATAATTGCAGGGCTGACAGCGATAGCTAACATACGAGACACCCTCACCTGGTCGGAAAGAATGAAAACATCTACTGTCAAAGTGAAGCGAGGAGATGACTGGGGGTGGTACCAGGTATGGGGAAAGTGAGTAACATCTGGGACGAAACAGGAGGGGGAAAAGAATAACTCAGTGTTCTGTGATAGCTGCTATCATGAATAATTGAACCACTTTCTAGTAAAGTATAATTTACGAGGGGTTTATAAGGTGTAACTGATGATTTCATGTTAATAATTTATTAATGGTTTTTGGATGATTGATAAGCCATTATTATGGACAACTTTGGGGCTGCCAGGTTGTGAAGAACAACTTACTTGCTTTGTCTTTTTAGTTGCTCTGTAATTCATCAGGAAGATCACAGTGACATGTTGGACCACTTACCTCCTGGAAAAGAGCTGCAAATCAGTTCACCTGTTTTACTTATCAACATTTACAACTGCAGATTTACCAGCCAAATTTATATTTTTGCAACAAAAACCCAACAGTGATCCTTATTAATAGTGTATTATGAAAAATTGTCCTGAGCATTAATTAAAATTTTACTTCTTAACATGTACAACTGCAGATTTTGCCCTACTGATTTTTCTGTAACCTGAACCCCAAATTTGTCCTTACCAATACTGTATTACTGAGCAAAATAGCATTAATTAATGATTCATTAACCAATTAATAAAGCCATTAGTTGCAAATTATAAACCCCTATAAAGCATGTCTTATCAGGAAGTGAAACTGGCTTAATATATTTCATCATCAGTGAGTTTAACTACACACACTAGGTTGGACCATATAATAGCCCGTCCATCGACAGTAACATTAAGAGCAAGCAAAGACTTATGAATTATGACTTTTCTAAAAAGCATGAATAATATTTATCAACCATTAATAAACCCGTGATACATAAATAAATAAATAAATCAGTGATACAGTAGAATAACTATGGAGAACTTTTACTTATGTAAAAGTAGTAATACTATAGTGTGAATGTACTCCATTACAAGTAAAAGTCCTCCATTCAAACATTTATTTACATTACCAAAGGTATGGAAGTATCAGCGGCAAAATGTACTTTAAAGCATCGAAGTGCTTGTTATGCAGACCTAGATAATAAAAAAGTGTTATATTATTTTGTGTATTATATTAGTGGATTATTATCACTGAAGCATTTAAATGCGAGTACCATTTTAATGCTGTAGCTGGTAGACATGGAGCTAATTTGAACTATTTTACAGTATATATGGTTCCAGAGTTCAATCTATAACTGTGCATCACATTTTTCTGATCATATAATTTGTGTGTAAAATCTTAATCTAACTTTTAACTACAAGTACGGCTTCTACTAAATGATGCTTTATTCGAACGTGGCACTGGCTCAGTGTATTCCATTATTACTGAGATTAACTAGGTTGGACAATCCAGCAACTTCATCTGTACCAGACAGGCAGTCCTACCTCGAGTGTGGCTGAAAAACTTTCCAACAAAGTCCAGCTCCTGGTAGAGGAGAGCAGGCTTGGAGTGGCCTTCATTTATCATCCTCTTCAGCTCCTGCAGACAGCTGCGGGGAGAGCACAGAGGAGCCGGTGTGTTTACACCATAGCTCAGCCGAGGCCCTCAGGACAGAACAGATGAAGATCCCTGCACACACTCATTTACACAGCCTTACATGCGCTTACTCAAACAGTGTTGAGCCTGAGCATAATAGCTGTCTATTCAGTTAGAGATCAAATTGACATTTATGATGGGATGTATGGCCTCCCATCTGAAACAGTGCTCGCACTGATGAGGATTAAGCAATGTGAGACTGATATCATGCCTGTGAGCCATTTGCCCTTGATATGAGTTATTTTTATCTATAAATGGAAGACAAAACACTGAGCAGAGCAAGTCCTGCCACCACTAGATCTGATCAGTGGCTATTAAAAGGTTCCCAATATAATCTTTTACTGGGTTGTGGCACCACCTTGTGGCGAAATCCTTTATTGCAGTGCAACCATGACCCACCCCCTTTCATCAACGCCAGACATTTGTTGTGACATTTGTCAGTTATCTTACAGAGGTATTCATTGGTCAACACCTCTACGCCTGTGTTTTCTTGAACTTTAACCTGACCGGGATCACTGCTGGGATTGGCCTGGCACATACAGCTACATTTCTATTGGCAAATCAATTCACGCCTCCTCTACGTTCCCCAAATCCAAGTTGAAGGTGAAAGTCCTCTTTGCTCCCGTTAGCTGTCCCGTTAACCGCTTGTCGCTCGTTGTCGCTACAAACTGCTGCAACTATGTCGGTGTTTAGTGAAGTTCCCCAAGCTGCCCCCGTGGCTGTCTTCAAACTATCCCAGGATTTCAATAACGACCAATTTCCCAAGAAGGTGAACCTCGGAGTGGGAGGTAAGTTTTGAAGTCTGAACGTCATTTAACACCTCGTTAGCCATGGTAACGGTATCCCAGAGCAACCAGCCGGTCTGCGTGCTAGCTGCCACAGCTAGCTTGAAGATTTTAGCTGCAGCCGGTGTTACGACGAATTCCGAGACCCATACGATTTTGTGACCTGATTTACCCTATTTTATAATTTAAAATATTATTATGATGGTCACATATTGTACTTTGACAACAGGTGCTAAAATATGGTGCCTTAATAGTATTCAGATTAGGACAGAAATTATGATAGCCGTTAACCCAAAATTGTGACCCCATAATATTCAGATAGGGTAATAGATTTTGATGTCTGTTACCATAATTTTTTGATATTTTTTTTGGATATGTAGATGAAGTCAAAACATTGGTAACTGGCAGCAGAAACTCATGACCAGTAGCGAGCGTCACAGAATCCGACGGGTTACAGATTTCGTTGTAACACCTGTAACATAGACAGAAACGTTATTTACTGTGGAAATAAACAATTAGAGTATCAAAATGCCTTGCTTGGTTTAACGTTACAGTCGTTCATTTATTGTTTACTTTCTAAATAATCTGCAGATTGTGAAGATGACTTAATATATTTAGAAATGCCACAGACCCTCACTGTCTGCAGAGGTCATACACAGTAGTAACTGGTCGATTTATCAGACCATGTTATTTGCTGACATGTCATTCTACACTACTGATTGCAGCTTTGTTGATAATGTATCATTGTTATGTAACAGTGTATCACTGCCAGTGGAACAATCTCTGCCCCTGTCATCCTTGGTTTCGTCTTTCTCTCTCTTGCTGCGACTCTGCATAATAACCTCTCACTCTGTGGACTAAGGAGTCGATTGCATTACTTTACCCCCTTGTTACAACAACAAGCCACTCTCAGCAGTTTAAATATGCAAGCAAATGGCACATTTCAGTCCTCAGTACAATTGTTTTCAGTGGTAATCTTATTAAAAGTAGTAATCCTTGCTGCTTATATCGCAAAGGACCAGTGTGACAAAGATTGCTCGGCTCTGCTGTGGCAGGACGGCACTACCTGAGTCCCATGATTAGTACTCTACTGAGGCCTCATAATCCCCTTCTCTCTGCAAGACACAGCGCCGCAGATGGCCATCAGCTACTGAGCAGCTGGCAAATGTAGGCCACCCAACGTCTGCTGCTACATCTATTAAATTTCACATGAACTTGAGATTGATGATTCATTTCATAGAGGATTTGTGGCTTTCAAGCCAGTGGAAGAAATAGAAATACTCATGTTGGGTTATATTTAGCCTGGAAAACAAGCTGATTGTCTCTGCTCTGAGGGTGAAAGGGCTATTGTATACTTTAGCCCTTATCAGTAGCACACAGCAGATGAAAGTACATGTCTGTGACATTATCTTTGAAGTGATACTTTGAGGGTCAGTTTTGCATTCCTGTGATTTTACTAAGGTCCAAATGCATCCAGCTTCTTAAAATGGGAAAAAGGTCATGAACAGTTATTTTTGCCATACTGCTTGAAACATACTGTATGTGTATTTTGATGTGAATATTGATATAATCATAAATATTACATGTGTACCTGACTATGGGCCTGTAAGACCATTTTTTAAATTATCATTGGTTTATAAACTCCACATACAGGTTGCTAATGTGGCTACTGGCTTAAATCTGATATATCAAAAATCAACAATTACCTTCACTCTTCCTTTCACACTTTTGTATAATATTTGTTTTCTTAAATTGTCCTTCTCAGCCTACCGGACAGATGAAGGCCAGCCATGGGTTTTACCAGTGGTGAAAAAGGTGGAGAAGATCATTGTGCATGACGACAGGCTGAACCACGAGTACCTGCCCATCCTGGGCCTGCCTGAGTTCAGATCCTCGGCCTCCAAGATCGCACTGGGAGATGACAGCCCTGCCATCCAGGAGAACAGGGTGTGTATGGATAACAGAAGAACTGGGTTGGTGCAGTAGTGTAACGCTATGCTATATGTGTCAGCTTCTGATTTATTTACATTTAAAATAATTTTCTATCTCATTGTCAGGTGGGGGCCGTTCAGTGTCTAGGTGGCACAGGTGCTTTGAAGATGGGGGCAGAGTTCCTCAGACGTTTCTACAACGGGAACAACAACACTAAGACGCCTGTCTATGTGTCCGCACCTACCTGGGGTACAAACACGCACACACACACAGTTTAAATAAACATGCTTATTAGAAATTACCTCCTCATTTAAGGACTTTAATCTCTGGAACCTTTACAGAGAATTCAGTCTTGTGGACTTAGGATGTCAGTAGAGTGTTCCATTAATAAGTATGTTACTGTAATGTCTTATCAGAAATATTGCTTTGTTATCAGTTAGAATATGAGCAGTAATAAAGCTGTATTCACCTGTGTATGCAGAGGAAATATACACAATAAAATAAGCACACTGGTATCTGTTTGTTTCAGAAAATCACAATGCTGTATTTGCCAATGCGGGCTTTGAGGATGTCCGTCCATACAAGTACTGGGATGCAGAGAAGAGGGGCCTTGATTTGTCTGGTTTCCTTGGTGACTTGGAGGTAAGTAGTGTGTGTGATACAGCCTCTGGTTAATTGTAAATTACTTAATTTACAATACTGCTTCCTCTTTCCCCCAGAGTTGTCCAGAGCACTCCATCTTTGTCCTGCATGCCTGTGCCCATAATCCAACTGGCACCGACCCCACACAGGAGCAGTGGAAACAGATTGCTGAAGTTATGATGGTACTGTAAACATACATTCACACAGAGACACATTGTCTGTACTTTTGTTTCAACCACAAAAAAGAGGTGTCAGTTTAAACAGGGACATGTTTTGCATACTTAATGTTTATCGCAGTATGATGATTGTTTGATCTTTTTATCCTGTTCTTTGCCAGAGGAGGAAGCTGTTTGTGTTCTTTGACTCAGCTTATCAGGGATTCGCCTCAGGCAGTCTGGAGAAGGATGCCTGGGCGGTCCGCTTCTTTGTCTCCATGGGCTTTGAGATGTTCTGTGCTCAGTCGTTCTCCAAGAATTTTGGCCTCTACAGTAAGTGACCCCTGGGTGCACTAACTTACTTACATGAGAGTAGTACCTGACCGATAAATAGGCCAAGCCAATATTACCAGCCAGTTTTAGCTTATCACAGATAAGGTTTCAATGTATATGTCAGCCAGGAAGTAACGAAAAATCACAGTAGAGAAATACCAATAATATGCCCGAGGTACGTTAGAAACTGTCTCTTACATTACATTACCTTATTTGTCCACCTGAGAGCAATGACAAGTTTATTTATTATATGTTATAGGTCTTGCCCAGTATTTATGGTGGTCACGATTCTTTAATAAGAAAGTTGTGTTTATGTTGAAAAAGGAAAATCAGTCAATATAATGTAATTTGGTGTTTTAAACTCTCAAGTATTGATATGGGTATCGACCTCAAATATCCAGTTTCTGCAATATTGTTTTACATGTGACGTTTGTTTGTCCCGTCAGATGAGCGTGTGGGCAACCTGACCATTGTGGCTCGTGATGCGGACAACCTGAAGCGAATTCTGTCCCAGATGGAGAAGATTGTCAGGACGACCTGGTCCAACCCACCGTCACAGGGAGCTCGCATTGTCGCCGTCACCCTTAACTCACCTGAGCTCTTTACTGAATGGTCAGCACTCAAAGCACTATGTGAAGTGTACCAGTCATCAAAATAATGTATTTTCTGATGTAGAGTCACTCTTTTCTGTTTCTTTGACTCCAGGAAGGAAAACGTGAAGACCATGGCTGACAGGGTGTTGTTGATGAGGGCTCAGCTGAAAGCTAAGCTGCAGGCTCTGGGGACACCGGGGACCTGGGACCACATCACAGAGCAGATTGGCATGTTCAGCTTCACAGGCCTCAACCGTGAGTGCATACACTGTCAACATAATTACCACACACACACAGACACACATCCCCATAGAAACTATTATATTCAGCGCTGTAAGTTGCTACAGTTACACAAAAAATTCAAACCTTGTTTGACTTCCCGTGAAAGTTAAAACATTTTAAGAAACTTACCAACGTGCTACAAATATACACATCCTAGACTAAACACATAAAGATGTAATAACTAATCCTGGATGCATCTAGTTACTGCAGGAATTTAAACATTTGTTCATAATATTACACATATTGAGTAATTGAACCCGATTCTGCTGTATTTCATGCAGCCAAACAAGTGGAATATATGGTGAAGGAGAAACACATCTACTTAATGGCCAGCGGTCGTATCAACATGTGCGGTTTGACCACCAATAACATCGACTACGTGGCTGAGTCCATTCATGAGGCTGTCACTAAGGTGCAGTAGAAGACTGCACTATATCCACAGTCCCTCCTGCCCGGCCCTGAGCCATCCTGATCCCAGGGACAGTGTTTGTATCCTGCAGAGTTTCTGGGGCAAACACTCTTAAGCCCCCCTGGCCCCATTTCCCCTGCTTTCAGTGTTTGTGCTAAGTTAGGCTAAACACATCCTGGACCTGTTTCTCTACTGAACGCACAAAGCTAGTATAGATACTCATCTTCTCAACTAATTTTCGTAAGACAGCAAATACATTTCCCAAAATATGGGAATTATTCCTTTAAGTAATTGTTTATAATTTGTGTGTGTTTTCTCTGTGTTGGTCTCTTACTTGTAGTGTGTACTTAAGAGTGTGACATCACTTATTTTTTAAATGTTATGTAGGCCTACTATTAGTTTTCTGTTATGTGTCATTACTGGGACCTTTGAGAGGGTTACGTACATCTGACTGTGTTACAATTACCTCAGCAGTGCTGACTCTGTGATCCTCCACTGTTTGATATTATACTTTTATTATTCATCCATTCCAAGTGTTGATGACACATTTCCAATTTTAATTAGCCTGCTGTAATTAGCAAGTTATAATTAACAGTTTTAAGAACACTTAAAAAATAGAATTTGCATTTAACACGAACAAATTCACTGTATGTAGCTTTATTTAGAGTACGCTGTTGTATTAAAGGGTAAAGTATTTACCACTTCTATCCTGAATGAAGTAGTAGTATTACATCCTTTTCTGGATGCAATGTGAAACAGAGTGTTCTCAGGAAGATATTTTTAACTTGAACTATGTAATTTATTAATGATAAAGTCTTCTGCCCACAGGGGTTATATTAATTACCTCACTTTTAATCTCTATTTCTGAAGTGTTTTTCTTTCAGTTTTTTTTGTTCTGTGAGCACAAACGCCGCTGAACTGTCCTCACAGCTTCCCTGACTTGAGAGCAATCTCAGTGTTTTCTGCTGCCAGCCGAATGTTCCGATGCTTGTGGTTCTGTGCGGCACCTGCCAAGTTAATGTTGAGTTTGCACAGCGATTGTCTGTTGGAAGCACTTGCGCACTATTATGTAAGACACTCACGTCAGTGGCACAAACACACATGATCAACCGGTTTGCTATCGTATCACTGCGCACACCAATAAAGCGGTCTTACTGTGTAGCAAATGAATGCAAGCTAATGAGATGAATGAACTACTCTAATAAATAACTACAAATTGTATGTTTGTACAGTTGTCATTCATGCTGGAATCAATTGTGGGTTTAATGACAAGGTTTATGTTCATGCAATATTACAAGGCACCGCTACAAATCATAGTTTAAATATAGGACAAATATAAATGGTGGAAACAAGAAAGCAGACAGAGTAGTACTTGAGTCAATTTATTAATAATTTCATTATCCCTTATGTAGAACATAGTCTGTTTCTTGATATTGATATCTTTGGGTAACTTATAGAATCATCTGAAATACAAAATGTAACTTTGCCTGTTCATCCCAAACATATGTTCTATCAATCCTTAAAAATATAATTCAGCGCAAACCAACTGCAAAATCTCTGAAAGCATTTAGCTGAGAGACCTTTTCTGATTTACACAAATCCTCTCACTCAGCCAGTTGTCAGATCAAAAGACTTCCCCTTGCGTAGTCTGTGTACATAGAGGGGTCAATGTGAATAGCTTAGCAGTGCAGTATCCTTTGTACTTTCATAACCTTACCAGGCAGAATGATCGCTGAGTGTCCCCAAACATCACCTGTGTGTGTGTGTGTGTGTGTGTGTGTGTGTGTGTGTGTGACGCGTGTTTAAATGAGAGGCGGTGGCTTGACGTCATGTGTGCGTCACATTGATTTCCTGTCATATCTCTCTCTCTCTCTCTCTCTCTGTTCTGTTAAGCAGTGTACCTGCTAAGATTTCACAATGCAGATCAGCTTAGTGGGAAAAGCTTGCAGCTGTCGCTCACATTTGAAAAAGGATCATTTCATAACTACAGTACTAGATAATTCTTTAGAACAATGGCTTAAAAGTGAGCAGCATTCTATGGCCTCCTACATCCTCCTCAGTACATCAATGACCTCTGATCTCCCTGAAGCCCCCACCCCCTTATGTCATTATAGCAACAGTTGAAACATTTATTTAAAAAAAAAAAAAAAAATTTTTTAAGAAAATGCAGCCTTTGTTAAGTGTTTCTCTGTTATCCCGCAGAAAAGTCGCTTCTCCTCAGCTCTCGCAGTGGTTACATCAGGCTCCTCTCTTTGTGAGGTTCACATAAGATCGACAGTAGCGTAAGATTTCAGTAGATCACACACTGCATCTCTGCGGGGAGAAGTTACTGCAGATTGGCATAATCCTATTCATGCATCCCTTTGCCTAAGCATGCAAATGGAAAGCAGGGCTTTCTATAGGGGATATTTCTACAGTAAAAGCAGCATAAACAAACATGCAAGTAGCAGCTACTCTCCCTCATGAACACTCAAAATATCCATTTGAACCCCTTTTACCCAAAGAAGACCCCCAAACCCCTAGCTTATTGTTAATTGGTGTACGCAGCTTTAGTGAACGACCTTGTAAGAGATGAACTGTACACAGAAAGTGGCAAATATAGTAGTTAATGTTATGAAGTAGATGAAATTCACAACTATAATGTGTCTTTTGTGTCTTCTGTGTGGCAGGCTAATGATTTGTTTTTAAAAGGTGGTTGAGAGAAATAGTCAATAAGTGAGGGTGTGTGTTTGATAGAAATACTGAAATTGTGTCCATACAGCTACATATGTAGAGACATGGGTGTGCTGTGATGGGAAGACATATACAAAACAGATCCTGCATTTATATAGGATAGATGCATTTACTGATAGTGTGCATGTATGTGGTTGTCTGGTGATAAATTCAAGCCACTTATATAAGATGATATTGCTATCTTCAAATTACATTTGGTAATTCTGACACTTTCATATAAAAATCAGGTAAGAAATGGTGATCTTTCTAGCACAGGTATTTTTCAAAATTGTGTGCACCCCTGTAAACTGTATAGAGGCCTGTTTGTACAATTAGTCATTCATGCTGAGAATAATTTATGGCTTTTTTTTTTTTTTAAAATACAATTGCGTTTTTTCACTCTGGTGTAAAAATTGTGCTGTGGTCTTGTGGCTTTTTCTTCTTAGCCGATGGCTAGTGTGTTATTATGTTGGCAGTAGGTGGCACCTTATGGCAACAATTGGACAGTTCCTTGTGCAAACAGCATTTTCAGTATGTGGAACTGCCTCATAATAACAAATAAATAATAAATACTGTTGTATTATGTTTTTTTTTTTGACTGAGGAAAAGGTCAAAGATGGCTCAGATATTATTTAAGGACTTTGCTGGGTTCCTCCATATTGACAGATCTCAGAGTTTAGATGACTGCAGCTAATGCACAGGTATTGTAGTCTTATTAAGTTATGAGCTATTCTGCCGCTTGAGTGACACATTATGGCTTAAATGAGATGATTTAGATGTTAACATTATGGATAGAGCTACCAGAAAAAAGGTAACATGGACATGAATTGGCCCATATTCTACAAAACGTAATGAAAACCTGCTGAGATCCAAACAGTCCAGTGTAAGGCTGGATAAATCCAATACTATGTTGTTTAGATTTTTCCAATCAAGTGTTTCTTGATCTGTCCCTCTTACAATCAGCAATCACTAAGGGTGTGAAGTCAGGCAGAAGTGGGACAGACTGTGTCAGTAGGGACCTGAGTATTACTGGTGGCTACAGCAGATAGGATGGCTCAGTCTCCTGTGAGAGTTGTCGGAGCATCGAGGGAGTCTATGAAGGGGTGATTGTTTAGTGAGGAAAACTAGCGAATGATAAAGAGGAAGAAGGCGTCTGCTTCATCCCTCTTCCTCAGTGTCACTGTGCTAGCTCGTCACTGGCGGTTGCTCTGAACCTTCCTCCAAACTCTTATCTCCTTCCCGAGACTTTTTCCTCCTCTTGTTACCTAGAAACAGGAGAGAACACGCTGAGATTTAGGTAATTACCGGATAAAATACCTGCCTGAACAAACACTGAAACTGCGGCTGCATTGGCTTTCTCTTGCTTGTCTCATCCTTACAAGTGAACAAAAACAAGTGACTTTAGATTTTGTACCTCACATTTGCCATTAAAAGCAAGAACGTCAGCTGTGCTAAGCAGTGCAGCCACTGACTCACATGAATAAAAAAAAAAAAACAACTGAGTCATATTGTATCCAAGCCAACAAGGACAGTAGTATCTGGAGAATCTGCTCAACAGGAAAGAGGTTACAGTGAGGGATACAACACATCACCTGTTGCTAAGATACACCCGGCACTGTTGCTATGCCTGACAGAAAAGTTTGGGGACATCTGACGGTATGCGTGGGCGTGCTGTCGCCATCGATGTTCGTGACAAATGGCTCACTCACTCAATTTACGCAATAGCTTCTTTCCAATGTTCTCCTCAGAGCTGGATAGAGACAGAGAGCTGATCAAGGGAGAGGTGGACGGCTGAGACTCTGTAGGCACATCTGAAAGAGAAAGTTAAAAGAAATGAGAGGGTAGGATAGATGGGGTAACAGCAGAGATGACGGGCAGAATAGGTGAAGGGAAATATCCACCTCACCTACAGTGATGTGTTGATATACTGCCTACAGGATAAAATCTTCCACAGAGGTTCATCTTAAACTAAAAGCAAGATCATGTAACTTTTGCTGTACAGCAGCCACTGTGGTCTCAAATGACTCACATTTAATTTCCCAAGATTGTCAGTTGCCTTAAGGACGTCATCATCATTAGGAAACTTGAATGAGAGTTAAGTGGAATAAGATAAGCACCAGTAGAGAGGAGTCATAAAGTCAGCAAACAGACTCAGCGATGTCAGTTACACGTCAGTATTTATCTAAAGTTAGCTAACATTAGCCACCGTAAGCTACTGGTCATACCAGACAAAGTAAGGCTGTAGCAGCCAAAACCCCAGAGTGTATTAAATGAAGCAAGGGTGTGTTTTATCGCTTGGGAATTAAACCTTTCATTTGTAAAAAGGAAGACTTTTGTTATTTCGTCTTTCAAAAGTTGCACAGTCTTGCTTTAAATAAAGGCTTTTTGGGATATTTTATGATTCCTGAAATGAAATTCTGTCAAAATTCTGTAAAAAAGAAAGTTAAACTAAAAAACTTTATGATGCGTGAGCCTGCTCTCTTCTCCGCACTCACCATTCTCCCCGTAATTTTCCGGTCGGTCCTCGTTGATGTAGGGAATCTCATCCATGCGGAGGAACACAGTATCGTTCGGACTCCTCTGGCCGTCAGACTTACTGCCTGTAGAGAGAAACAATTACACCAATCAGCACCAAAACAGCTGCAAGTTGCCACAAACAGCAGCTGCTTTGCCTCTCTGCCTGTAGAGGGAGGCAGGGAACTTACTATTTATCAATCAATAGTTTTCAGTAGTCCAGTATGAGGTTAAATACTGCGGTGGTCACCATTTAAGGGTGAAGAGTATAGAATTTAAATTCCAATTTAAGATTAGCAACAAGTGAGAAGGGACATTTATTTAATCAGTAGTGTTTTCGTTAGACTTAAACCTGCTGACTCGTAGCTGAGTGGTATATAACTGGACGCTACTCTATTGACAACCAAGAGAACCATCTGTCTCCTGATTTTTCTTATTGACACGTACACACACACACAAACTGGGTGGCGTGTTACACACAACATAAGACAGATGGCATGTGGGAAATCCTTTAAGCCTTGAAACCAGTACAGATTGGTTGATGCCATGTTTTCATGAGGTTTGTGAGTCATTCTAGGCGTTTGGCTTCACTTTTTACTGATACCATACATATAGTTAAAAAATATTATTAAATAAAATATATAAAACTTTAAAACTTTTAATATTAAAATAAAACATTTGTGACTTTTGACTACTTTTGTTCTCAAACATGCACACTTACAGTCAGGATAACATAATATTCAGTTTGGGGCTTACAGTTTACAGAATTTATCATCATTGCATCTGCTAGTTATCATATCGTCATGTTTTAAGGTTGTCTCTGACCAGCCAGAGTATCAAATATTTACATGAATCATGTATTAGTCCTGTCAGGCAGGTTTTGGGCCCGTGGCCCACAAAGCACTCTGATCAATGTGTTTATTCCTTTGAACCTTCTCTTTTCTTCCTCTTCAAAAGAAACCTCTGCCAATCCAATGAGTCATAAAATTCAAATTCAGCCACATGGAGCTTTGGCATTGCTCTTATTCACTGACAATAACAATTAGTGCAAAAGCAGCTACATATAACAGAGAGTTGGAGACAATTAAAAATTAAAGCTAAAAAAGGGAAATAAAGGGAAGGAGGGAGGGAGAGAGAAAGGAGATGAGAAGGAATCATTGAGTGAGGAGATGTTAAATACTAACGGATTTTAATCCCAAAGTGCACCATGCAGAAAGATTTCTGACCACTGTGAGGACAGTGGAAGTCCTTTCCTTCAGAATTTTACTCTTGGAAACCTTGAAACTCTACGTTGTGATTTATAGAGGTGATATAATTTCAGGGTTAGCAGCAGCTTTTCAGGGTGATACAAAGCCTGCAAAACCTTGATCAAGCGGTCTTTTATTTTTCAAATTAATTATTATATAAAATGTGAGAAAACTGTGAAATTGTCCTTCACAATTTGCCAGAGCCCAAGGTGATTTCTTCAAAAACTTTATTTTCAATGACATAAAAGTGAAAAAAGCAGCAAATCCTCACATTTGAGAAGCTGGAACATACTAAAATGGGTTTCAAATACTTACGAACGATCCGGTTTCTTTCATTGAGCTGGGAGGTGTTGCGAAGGCCACCGTGGGGATGGAGGTGTGCGAGGCGTGCCAGTCCCAGCCGAGTGTGTGTGTGTGTGAGGGGGAGGGCGATGCTGTGTGAGCGGGCCTCTGGGACCGGAGGCCTCCCTTTAGCATCGGGGTCCACCGGGTCTGGTGTCTGAGGGGAGCTGTCCATCCTTGTGGCAGTCAGAGCGTTCTGGTAGTGGTTCCTGGTAATCTAAAGGAAGCGTCCAACATGTAATAAGTGTTATCATCAGTATAGGATCTGTTTTTAAAATGGCTGTCATATCTGAAGCATGTGGACAAGAGGAAACAGGGACTTCACTGGAGAAAGGGGAGGAGAGGGAAAGCGAGAGGGCACATTCATCATTTAAGACTGAAATATTCATGGTTGAAATGGAGCTCAATTACCCCCAGTGATTAAAGCAATGAGGGTGCACGGAGGGGAGAGCGAGAGACAGGATGTCTGTGTTCAGTCAGAATCAGGGATTAGGACATATCAAAGGCATGCTGCGGCAGAGGAAGAGTTTGAATTTTTGAAGATCAAATGGAGCTTAAAACTGCAGTTGCTTGCTATTGCTCCAAAGCTTTTCCCTCCATATGCAGGAAATTATAGTATTTAATTTAGCTCATAATAACAGTGGTTAATGTTAATTTTTTTGCGTTGTTAATTTGTTTTCTGTGTTGTCTGCATGCATTTTTGCGTGTAACCTTGATGATCTGCAGGTCTGTGAGCTGTCGGACTGAGTAGTCTGGCAAGTAGACCCCTCCTCCTGTAGTGAGCTGACCCACGCTGCCTCCACTCAGTAATGAATCTGATTGGTTCAGACCACTGCCTCGCGAACTATACCTGTGACCTGCACAGAGAAGAAAACACAGGTTTAGTAGTGTAAGTCATACATTTATCACTGTTGGGTTGAATCACTTATTTATTTGTTATCTTCACACTGCCTCAGTTTCAGGGACTAAGGAAAACAGACTTGTTGTATTTTTGAATTCAATACAAGTTGCATGACTCTTCTCAAATATACATAATAGGGATAGAATTACAGCTCACAGTAGTCTGCAATTCACTGTGTGTGTACTCGGGATTAGAAAGTATTTTTGAGTTCACAAAATGAGACTGAACATGATTTAAAAGCCCAGTCATAACATTTTTTTTAAAATCACTGAGTAATGTGTTGCTTGATAGTGTGGGATTTCATGTGAATGAGTGTCGGCCTGCTCACTCGAGGTAGTTGAAGTTGACACTACTTGCTTAATTTGATTTAGAAAATAAGCGTCATATTTTGACACATAGAGCAGCTGTTTACACTTCTAACTGTATAATGTAATTTAATTCTGCATGGAGTCATACCTAAAAAGATATTTTATGTTTTCATGCTTTACGTGTTTTAATTAAAGCTATAAAAGAGGAAGAAAAAATAATGTCAGCAGCTTTTAAACAATGATTGACAGTGTTAGACACAAGCATTTTATGTGTATATTTAGTTATTCGGTCCCTTCTATGCAGTGTCCTGCATGCTTTTGAGCTCTTCTTAACACACAAGCACAAAGCGCCGCTCTTGTCAACTCCATGAGAGAACAACTATGATGACTGAGAAAGTAAAAAAGTAAAAGAAAAAAGAGAGAAACTGCATTGGCTCTTTTGAGATGTGACACTTCTGCAGCTGCTTAAGAGAAATTCTGGATTCTGTAATGTCCAAAGCAGGGATTTAGAAATATTTAATGGAGTCTTCCAAATTGCTTTAAGCTTGCCGTGAACACCACACATGCAAAACATGCACACAACCACTTCAAGACAGAAAAAGAAAGGGAGAGAGACAGCCTTCCTGCTTGCTCTGCAGTCTTAGCTGGATCTCATATAATCCTGGGCAGGTCATGTCCTTCCACTGGGAAATTCTCTGAAATTACGTCTTTTAATTACTTACTTCCCACGGCTGCTGCTGCTCCTGCAGGCTGATGCTACACAGACACTGAGTGAGATTTAACCAGTAAAAAAAAAACACTTCTGCCACCAGCACTGCAGTAGTTTTATGATTATTATTACTGTCGTCATCACCATCACCCTCACTGTGTGTCCTCTAGAAATATTGATCTATATCTCTTCATGTGTGTACTTACTGATAGGCAGGGGTGGGATGAGTGCTGGCATGCCATAGTAGGAAAATGCTCCATTTTCAAAGCGAAGAGCCTCCTTTCCTATCTCTACCTCCACCCGTCCCTGCAACATCAACACAGCCATTAACATACACAAGGTCTGAGCTCTACACTTGTGGTGTGACTACTGAATTGATTACTCATCTAATGGAGCCTCCCACATAGGAAATAAACGGGAAAAAACACTAATTATCACAATTTCAAGCACAGAAATGACTATCACGTGGGTTTCATGGTTCATCTGCCACAGCCTGTTTGTCATTCTTTTTGTCATGCAGTGTTGTTTACAAAGCATCCAGTTTAACGTAACTTAACCCTTGAAATCAGAAAAGCAGCAGCAGAGTTTGGGATTCACCTGCAGGATGAGGACAAAGAAGTCGACAGGTTTGTTTCTCTGGAAGAGGTAATGTTGAGGAGCATGTTTTTTCTTGGGGTTGAACTTGAGTTCCTGCACAACACTGGGATGTTTGATGAGACGCAGCAAGATCTTCTCTGACAGGTGACACGGCCTGAATGGTTCCACCTCTGCAAGATAGATGCATGTAGACGTGCACACACACACAAGGACAAGAACACACCGAGACAAGAGTCAAAGAGGGAACACTATATTCCCCGTCACATGTCCTCATCCTCATTTTATCGTGCCATGTGTGCACACATGTACATGGCTTATAAACACACATACAGCTCTACCTGTAGCTAAGAAGCGATGTGTTGCGAGCAACAGCTGGGGCGAGATCTTCACCTTCAGCTCATTTTCTGCCAGTTTGAATATGGAAAAATCCTGCTGTTTCCTCTCATGGTTGGACACTCGCCTTTTGGTCCGATTATCAGCTGGAAACACAGAAAAACAGTCTAACAAAATGCATATTTCACCTTTATGCACTGATGAGCTGAAGGAGGGAAAGCTTAGGTTTATCTTATTAGATATGTCACATAAATACAGTATTCTTATACACACTACCAGGATTTAGCAACTACCCTGAGGTGCCACTGACCTCGTTAGTTGATGCATCTCTACTGCATGCTAACAAGTACTACAGATGGATTTCTATTCACGATTTCTCTGCCATGCATAGTAACATTTATTTGCAGCTGCAGATTGCTTTAGTTTATCCAGTGGTACGTCAACACACCTCTGATTGATAAATGGACTTATCCTCTGCATATGCGAGGAGTATTAAACTTATTATATCCCTATGAATACATCATGGCTGCAGCAGAAACAGCTGGTGCTATAAATGCCTGCAGTGCACAGTCTGGAGAGATTAGCTCTCCTGTGCTTTATACACACACATAATTATGCGCACGCAGACACACAAAAAAGACCCAGCGAGTATGAACACCCACGCAAGTACACCCATGATAGACACTGCTTCACACACTCTGCATGTGATTAAAACTGGAACATGCTTCAAAATGTAATGTTCTAGACTGCTGGGAGTTTTTGTGGAAATGTACAGTAAAAAGTTGTTTTCCTATTGTGACTTGCAAATAGTAAGGAAGTGAGTGAGTGAAAAGAAGAGACCAAATTAGATATGAAACAAAAAGAGTTTGGCATTTGAATTCCTCTCTGTGGAGAGCTTTTCCAGCCAATTAAAGATGAGCGGATTATGGTGATTATCTGTGAGACTGGGCCATTTATTCACATTATTTAATTATGCATCAGCAAGGAGCTGGGAACAACAGGGGAGAGAATTTGGGATCAATAGTTTAATTGGAAAACAGAAGAGGAGGTGAAGGGAGAGAGAATATTACGATGTACCATTCACACAAAAATCCAGCTGCTAGCATCCCTAAATTTTGCTATGTATGTTGCTGAATTGAGCATTTTCCAGTGATGTTTTGGACCACAGGGTGAACAATCTCTGTCAGCTGCAGAAACAAGCTGAGAAAATCTATTCAGTATGGGAGTTGGAAACATAATAAAATTGATTCACAGCTAATGCAACAGTGACTTTGAAAACTCAGACCTTCATAATCAGTGTGTGTATTTGTCATACGTACTATACAGATCTGTCTCATCCACAATCTCGGACTTGATGATCTCCTCTATGACGTCCTCCAGGGTGACGATGCCCATCACCTCGTAGAAGGGGTCTCCCTCCCCCTCACTGTTCACCCTCTGCACCACAGCCAGGTGGGACTTACCTGCAGTCATCAGAAAAGAAAGATTATGAATGTGAGTTCATGCCAAAAACTGCACATGCAATGAGCTGAGAGGCAACGTCACCGGATAAAAATAACATGAGTCAACAGCCTCCAACTGGATCTGTGCACTCAAGATGAAAAATCTGCATTAATACACCAACTGGAGCTCAGCAACCATAAATACAGGAGAGATCTACATATATATTCTTCTACACATATTCTTTCAATGTCCGGACTGCCCTCTTGTGTGTGTGTGACCCAGATGAGAAGTAAGTAAGTGGGCATTGGGGGATTAGTCTGGAGAAACTTTGACAGTTTGGAAGACTTGGTCCTTATGTAAACACTACGATTATGCAATCAGTCGGGTGATGCCTGCATCTGCTGACTAAACTGCCCATTGCAGCTGCTACCTCTGTGTAAAAACACATATAGAGTAGGCAATTTGAGGAGGGATGCTATCCCCTTGTTAGCAAAATGACCGAAATGCATCGTCCTTGTTAACCTACCATCCCCCCCCTTCATCCCCTAGTAGCAGAGAGAGTGCAGGCGGAGAGGGGCTGTTTAGTTGAATATGTTAGTCTAGTGTGCGTGGCTCATTGATCCTTTATCTGACTGAGGTTTGTGAAAGTTAGAATCTATAGCCCCGACCATGGCTCTGCAATATCAGTAGCCTAACTGTGCTGTGTATTGATAAATCCATGGCGCTATCCGTGGTGCTGAAGTAGCAGGTGAATTTGTAATTGCACCTTTGTCTCTCAGTTCCGCCCTTCTGTCAGTTTCGTCTTGGATCTACAATACTCTCTAAACTATATACTCAATTCTATACTATGCTACTATTGAAGCCTTTATACTCCATAGAGTAGTGTCACCTTCATGATCAAAGTGACAAGTAGCAACGTGTAGTTGCAGAAGAGCAAGAGGATCAGAGTGACACACTGCTGCCTGTAGTACTCCTATAATATTCCTATAATATTTCTATGATCATTCAGTAGCATCTGTGCTGCTGAAAATACATCCCCAGACCAAGCCGCCTCTGTAACAAAACATTTTAGGGCAGACATGACTACAGATATAGTTTTTACTATAGATGTTTGGTGTAACCTAGGGGGTGGAGCAGGTAATGTGAGGAAATTAACCTGCACTGACTGCACCGCGCTCTGCTACAGTTACATAATTCGAAGTAATGTTTACACCATCAAAACTACAGTGTGTTTTGAAAAATAAGCATCTTTAAAATGCTTAATGTCCACATCCAGTAAAAAAATAGGCTTACACAAAATATGTATTTAGCCTAATAGCAGTTCTATTAAACCAAAATTATAATCGCAATTATAATATCAAGAATCAGGTTAGGTCTATATGATAATCCTGCAGTCCTAGTTTACCCTAACCCTAGGTTACGCTAAGTTTAGGTTACCCTAACCCTAGGACTAGGGTAACCCTAACCATAACCTTCCCATTGGGCCATCCCCCGTTACAAATGAACAAATCATCTACTGTACATATACATACACCACACACACAAACACATCCACACTTTACACATCTGTGAGCAGACCCAGTGCTCCTACTCAGTAAGAGTTTGGCTGAACATGACAAGCCTGCCAGATACAATGATACAGCTCGCCAACAGCATCTCTGGAGCAAGTCGACAAAGCAAATGTGACAAGGAGTCAACATTGCCACCAAACTCGAGCAGGAGCAGGAAGAGCAGGAAAATTTCCATAGTAATGTAATTAAAAACATAATATTGCACTATTTAAGGTGGTGACTAGTCGTTATGTATAGATTTTTTTCATTTTCAGTAGCTCAAAAAAACAGGTTGAACAGTCACCAAAGAAAGGTATTTTTATGCTAATTCAGTGTAATTCTTTGCTTTTTCAACATTCCCGTCACTGTCATGGTTCTGCTTATGTCAACATGCAAGTAAATTTGGTGACCAAAAAAGTTATCTAACCAAATTCCTGACGAACTGACTTCAAACAAAATCAGTGGCTCATATAAGATGGGATGATTTAGGGGATCACTGCCAGGGGATAAAATGGATCAAATGCTTTAATCCACTGCAAAAAAGGAAAAAAAAAAATGAAAAAAAATGCTGATTGACTGACAGGCAACCATCTCCAAACATTCAACTCTGGCTGCATGCGGGACATTGTGCTGAGATGACGAGGTGATCAGGTGATCAGCTTGTCTGAAAAGCTCAGGTGAGTCAGAGTTGGATTTGCCCTCAGCTGCTGATGTGCCCGGGCACTGCATTACATCATTCGTATGTTACATAATACCCTTGCAGAACGACACACACTCACCAGACTCACACACGCAGACACACATGCCCGGGGCAAAACTAGGTCTAACATGGATGTCCCTTTTGCAAATGTTTTTGCTCCGCCAGTTTCCCAGGCTCCTCCAGTCTATATTTCAACTGTGTGTATTGTTTTATATTATGCATATGTTGTCATATGACTGTGCATTATGTGTGTGTTTGCTGTCTGTGTTTTCTGCAAACATTACATTCATTCATACATAATGCATTGTTCATATCTCTGCAGCAGTCTATTTTTTTTGTAATTTTTAATCCTTTGTTTTACACGCATGCACACAGCACAAACTTCTATGATTTGTTGTGTGTTTACTATATAGTAATTGCTTTTATAGGATGAAGTGTCTCACCCCAATAAATCAAAATATTTATAGCAGATTTTATGTTGCCCATAGAACTTCAGTGCCATGAAAGCATCCCCTTGGCATACAATAAAAATTATATTGCTGGTGACATTTCCATCCCCTCCCCTGACACAGGCCTCCCTCCTGCCCATCACCCATCTCAAATCGACATCCTCACAGCTTCCAGCCAGGCTTCCTGAACAGCAGGAGTCTTTCAATCCATGAGAGCAAAGTGGGAAGGAGGTGAGAGCGGAAAGGGAAAGGTTGGAGCTGAATTTTTCATGGTTGCTCTGCAGGCTTGGATGGCGACGACCTACTGAGTGGAAGAAGCTTCAAAGTACCGCAGGCTGACAATTAGGTGCACACAAATACCCGAAAGGTGAAGTCTGACTTCACCTTTCCACCTTATTTAAAAATTGCACACACACACACACACATATGGAAACATAGACAAAAACAGGGTCAGACCTGGGCCCACAGATCACTTGTCACAGACCAAAACCATCTTTTATAATCCTGAACATGATGAAGCGGCAGACCTCCTGACCTGTAAGTGGTAAGTGTAAGTCTAATTTATGACCCTGAGTTTCCTTTCACAATCTGATTGGACAACCGCAGCCTCTGACTGACATCTATTGAGCTCCTTTTGTCAATGGAACAGATTTACATCTTAATCCCCACAACCAATGTCAATGAAATCCTTGCATAACAGTCATTCCAGTTGCCTCTCATATGTCTCCATTTTATCGTGTGACGCTGTCAGGGGAGCAGTTTGAGTTGTACGCCGCAGAGCATCGATTCAGAATCATACTCAATGTTATCATCAAGACTGAATGGGGTCCCTGGAGAGAGGCGACACAGTTTTGCTCGGGTAGTGAACAGATGCTATCACTGTATGAGAGACTGAGTGCAGTAATACTGTGAACGCACTTATCAGCAAAGATGCTTATCAGACAATGAATGTGTGAGGCAGAGAGAGAGAGAGAAAGAGGGATGATATTCATTGACTCCACAGCCGTTAAAGTGTAGGCAAATGCCTCTTGCTAAATTGCTTTTTGATGGTGCGAAAAATGCAGTTCAACATTACAGTAAAGCGCACAGCTGATGCATGGCATAATATAGAAAGGGGAAACAAGGGGGGGTTCAGAGGCAGATAAAGCTCACAGGGTTGATGTCATGGGAAAATGACTTTTACTGCATAAACTCTTAAGATAATCCCATTCTGGTCCTTTGTAGCCTCTCACCTCTGGTTGAACCACACTCACTGTGTGACACTATCAGATTTCACATATGGCTCTCACTGCTCTGGGGATCAAAGGGCTTTACTGGCAGGCCCACTGTGAGCCAATGGACTGATATATACACTGACTTCTGCTCTGAAAACTTGGTTTTAAGTCCACAGTCACATCAAAGGCCATTTAACTCCTAGGTGGCAGGAAGCAGATCTCTGCTCCAAAACATATGGGCCCCATACACTCAACACTGACTTCATATAGGCTGCTCATAAGTCACTATAAGTTCTGGACATGTAAAAACAGAAGACAAACCTCCCTCCTTCAGGATATTTCTAACCTGACCTCTGATGGGATTTAAAGTGGATTTACCTCTCTTAAATTCCTCCAACATCACATCCAGCTTGGTGTCATTGAACACGCAGTGCATGGGATGCTTGTAAAACTGAGTAATTGTTTTCAGCGGAGTGCAGTCGTCAGGATCCACGAAAGCCAAGTCTTTGACAAACAGGATATCCACGATGTTGGATCTCTCGTTCTCGTAGACCGGGATCCGGGTGAAGCCGCTCTGCATCACGTCGGACATGGTGCAGAAGTCCAGCACGGCGTCCGACGACAGCATGTAGCAGTCGGACAGCGGGGTCAGCACGTCCTCCACGGTCTTGGTCCTCAGCTCCAGGGCTCCCTGGATAATGTTGAGCTCCTCCTTGACCAGGTCGTGGTACGGGTCTGTGACGCGCAGCATGGCTACCAGCTTCTCCCTGGTGTAAAAGTTGCTGATCTCTTGGTGTAGCATGATGTCCAAAATTTTGGAGACTGGGTAGGCGATGGGGAAAAACACCAGCATCAGGAGGCGGGTCGCGCAGAGGGTCTTGGAGGCGATGGCGAGACTGTGCCTGGACGCCACGGAGTGAGGTAAGATCTCACCAATAAAGAATATCCCCAGAGTACAAGAGGCAGTTGAGAGAGCAGTCATCCCTAAAATCTGGCACATCCAGACCACAAAGCATGTGTTAGTCAGCACGTTGCCCAGCACCACAGTGCAAAGAATGTAGTTTCCATGTTTACGCACAGACTCTATTTTCCGTGCGTATTTCTGCTCCTTCTCTGTGCCACTGTTCTGCAGGACTCGGAGCTCCACAGGATCCAGGGCCAGCATGCTGATGTTTAGACCGCTGCAGAGCGCCGACAGCCCCAACAGCAGCACGGAGACCCCCGCCTGGAGCCAAACGTCTGCCTCTGGAGGTCTCTCTACCACTGCCAACCAGAAGTCTCTGGTGCTGAAATGCTCCCATTTCACTCCATCAAAAGCGCACATGGAGTAGTATTTGATCACCTCGCCTCTGCGCAGGTCTTTGGCAAGCAGCTCCACCAAAACTGAGTTGTGACTTGAGGTGGATTTGAAAGAGCCCAGCAGCTCGATGTCAGAGCTCCGGGCATTCTCCTCTTCACATGGGTTACCTCTGGACCGGAGCCACCTATCTGCGTCCCCGCTGTCCCCTCCTATTTCCTCTATGAACGCGATCCATGGGGCGGCGGGAGCGGCGTCAGGTCTGCCGCTGATGTTCAGGTTGTTTGGATGCTCCGTAGCCGGGGATGCGGAGTAGTAAACCCTCAGCATGAAGCGGGTCCCCTCGGTCGCCCTCAGTATGCCGTCCTGCACGGACAGCTCTCCGCTCTGCGTGTCCTCTGGCCGGACGCCGAGCAGCGCTGCTGTCGGGGCCGGCAGAGAGGAGAGGGTGACGGTCAGAAAGAGGAGAGAGAGACGGCGCGGATGCAGGATGCAGCAGAGAGCATCCGCAGCATCCGCAGCCATCATGCTGAATGAACTACTGAAGGACATGGGAGAACTGGGTCACGTGGTTTGCGGATGGGATGGATGGAGCAGCTGGATGGCCATATCCATGAAGACGAGGATGGGTATGTTATGGGTGAAAAAAAAAATCCGGAAAAGAGAGAGAGAGCGAGAGAGAGAGAGAAAGAGAGAGAGGAGGGGGCACCAGAATCCTTAATGACACACCGTGACGTAGGCCTGTCTTATTTGCTCTCTGCCACTTTCTAAAAATAGAAGGCAGGAAATGCCCAATCATGAATGATTAATGTGATACACAAGGGATCATACAACACTTACAACTATAGAAAACCTTACATAGGCATCATTTTAGACAGGTACAAAAATACAGATTAGCACTATTTGCAGGCTCCCTTCAAGCATAATTTGATATTGTCGAGTTTTAGGGCACAACGTCTTGAGTGTGTGTGTGTGTGTGTGTCTGTGTTAGAGAGTCCTAAATATTACACAGCTAAAGTGCGTCCTCGTTGTTGTTTTAAAGTTTCCACCAGATGGCAGTATTATCACCTATTTCAATACACCCTTCTCTGAAAAGTACAGTATATTTTGAGAGACATAGAGGATAATGTGCTTGGATGTTTTTTTTTTTTTGCTTTGTTTTTTTTTTTGCCTACAAAAAACAGCCTTGTTTCCAGAACTTGTATCCATTAACAAAATAACCTTTTGTTTGTTTGTGCTTTGGTTTTTGTTTTTTTGGCATTTTTATCTTTTATTGGAGTCAACAGTGTCGTAGCAGCATGAAACAAGAGGAGAGAGATGATAAACAACAATCCCTGGCTGACATCCAACTTGGAATCGAATTATAAATAATATATTATGCATAAAGATAATTATTATTAATTAGAATAATAATGATTTTTCATCGTATTTGCCGTAAATTGATCAGCTGAATACACAGTGAAACCTTCCTACCTGCAAAATTTGATGATCAATGTCGGATTTAGGAGGCAGGAATTAACTGAAGGTGAGAACAGCGTCTCGCCAAATCTTAAACACTGTAACACTCTCTCTGCTCTTCATCAGCCACACATAACCACCACAACCTTTTCAGAGAAAAATACTTAGCACGCACAAAAAAAAAAGTCTGTTAGGCTACATGCAATATTGACTCCCAGACTGGAGTCTTAGGACCACCGGTGAAATCAGGATTAATCTAAATGAATCTCACCTTTGCCGTATTTCTCCGCTAATCAGCAGATAATCGGCGATAACACCTCTCCATCATATTACTTTCATCTGGCTTTAACTTCTTAGTTCAATTTATTTCGGGCGAAATACATTATGTCCTAATAAACCAGTTTGTCAGTCTTGTGGAAATGTTTAAGAAATCCAACTTTTAAAATATTTCGCCAGAGAATCAAACTTTATTCTTATAAAATCTGCATTTTATTTCGTATTTTAATAGGCTACTCTTTCTGTCGCCACAGGAACTTTTTCGATGGCAAATACTGTCTCCATGTAATAATAATAATAAAAATAATATTAACAGAAACACATAGGACCATGGCCACGTAAAACTTATTTAAAGAGTTATCTATTTAAAGTGATTTCCCCACAAAAACCACTACAATCCAGATGCCCTGCACAACATTTCTATGTGTTTGGTAAAACTTATTTCTGGGAGTTTCTTAAAAAAAAAACACTTCGGGATATTTTAATTTCTATGACCAAGTATGTAACTTCTGAAATTAATTATGTATAATTCATAGCTGGAGCTCTTACTGCTAGTTGATCAATATTTGTGAGCCAATTAATGAATTTGACCCAAACACAATCTGTTCACGTTGGTGGCTTGTAATTATTACAGGCAACATATGATATACTATTCAGATACAAAAAAAAGTGCAGCTATAGGCCTACCGAAATTGCAACAATCATCTTTTGTTAAACAAAATATTTTTGAATTTTACGTACAAACAATGGATCCAAAAGTTCACTTATAGATTCAATAGTTAGTGATCGATGTCTGTTCCACCCTCAAATTTACCTGTAAATTTAAGTGTGTGTCTCATTGTGCTTGTTAGAAGAACCAGTTTATTAAGACCACTGGATTTAGGAACTGATTGTATTTTCCCAACGAGCAGTTAAAGAAATATTTTCGTTAAATCGATGATTTTTGTGGTTTTTAAAAAAGGTCAGTGAAGTAAAACATTCCTTTAAGCTACAGTTTTAAGTTCAAAAAGTTCTTATTGGAAAACATTTTTCTATGCAGGCAATAAAAATACTCAGTTCAGAAGGCCTAAAGTTGGAAATATATTCACAGATTCGAACTTCCCGGAACTCATAATTCATGATTGGGCATCAACAACACCTCTCCTTCCTGCCGTAGTAAGGTAGACAACGAGCTACAACCTCATTTTCATCAAAACGAGCCGTCCTCCGAGCTGGACAAATATCATTAGGCTCTATGTGCAGCCGGCTGTGAGAGGAGTGTGCAGGGACCGTCTAAAAAGTGCAACACAGGAAATAGATACTACAAAAATATTTAGTAACTTCACTCTTACACAGTGTAGTGTCACCGAAATCACTTCACACATCAGTGGTCTCCTGCTGGTTATACTTAACCTGCTCTCATTCACAGTTTTTCAAATAGCGATGCTTTGTCACACCCCTCGGCGTCTGATACTGACGCACAAGGCATCCTTTAGCATCTGTATGACAGTGCAGACACACATCCATGGATCTGGACGTACCAGACCACCGAACGCTCTGACGTATTACGAGTTGGGCGGTGTTTGGTTTTTGCTCTGCCATATTCAACATGGCGGCCGCACTACAAATGATCTGACATTTTGCAGCTAAACAGTACACTAAAGTATTTTTCTGAAGGTGAGACGCAACGCAATAACAGAATATTGATTGATATTTGATCAGCATGGCCTAATTTGACAGTTTGATTTGAGTTTCATGAGCTGGCCGCGTTGCGCCGGATGCACCTGATTTGCATAAAGTTGAGGTCAAGTCATGATTATGCAAATTCAGATACAGTGGCTGGTCCATCAACTCGCCATGCCGTATCCATCATGCACCACACAGCCGGATCTCCTGGTTTCCATAAAAAATTAGTGGTATCCATCGACCTGACATCCATCAACGGATTTGGTGTGTTTGCACCATGAGACACACCGGGCTTTCAACTCACTCCAATGTAAACCCATGTGTCATTATTAGATGCATGTTTCAATGTGCAGTATCACAGCAGTTCATGAAATTTAATCTATATAATATAGTTCAATTGGAAGTATCTTTCGTGCCAACTGTTACAAATCACTGTTAAATCATAACTATGTTTTGTGGTGTGACAACACTGTGGTTAAGGTCTGGTTAGGTTTAGGGAAAGATTGTGGTTTGGGTTAAAATGATCACTTAAAACGTGGTTGGAAGCGGGAAGCAAGCAGTGGTCTCCTGCAGCGAAGTCTAGCTAAGTGTACTTATTTATCTAGCCATCCACCCAACCCACCACCTCTGAATAATATGTCACCTTATATAGACATCATTGGTCTTATGGCGTCTATTTCCCAACGTTGTGGGAGTTCTATAGAGGTCTATCAGGCTACCCTGCACGTTGAAAAATAATGCTAAGGGGGACCCAGGGTGTTAAAAAATGACACCGAGTGGCGTGACAAAGCATCAGTCTGTGACGAGTTGTGACAAGTGAGAATGGGGATGTTACGCTGCAACACGTACTCTGGAAAAATGTGCATAATTTTTTCTTTTAAAAAATATTAAATAACTTCACTCTTATACAGTGTAGTGTCACCAAAATATTCAAAAACATATTCAAAAAACATATAAATCCCAAGAGAAAACAAAAGAGGAACAAATAGCAGCACAGTGCATTAAAGTGCATTTAGAGAGAAAGCACACGTTTCAATTTGATGTTGACAGCTAGTGCATGTCAAGAGTGACCAGCACTGATGGGGACACTGCACTGTGTAATAGTGAAGTTAATGAATATTTTTGTAGTATCTCTTTTCCGTGTTGCACTTTTTAGACGGTCCCTGCGCCCTCCTCTCACAACACAGGCTGTACGTACAGACCAGTGTTCACTGTCCAGCTCGGAGGACGGCTGGTTTGGGTGAAAATTAGGTTGTGTAACTTACTACGGTAGGAAAGAGGCGTCGTTTGTGTTTTAACCTTAAATCCTACCGACTGGAGTACCTGCAGGTTTAGTTTTTGTCATATCTCACAGGTGCTTTATTCTATCATTCCAGTTTTTCATGACTTTGTCAATCAATTTGTTCCTAATGACTTCATATCATTATTTTATGTTTCTGTTTTAATTAGTGCTTTTAAAATGCAGTTTTAATAGATGGAGCTATTTATTGAGTTAATAAGAGTTATAAGAGTTTGCCACGGGTCCTAATTTAAAGTATCACACACTATCAGGGGGGTTAGGGGCACTCTGTCAGTCATTTTGAAGGCTTTGTGGAAAGATGGTACTTTAGATAAAAGCTGCATTAAAGAAAAGTATTTATTTTTGTTTTACACAGTATGCAAAATTAACTGTAACTTTCCTAAAATAATAACACTCTGTTTTTCTTTTTTTCAGATGACATAAATAAATTAACATTTTGCTATGATGGTTTCTTGCAGTAGTTTATTCAGTCGGTAGTCCTTGTATGTTAAATATGTTGGTAGGTTGAGGGTTAAATATATATTTCCAACATTACCGAAACTAAAATATTCTGCGTGTGTGTGGACTGACAAAGCCGTGGCGCGGCTTTGATTTAGTTTTAATCTGAGCTTCAGATCTGTCCAAAAACATTTTTACAAACTGTCCTTTCAACATTTCCAGCAAGACAGTCGATCACTAAAAGAGGTCATCCTCATAAAGACGGTGCAAACATTCACAGCAAAAACTCCCAAATGAAAGGAATACAGGCCGAGTTACAGTAAGAGATTGAAAATGCTCTGAGAACACTAACACCATAACTGCACAGACATGCATGTCATTTCCTTTTGAAATGTTATAGTTACATTGATGTTTCGTTAGGGTAAAGTTTCTTTTAAATTTGCTCAGAAAAACATCCCCAAACCTATAAGTGACATACTAGATGTCCCATAGCACAGTTTCATATTTAAGAGCTCGTTCAAGAACTCGTTATAATATATCTAAAATATATAAAAATAATCTATAAATATTTCTAATGAAAACAAAAACTCTGGTTACATTGAAACCACATGTTAACTATGATGTCTAGCTGAGCCAAAATGACAACATGAAGCAGTCGACCTTTACGTCCTATACGGATAAAGAAGAAAACATCTCAGAGATGGAGTTGGATTAAACCACGACAACAACAAAAAAAGTCTTACTATGATACAAGGAGGTTTCATCATTGTATCACAGTGTTTAAAGTGTATCTGGCACTCAGGAGTGGCCCTACTACTACTACCGCATTTGCCTTTTCACGTCAAGCTGAAGAGTTAACAGAATATTTTGTACAGATGTGTCATTGCAAAACACAGCCTCTTTGATTTAAAAAAAAAAATGTGTTTAATGGAAACTTTCGTGCGTAAAACCCGAAACACCTTCGATAATTTAGTGTTGCGTACTAATGCATTCGTGATGAGGTGATAGGCCGGGATAAAAAGATTAAACTGGGCTTTTACTCTGTTCAATTTTTCTCGTGTAGTTTTCTGCTCATCTGTGAGACAGCAGTGACCTTAAACGACCACTTGTCGCTACACTGACCGTCCGAGGAGACTCTGGCGCGCTGCGTCCTGGCGAAATCACAATAGACTGCACTATGGTTTTGTGTGCATCTATCTGACCAGTGCCCCAAGAACATCTGGAGGGAAAAGTCATATAAGGACTTTATAGGTGAGTTCCATGTGTAGGAACTTGAATCCTAAATTGGTTTTGAATGGTTTTGAAAAGGGGCCAAAAATGTTAATGTTGCCATCTCCAAATGTCATTGGTCTTATAAAATGTGCAATCAGTCAGTTATTTGTCAAAACAACTTGTGCCTGTACAGTATCCAGAAAAATCATGTTGAGAAGATCTTATCTTTTGTCAGAGAAGCAGGCCTTCTTTTGTTCTCTTGAGCTGTGTAGCCAGAAGACTGTTGTAGGCCTGGCAACGTCCGTTTTCTGTTAGAACATTTAATTTACAACGTGAGAAGCGACGAAGTCTTAAAAATTGACAACTGACGACCTTTAGTCAGTCGTCACTTTTTAGTATGATGTGCATTTCAGTTTGTTCCATCTAACCAAATAGCCCTGCTGGGTTAGACGGGTTACAGAGAGAGTTTTATTTTTTTTTATATGAAAGTATTGTATACATTTCACACACCATGCTGTTTTTCTTCTGCTGAATAATAATATCTCTATAAATTATATTTACTAAGGGAGTCGTCGGTGCGTCAGCCAGCATGACTTAGTCATTACTCCAGAAAGAAAGCCTTTTCATCGTCATAACAACCTAATAACATGTACTTGTTGATAATAAGAGCTCTTTGAGATTCGAGCTTGGCTTTGTCTAAAATTATATTTCGATGCTGTATATTTCACAGTGATTAAATAAAAAATAATGTTAATTTAATCAGAGGGCATCACCATCAATATTTAGAAGCACTCACCTCTTAAGACTAAACTGTTCGCCATATGCTGAGGTAACTACTTTGGAGCAGTTTGCACTCATACCTCAGAGAACCTTAGAGGGGCGGTGCTGCATCCTCCCCTCCTCCAAGCTTCTGGCTCTCACAACCGGGAAGGCTGGCTCGGGGCGTGCGCTCTTGAGTGCAGCTCCCCAAAATACTCAGAGGGGCGGGGGGCCGAGGGGTGAGACAACTAGACAGGAAGACAGATCCAGATCGATGAGACCGAGGTAAAGAACCACCATCGAACTCCGCCGCAGCAGAGTTTGTTTAGTTGTTGTTGTTTTTTTTTTCTTCTCACCTTTAAGCCTCGTTACGCACACTGATCCTCCTGCTCTCCAGACCAAGAAGATGCCCAAAACCTCAGCGCGCGTATTCCCATGGTCCTCCTTGTGGTTGGCATCTTTGGCTACTTTGGTTGTGCAGTCGGTGCTCTCTTCCTCCTACTCCTCTTCTTCCTCCTCTACATACCAGAGACCTGCAGCCGGTGGGAAGCGACCGGGCTTCATGGAGAGGACGCTGATTCTCCTGGACGTCAACACCCGCAGTCCGATCAGAGTCCTCAACGACAACTTCCTCTCTTTGCAGCTGGACCCCTCGATCATCAAAGACGGGTGGTTGGACTTTCTGAGGTACCAAAGAGCTTTCCTGCTTACCAACAACATCGATCTCTACCTCTAGTATTGTCAGTGGTTCTTTTACTAATTACGCACGCAGCCACGTTGTCTGAATTGACATGGAGAGAGCCAGTATGTTTCTTCCTCACTCAGAGCACTGAATGGTCTGATGTTCCACACCAGTAAAGGGTTTTCATCGAGACGGGCAAAGTCCAAACGTATTAATATATAGATAGATGATAATTTAATAAGGCGACGCTGAGAGTGAACGATTGCCTAAAAGCAACATTAGAAAAAAATGTGATCCTTACTTACACACTCAAGGCAAAATGTCCATTATTAACTCTAGTTTTGAGGTTTAAACTAAAAAAAATAAAAATCCAATTTCACTAGGGTCCAATACCAGCAATGTTTCGATATTTTTTTTAAATGCAGAGTGAACTTCTGCAGTGTAAACAGACTGTCTTCACTTCGGTGCATTTCTCAGAGCAGGCGAAATTTCACTAAAGACATACAGTCTTTGCGACTATATAGAGCCGGAGCCACTGTCACATGGTTTGACAATGGATTATGTAACATGAGATTTTTAAATTCAAAAAAACAAAAAAACGTATGAAGAGTTTAAAATGTTGCAGTTTAGCTAAGCTCGTTGAGTTTAACGTTTAAGCACAGCCAGCATGTGGCCTAATCAATAACTGCATTCTATAAGAGAAAATGTTATTCAGTCACACTGTTAATTTCAGCTTCTAAATAATATTGCATCATAGTCAGGGACTGGTGTATAAATAATTTTGCACTTTAAATATAGGAAGGAAATATTTTAAAAAGCCTTTGCTTCAGGGGTTAAATCATTAAAAAGCCAACATGTTTCCACCACAAGGTCTTCGTCAGGGCTTTAAAAACAGACAACACGGGTGTGGCCTCACCTATACAGGCAATCATATGACCCAGACAATAACATGACAGGTGAAACAAATTGAAAATAATGACAAAAACATGAGATGAGATGACGCAGAAATATTTACATGTACATCATAAATGGAAAATATGTACCCATATATAGGTTTTACATAGGCTGTGAGAAAAAAAGGAAAGCCTATACAGAGAAAAATAACAGAAAACACGTGAAGTCTATATCCCCATTGAGACCAAGTTGCTTTAACGCATCCGGACGGTGGATCCAAAAAGCTTCCATTTGGTTAAGTAAGTCCCCAGTCCAAATAAATCATTTTGTTTAAAGTATGTAGCCTACAGGTCATAAACTGGAAATCATTTACTGACAAAAATGCGAGGTGAGTTTCACATGTGTGCCCTGTTCTTCTTCTCGTTATAAAAGAAGGCTTCAGCAAGACTACTTTATTATTTTACAACGAAACAACATAAATGCATTGTGAACTTTTTAAAATTTTTAATTCCAACACATCAGCCTGTCTTTGCTATTCACCAAGTTCTTCCCAACCTTGTTCTGCATCAGTCAGCTGTTTAACATCATCATTTCTCAACATGTACATTTACCTTCATCAGCTGTAATTTGGATGAGGGTTGATTAGGGTGAAACAATGAAAACAAGTGTTCTGCTCCGTAATCTGCAGGCCCGTCGGCCGTAACTTTATGCTTCTTCCGGACTTCATTTTATTGTATGAAGCTGCAGACGAAAGACACGCAGGCTGTAATAAAAATGTAGTGATTTTCAACAAGATAAAAGTGTCTCATCTAGTTTTTTGAAATCTTCCCATGCACTTAATATCGACTTTTAAATGTGTCCTACAGCTATATACGTTCGTGGTGTTTCAGTTAGTTGTGTAAGTAAATCGTAAGATAATCTTTTAATATTATATTATATATGTCCATATCAAATAGGGTATCAATAACAATTAATTATAGTCTACGCTTTAACTTGCAGAAAGAATAAAAATAATAGCTGTTTTTAGTGAGCTACGGCAGCTGAAAATAAAAGTAGGCTAGAACTTATTGGGAAAACTTCATTTCATATCTGTTGGTCTTCATAAATGGTTTGAATTTAAAATAGTGGAGAACAAACCTGTTCATCTTTTAAAAGTTACAGATGTGTAATGTATTAATTCTTCATTCCTCACTTTATACTGTACGTACAGTAGCTGCTTTCTAATGTTTTTTTTTTTCCATTGGATGACAGATGTTGTAGTCGCTGCCTGTTTCTTGGGCCCATTGAAAAACAGGACAGACGTTTTGTGTGTTTTCACAGCCAGTGCGAACTCAAATTGCCCCTTTTTGTTTTATACCTTTTGTCTTTTCTCATATTTGGACGGTAGGTCTGAAATAAAGTAAACTGAACGGAAGGAATTAAGATAGGAACAGTTAAGAAAGAGGAACGATTCGCTTTCACGCTTTTCCAAACAGTTTCTGCTCCGCCCAAATAAGTCCGTTATTGTAAAACACAAACAGATAACATTTCAACAACCCAGGCACGTGTTTGTGTAGTAAATCTTTAAGTGCGTGCTTTCTTTCTGTCCGCAGCTCCAAGCGGCTCGTGACCCTGGCGCGCGGCCTGTCGCCTGCTTTTTTGCGTTTTGGCGGAAAACGAACCGACTTCCTGCAGTTCAACAACCAGAAGAACCTCGCCAAATTCAGAGGGCCGGGACCAGACTACTATCTGAAGAACTACGAAGACGGTGACCAGACACGACAGTTATTCTTGTCTCAATGTGTATTTTTTTTGACGCAGTTTGACAGGAGGTGTAGGCGGCCGCTGTGTTTTTTCTGCGTCACAGTATTTTTGACTTACGCGCTAATTCAATTTAACTGCATACGCTATTTAGTTACGTTATGTATTTTTCACAGCGTCCATTTCCTTGTAAAACACGATGTAAGTTTTTTTTAGGTAGGCCTACCAATACAATCTATAGCCACAACAGCCCTGCAATACCGTCATAATGAGGATTATAATGTCCAGTTTTTGTTGAAACTGTTTTAGTAAGACAGATTAAAGGTCATACTGGAGTTTGTGTTGCTGTTGAATTGTGGGTTATAGCCTACTGAGAGGTGTTTCTACTCATTATTTAAATTTAGTCCACCATCACTGATATAAATACAAAATATTAGAAACACCTTTTAGTATAATGCGGTTCAATTCAACAGCACCAAAAACTACAACTTCTAAAATTACCATACAGTTGAAACACTCTGAAACAGATACACTGAACATTGTAACTTCATGACAGTTGAATTTATTGCAGGATTATTGTATTAAGCTGCATCAGTTAAGTGTACCTAATAAACTGGCAACTGTGTTGTAAACAGTATGTATAGCTTGTATGTATAGCTTGATATAATACACATTTGTGTTACTTTCCAACAGCATATATTTAAAAACTATGTTTTTACAATTACTACTGACACATCCTATGTGAAAAGTAACAAATGTGTGTCTAAAGAAGACATAAAGGTGTGTTAAAAGTGACACAACCTTTTAGGTTTGAACAGGTGGTCCAAGTATGACTTGGAAATCAAATCTGAAAAGAAAATAGAGGAAACAAAGAAGAATATGGGGTTTAGATTTCTGATTCATAGTACCTTTTGATGAAAATAGCAACATAAATATGATATTGATCAAATCCATGACAACAAAAACATTAAAGAGGCATTAATGTTCACTGTTTACACCATCTTGCAGATATAGTGCGCAGTGACATTGCATTGGACAAGCAGAAGGGCTGCAAGCTGGCCAACCACCCGGACATAATGCTGGAGCTGCAGAGAGAGAAGGCTGCCACCACACAGCTCGTCCTGCTGAAAGAGCAGCTGTCCAACATCTATAGCAACATTACAATAACAGGTAGGAGATCACACACACACACACACACACACACACTCACACGATAAAAAGGTAGTTTTTGCCATGTGCTTATAGCCCAAAAAATATATGGCCCTTGTTGACATAACACAGTCTGGACTTTGTGGGTCATGCACACAGCATACACATGCGTATGTACACACACACAAGGTTCAAAGCATGCCAATGTAAACCATCAGCTTTCAGAATGACAAATGTAATTTGTAAAGGAGGAATGTGGGGATGGATAGAGGGTTGCAGCAGCAGAGGCTAGTGAACAGAGCACTGACATTTTCACTGGTTACTAACTCAACCTGACCGCAGAAAGAACTCTGGAGTCGTGATTTTGGGTGGGCTGCATTTCTTACCTGTTTCCAGGATATAGAAGGAAACTAGGAACTGGAGGAGAAGAGTAAATAAGAAATTTGTCTTTTGAAATTACTGCAGTTTATGGAGTCATCCAAAAATCTGCGCATGGCTGTGAGTTGCATTAAAGGACCGAGTCAGTGTCAGAATCATCAGTTAACACAGTGTTTGTGTCTTTACAGAGCTGGGAATTTCAAATGAAAAGTTAGTTTGTTAATGTAATCTAGAGGGTTAAACTAAAAGTATAAGAAAAGGGTCTCCAGTATAGCTAAAACAACACTAATGGTGGATAAAAGTAAAAGAAAACTACAAAAAAATGTATTTAACATTAAATGATCTGCGGCTTTTCACTGTCCTCTAAGCAATAAAAAATTGAGCAACATCGATATATAATAATATACCCCAACTATTCCAAGTCTCTGCTCCTTTTCTACACACACACACACACACACACACACACACACACACACACACACACACACAAACTTACCGTCCTCATGGGCAGGATCTTTATCCTAGTACAACCTAGAAAGTGATTTTTGAAAGCCAAAGAGCACCTGGAAAAAAAACTTGTGGACTCCAGGAATTGATCACCAACTTGATTAAAGAAAACACATTATGTGTAATGTAATACATCTTGTGCTTTGTGGGAGTGAAAATTGTACTTACAAATCCTTTAAATGGGGAAAAGTTCAGATTAGGTAATGAACCAAATCACATGTTCACTGTAGATCCAGAAAAATATGAAATATAGCAGTGTGTTTTGAAAATACATTGATTAATCACGTAAAACAAATGATCCAATTCTACCTCAATTGAACTCAGTTGAAAATGTCGCTATTATGTTTGGTCACTATAAACAAAAGCAGTGGACTCGCATGAGCGGCTCTCCAATGTGTTTTTCATGTTTTCGGAAGGTCTGACTCCCCTGGAGCAAAGTGACCCTCTGTGTGCTGCTGTAAGAGTGATGAGGCGGATATGAACAATATGTATCAGCTGCGTATTTTCAGATAGTCTCAAGTGCAACAGTCAAAACACGGCCTTGTTGCATTCATCAAAGTAGGCAAATATATCATAGAAGAATTTGGACCCGCTTGTGTGAGCAGTCATTTCACACGTTCAGGTCAGGAGTTACCTCGTATAGCACCTTATCATTAATTTTGTAGTACTACAACTGTGTAAAAGCACTCTGTATGGCCTTTACGGTCTTTAATATTGGTGCCAGAGGAGTGTGAAGATCTTCCATACAGGTCCATTTTTTAATATCAAAATAAGACCATGATTCGAATAGATATTTTTGATCAAACACATTGGCGTGATGATATTTTTGTTTTGACAATCAGTTTTCAGTACACACACAAGAGGAAGAATTGTTAGTGATATGAATATAGGCAGGTAGAATAATCCGAAAACTACATCAGGTGGCTATGATGCCACCTGTAGGAAAAGGAAGAGACAAGATTCAAGCCACGTCACAATAACCAGACAATGTCTCATATTA